>CM065659.1:612083-657798 GCA_033220385.1 Triplophysa yarkandensis
ATACGTGTTACTTTATAATGAATCACAGAAAACTTACCTCTGCTTTATATGTGTGTGTATGTGTGTTTGTGATATAAAGGTATAGGTCGGAAAATGTATAAGGATTCTTGACAGGCCATTACTGGAATATGGTGTAGACATACATACAGAATTTTAACGTGTTTCTATGTGAATGAATAACTGAATGAACTATAAAATATAAGGAAAATAACACATTTGTACACTTTAGGTTTCGGCGTTTAGAAACTGAAGAATTTCACATTTTTGTTTTGTAATAAAATGCTCGGACTTATTTTTCCTTTTAATCCCATACAGATGATAAACATGTTTATGAAATACCATTTTTGACATTTCATTTATGGCCAAACACATTTTCAACCAAATTGTTGATAATGGCATGTTCAAATAAAGATGAGTTATAAACTTATACGCTATATTGTAGTGTTTGTTGCATTAACTTTAATATATGCCAATTTTAAACTTAAGCCGTATGAATAATCATGTACGCGTAACTTTCTTTGTGTGAGAAGTTTTTGGGGGAGTAGTCCAAACAATATACTTCAAAATTGAAACTTTAATAACATGCGGTTTGGTGTATTCCAAAGAGGTCATGTTTCACAAGACAGTTTATTGGGCAGTATAGAGATGTTAAATAACCCTCTGTTTATTAACACATTTCATTCTTTTTTATTTCACTTTATCCTACAGCACATTAGTTTTCTATTCGTCTATCTGTATTGCAGGCTTGAGTCATCATAACAAATTCCTTGTATGCACAAGCAAACTTAGCCGTGAAGCTCTTTGAAACTATTTGATATCATTATTCTGAAAGTTATGAGATGAACATCTAGAACGTTTTCTTTCTATCTTGATAAAGTTTTTCGTGCGCTTGTATAATCGGGAATTAAATGTTTCTAATCCATAAGGTCGGTCATCTGACGCTGCCAGATGTCCCATGCTTTGGGGTTAGCACAGGACACTTGGCTCATCTATCCATCATAACAGTGCCTCCCTCTTCCCTCTCTCCCTTTAGCAGTTCAGCGTGGACGCATCCCTCCATCGCATTCCAGTCTCAGTCCATCCACAACTCCGGCCGTTGGCGGCAATGCCGTAAGCGGCGTGAACGAGTTCTACAACGGGCAGCATGTGTCAGAGCTCATCTCGCAGCTCCTGCGTGCTGAGCCCTACCCCAACAGCCGTTACACCCATCAATACAGCCAACAGATGCAGGGAGGCAGCAGTGGATCTGGCATGGGCATCGACAGCATCTGTGAGCTGGCTGCTAGACTTCTCTTCAGCATCATCGAATGGGCCAGAAACATTCCTTACTTTCCCGAGCTGCCCGTGTCGGAGCAGGTGGCACTACTGCGCCTCAGCTGGAGCGAACTGTTTATTCTAAACGCGGCCCAGTCTGCCCTGCCGCTGCACATGGCTCCGCTGCTTGCTGCTGCGGGCTTTCATTCCTCTCCTATGTCAGCTGAGAGGGTGGTGTCCTTCATGGACCAAGTGCGGGTTTTCCAGGACCAAGTGGAGAAGTTGACCCGGCTGCAGGTGGATTCGGCAGAATACAGCTGTCTTAAGGCCATAGCTCTCTTCTCACCAGGTGGGTAAAATGAAGGATTTGCCTTTCAAGGAATTTTGTGTTGTCTGAAAGTTTATGTGACTATGATTTGTTCGCGGGTGCCATTTTACGCTCTCTGCATGATTTCAGATGCCTGTGGACTAACAGACCCGGCTCACGTCGAAAGCCTGCAGGAAAAAGCTCAGGTGGCCCTGACCGAGTATGAGCGTATGCAGTATCCTGGGCAGCCCCAGCGCTTTGGACGGCTGCTATTGCGACTGCCGGCACTAAGGGCGGTGCCCGCAAACCTCATCTCTCAGCTCTTCTTTATGAGGCTTGTAGGGAAAACGCCAATCGAGACGCTTATCCGTGATATGCAGCTCTCTGGAAGCTCCATCAGTTGGCCCTACGCTCCGGGACAATAATCATCAGAAGCAGTCATCCACCAGAGTGGGGTCTCTACTGGGGATCTCTGGTATCTCTCTTTGACTTGGGTTTTTAGTCATTCAATCACACCTATTATTGGCTGTGTTATCCAATGCAACGGGGTCATACTACGGGAATCACTAGTATGTTGCAGTTGATCTACGTTCTGTGAACTGTTTTTATGATGCCCGAAACTAAGTTTGTTCAAACATGATTTGATGACACTTCTGAAAGTGTTTGTAATCCACCAGCTGAGGCTGAGATCCAAGGTACAGTTTTGGAATAAGTAATCATTTGAGTTTTAACATTAGGTTTACTTTAATGTTATCAAAGTCACTGCTTCTGGAGGCATGGAGCATCAGGACAGTGTAAATGCATTCCATCCAATCAGAAAAAGAACTGAGCTTTATGTATCTAGCATATATCATATTGCATTTCTTTAAAAGATATTGAAGTTTATTGAAATGCTTTTTATAAACCATATGGCTAAATCATGACTATTTGTACTTCGTTGACTCAAGATGGAAGCCTGCTGCAGACATACCTTTTCAACATCGTTTAATATTTTTAATCCAATTTACATGCTACATTTGGGATGTTACCCATGAATGGTAAAATGAAGTAATTTTACAGCTATGAAACCCTTTTCTACATGGATGTGGTGCGTATCCACAAACCAACGACTGTGTGTTGATTATGCATGGTTTGTATTCTTCTTTTTGTTTGGTTTTTCCTTGTTTTTTAGACTTACGCCAGTTAAGATAAACTGGTAATGACGTCAGAATTATGTACGTTGACCAAGAAAATATACCTCTGTTGTAATGGATGATCTGTCATTCGTGGCTGTATTAATTTTTATTTGTAACACACCTGAGCTGCTCATTTCACACTAAAGAGGAATGATTGGATATACTTGTCTGTTATGTTTGCTATGAATGCTGTTTTGTCTTGTGTGGAGCAGTGCTCTGTTGAGCACATTTGACAGCATGTGGCAATGGCTCTTGTCGTGAGATGTAATTTTTCTAGCCTTAGCGTACATGACTAATATTACCTCATATATAGGCCTTGAAACATAGACGGTCTAATATACATAAATCAAAACATGCAATGTGTACAGTTTTCATTTTAATATCTTTGTCTTTTTAAATATTTGTGTATGACAGCTTGATTAAACAAAAGTATCATACGTTGACTATTGTTCTTTACAATTCATTTGTTAACTTGTTTTAAAAGAGAAGTAAAATTGGTTTGCATTTAGTTTGGTTAGAGAAAATTTATATTACAACAACAAAGAAAATTGTTACTTGGGCTTATAATACATAGATGGAATACTAACAATTTGCAGTCACTATTTAAAACTCAACGTCTAGCTGAACTCCTTCAGCTGATAAAGTGCCTGACTGCAGACACGGGTTTAAACGAAGAAGTCCTGATCATCCACAGTGTAACCCTTCTCTCTCCTTTTAAGTCCTTTGTCGTAATTTTTGACCAATTTCTTTATATGAAACAGTTCTTGTCTGAGTTTCTTACACTGGTGCTTCTTAGTCTGGTAATCTGGAGACTAACAAGAACATGATATTGGTGAGTCATAGATTCAATATGAAAAAAACAAGATGGTAATGAGAAAAATAACAATTGAAAAATTTAAAAATCTGTAATATGTAAAATAGGATTTGACTTACCCTCTTTAAATCTTTTAATCGGTTATATTCATCAGCCACAGCCTGTGATAAAAAATAAATATGGACCTTAAGAATATATTAATCTATTGGATAAAATACATATTGCCATCAGATAACAACAGTTGTACAATTTGTATCCATGCTATACACAAATTTAGATTTGGATCCATGTAGAGCAGCAAAAGTTTGGAAAAGTTTGACTGAAATGTTTCTGATGGTTACACAAAATGATCTTATGGTTTGTGCTTGAAATTACTTTAGTAGACAGAATAGAATTACTTCGCTTATTCACATTTATTAGAAATCCAACATTTTATTTTAGAAAAGAAATGTGTATTTGAAATGGATGCCCAAGTGATGCAAAACTATTTGATTCTTGGTTAGACCTAAAGAAAATGTTGAAGAATGATCTTGAAACTTCACGCTAAAGAGTGGCCATTGTGGGAATGATGTTGTGACCGAGAACATCTTTTAATTTTTTTTATAGTGTCAACATCACCCCCACAGTTAATGAGTTTGCTAATATTCTTAGAGGTGGAAATAATCTTAAAGATTAAGCCATATAATGTAGTTTGAAGTCTCAATGGGCTCAATGTGTTTCCAAACTTTCGAGTGGTACTGTATCAACACCTAAATGCCAACCTGGAACTTAGTGGACTCTTCATGAAGGGTGTCCAACTCTCGGCTTAGTTTATTCATCTGGTCGTTGATGTCATCCATCTCCACACAGAGATTCTTGTACACAGTGAGGGCATCATCAAACTGTCTTTTATACTGTCTGCGCTGTTCATCTGTTGTTATTTTTGAAAAAGAGCTATAGCAGAAAAAAAGATATAAGAAAAGCTCAGAACAAGAAAACCTTTTGCTGATTCTAAGCAACACAACGCAGAGGAAAGTAATCAATGAACTTTTGATGAAAACTCACTCCTCCAACTCATGTGTAACTAATTCATTCGCTGATTCTCCTCCGGTTGTGTAGCCTGTCTCACACAGAACATCTTGAATGTCGTATGTGTCCCGTTTTTGAGCTATGGTGCTCTGGACTTCAAATTCCTCGGCAGGGCTTGAGCTCGTCCATTGATTTCGGTATAGCGGTTCTGGGGAGTGTCTGTTTACATCTTCAGGACATCTTGAAAAGAAAATCAAATTAAAGAATGGTCCCCATTGGTGTAAGCAGAAAGTGTTGAGAGACTCACCCGTTGCTTTTGAACGCTCCTTCGCTGCGGATGCTTACTGTTCCTTCAGTGTAGGAGGCGAAGCTGTTCTCCGCCTTCAGATTTGGGGTAGCCTTCTCAGATAAAACCACCGTGGGGGTGTATTGAGTGCTTCTCTGGAAAACATTGTGCATGTGTTAACAAATGAAAAGGACCACACAGAACAAGTCAATTCATTTAAGTGAAATTCCCAGAACGTATGCTGAATGACCTATATGATCTTCAACCACGTCTCTTGCCAAAGGTGGGCCAGTACTGCCACCGATGACCCCTCAAAAACAATTACGTGCATGACCGTCCTGAATGCGAAAACCAGACCGGTGAACGGTTGCAGATACCATTACAGATATTTCGGAACAATACTTTATCTTAAGATCCTAAGAGACCACTTAAGACACTCACCATCACACAATACACTAAGACGTTATAAATCTTTCATAACACAATAATCCCATCCTCGCACACATGGCCAACTTCCTCAAACAAAGCGAAGTGATTTAGGCCTTTCAGGAAACACACTTCAGAACAGCGGCACACTGTTCAAAAATACCTGAGCGTATTGTCCTAAGAACAACACGGTGCTGACGAATAACATTTCCAGGAAAGTCACATCATCCTCCAAGAATTCTGAAACAGCTTGCAATGAGCTTGTCTGTTTTGTTCTTTAAAATGTGTTAAAATGTTTGTGTTTTTTAAATTGTATTTGTGGTATCCTGTAATGTACAATATTAGTTTGGACTTAAAGTACCATTGTTTATGATTACTTTCATTTCCTCACAATCAAAAGTGTTTATGTATTTATTATTTTGCTGATCTTCAACTAAGTGTTGTTTAATATATTTTAGTTTTCATTTAAAGTTGGTTTTAAGGGAGAAAGTATAGGGATGTGTGATGATTGTGATTGGTCGAATGTACGCCGGTACGTCATCACGAATCACCTGTGCGTCCGCGCGATGATTCATTCACATAAAGTAAGCTTGTGGAGAAGCATCGTGTGACGAGTTGTTTTATTCTTTTCTCCTTTAAAGGAGTACTACATATTAAGCTACATTTAGTAAAAGAATACAGCTATTTTCTCCTTGCCCTCTAGTCTTGGTTAGAAACAATAGGGAAAGGGATGTTTCAAAGATGCAGTTATTGTAACAGAGGTTTTATCAGGCCTGGCCCAGGCCGCAGACTGTACTTTGTTTAGTATATCAATATGAAGAACATTAGTGAAGGATTAACTATTATAAAAACAATACACACTCTTCTAAAGCACACAGAGTTTTCTGTGGCTGATTATTTCAATGAATTGAATCCGTTTCATATGGTAAAGGTTTATTGAAACCCATCCATGTTTCGGTTGCCAAACATATGATTTCAGACATTTGCACGAAGTTTCCTAGTTAATAAATAGTGAGAGTGAAACTAGGTGTGTCGCTTTAAGACACAGTGCCACTTCTATAAAAGCTGGGCAATTTTTGAGTACCAACTTATTTTTCTTACGATGGTAGTCAATGTGACAACTGTGTGGTTCCAAGCATTCATCCAAATATATTTCTCTGTGTTCATCAGAAGAAAGACATTTATACAGATTTGGAAGGACAAGATAGTGAAAAATCTCCACCAGAATTATGCACCATGATAATAAAGACCTTCTGAAGGGAATTAATGCATTTAAGAGAAATATCCGTATTTACAACTTTTTAAACAGTAATATATAACTTCTGTCAGAAAAGTGTGCATGGACATACGATATTACAGTTAGTAAAATATTGTTCATATTGATATTTTAAATAGGGATTAATGATAAATAAACGATATACTGAAAATATATAATATTCAAGTAAAGTATATATCATAAGTTTTAAATGAACCTTTTATAAGATACTGTAATTGGTCCGAAGCTGTGGTTTGCTATACTAAAACAAAAAACAGAACCCAAATCATCGGAACCGAACTTGACCCAAAATGAACTTTTGTAATCCAATAATCCTAAACACAGAATGGTCAGTTCTGGTCCTTGATTCTGATTGATTGAGTCACGTTCTAAGCGTTTTTAAAATGCCTCTTTTAAATAGTAACGAAACTGCTAACTCCATAACATGTATTTAATAAATCCTAGCTATAAATATGTCAAAATCAATAAATTGGCACTTATGAACTCACCCAGTCTTGTAAATTCTGGCTTCTAACTGTCCCGAGGATATGTGGCTCCTCCCAGTAGATGTTAGGCTTACCATGACGCCACATTTTGCTTCGAGTCTTATACGCAAACCAGGCAGCGACCACCAGAGCAACCATGACAAAAAGGCCACAAACCAGTGCCACAGCCTGTGATTAAGATTCAAGTTTGTTACAATGATGTTACATATAACATGTAAACAAATGAGATATCATCCTTTATATACCGACCTCTTCAGGATCCATAAAGCAGTAATGATAGAGGTATCGGTTAAATGAAGGGAATGCCCCGGGGAAGCCTGTGCCCACACCACCACTGATGCTGGGTGTCCCTAATGACGACTGACACATCATCAGGATCGGATTGTATAAGACGCTTTGTGAACTTTGTGCTGTTGGATTAACTCCTATCACAAATATGATGTCTATGATACACTGAAGAACAGCTAAAACCACATCCAGAATCAAAACTGTCAAATAAAACGTTTTTCCACGCACACATCGTACTTTCGAGAAACTGACCACTAGTATTGTCAACGATGCGACAAAATTTATGGCTGCCATTGAGATCATGGCTGACTTCGCAGAGTACGGTGTCATATATGAGCTTTGATAGCCGTAGGTTCCTCCGTAGTACCCCGATCCAGCACCAACGCCTGCACCAAAGCCCCCAGATCCAGCGACGTAACCCCCCAGGCTGCCCTCAATGCCGTGCATGTCCCAAACTAGAGTGGACGCAACACAGGCGAAAATAACAAAACAGAGCAGCGCTGTCAATCCTTGCATAGTTTTCACTATGCCAGGGGGTGAGAACCATCTGTAGAAGTGCTGAGGGCTTCCATCCACCTGAGGAGCATCAGACACTGGAGAATATAAGCCATACTCGCTCCTCTGAGAGTAGACACTTCTCGAGTTGTAGATGTTGGATGGGACGGTGTAGTGCGGGCTGTATTGAGGTGGGCTGTCGTACATGATTCAACCGAGATTCTGAAAGAGAAACACAGCAAGACTAAGAATGGAAGAATGGAAGCTATATACTCTTAAAATGAAGGTGCTTTAAATGTTCCGTTTTTTAAGTGGCTTTGTACAATCACAAAAATGTTATATTAACTTAATAAAATCTTTGAAAAACAGGGAAAATATTATTGATCCAACTAAAAATAACATCTATTTGATTGATTCCAAAGCTTTAAAATTGCAGCTTCTATGTGTATTTTGTTTCATGTTAAAATAGAAATATTTGGTTTTAAGTACTGCCATTCCGTAGAAGAACCATCAATGTCAAATGTCTTTAAAGAACTATTGCTTTCCAGAATTTTTACCCCAAATAATAAGATGCCTTTATATCATATCAGGAACATATAAAACATATTCACTTTTAAAGCACCTTTATTTTTAAGACCGTGCTAACCATCCCAGTGTAAAAGTGTATTGATCTCAAAAAAGGGGCATCAATCGAATTAACGGTCGCATTCAGAAATGAAGTTGTATTTGTTAGACAGAAGCTCTTATCACTTTCTCATGAACGCTTATAAGCCCATTGAGACTTCAAACTACATTATATGGCTTATTGAGATCACAGAAAGCCAATTATTGCATTCTTGCTGTCTCTGAACACTCACAGTTTCTAAATAATTTATCCGCTATCGATTAAACGTCAGTTTTTATTGTTCCTGTTCAATCTCAGATTTGTCAAGACCGAACACATCAAAACACTCCCAAGACTACATTCTCACCGTGGAAGTGTTCTCCAGCTCTAAACAACATCCCTTCGTCGTTCCACTGCATTTCAGATGAGATTATTTTAATAATTCAGAGAAACATGAGCGGATGAAGCCAATGGGGATTTCCACTACGCACGCTCCCTCACATTACTGCTACTTTATCCATATAGAATATACAGTCCTTGTGTGTATATAAGACAGTGGATACACTCCTTACAGGAATATTTTTATATCTCGTATTTATAACCCTTTTAGTTGCTGTGGGTCAGAGAGGGTAAGCTGTACACCTGTGGTAACTTGAAAAGAGTGAATAAATAATGCAAGAGCTGAAAATCAACCTTGTCAACTTAGAACTGTCTCACTGGTGCATGCACAAGGCACAGATATTGAAGAATAAATACCAGATTCTTCTTTTGAATGTAAGGCCAAACATGTTGAGTTTATAACACGCTTTTTCAAAAAATCAGTTTTGGTTCAACTTTAAAAATAAATATACATTTTTAAGATATTTTTAATAAAGTTGTCCGGACTTCTAGAGGGTCTGACAGTTACAATTACATCTTCTTGATATGAAAGAAAACTGTTTATTGTGCTGTTTGTTGTCATTCCATTAGGAAAGAACTGTAATTTTTTATAATTTTTTTATAAATTTAAATAAAAACATCAAGTAACTTACCATGAAGACAAGTCAACGTCAAGTTTCCTTCTTCAACGAAGTCGAGCTTTGCTAACCATTAGTTATCCGTTAAGTAAGGTTTAGTCCGTTGGATGGGAACACCTGAGACTTGTGCAGGAGAGCGGGGCATGAAACTGTAAACCCTTTCAGCCCGTTGCTACTGACACAGTTTGTCTCAATGGCTTCTCAGTGGGTCGAAAGTGCAAGAAGTTGGATTAATGATTGTTAAATCTACAACATCTGGAGTGGCTCCCTAGAGATGTTGAACTGATAAATTCCATGTTAATAATGTGTTTCTTAGAATGTTTTTGATAGTTTTGTAATGTTAAGACTTAATTAAACCCAATATAAAACTTATGTCATTAATATTTTTTCCATTAAAAAATTATGGAAAGTAAACACTTAAATGCAATACTGTACATAACTTATATATATATATATATGTGTGTATATATATATATATATATATATATATATATATATATATATATATATATAATTCAAAGTGAATTGGTTTTTCCTATTAATATATATACAGTGTAATATACAGTATAAATATATATGTAAAACATAATCTTATTTAAATATCTTTTTGTTTCAATTTCTGTTATTTGCAAAGCAGTTCTGGTCAAAATTACGAATCCTCATCTTGATATGGCTTAGTTTTGCTTTTAGATAGTCACACCGCTCTTTCTTTTCCAGGAAATGAGGATCCTAAAAAAGAGAACACAAACATCATTTAATCTTAGCTTTCCATGTACGACAACCTTATTAACTAACCGTGAAGATAGAAATAACTTACATTCTTTTTTTCTTCATAGATGTTTAATACACTTTTGATCCTCTTACGCTCCTAAACAAATATAAAACATGGGTAAATAGCTAGACATCCCCATCCTAAATGACCTAGTAACACTGCTCTAACATCATTTCTCACCGCAGGGTTGCTGGGGTTGTTGAGGAGTTGACTCATTGTGTTGTCAAGTTCTTGAAACTTCATTAATGTTGCTGTGATCTCGCTGTGCAGTTCTTTGTACTCTTGGTATTGGTCATTGAAGACTGCTTTGTATTGCTCTCTGTCTTCTACTGAATGGATTTCAGGATACTTCCTATAAAATCAACAATCCAGTTCAATTCGATTATATTCTATTGGCATTTTTGTAGAATGTCACAAAAGTCCAAAGTAAAAAATAATAATAATGTTTATACAAACTATGTATTTATTAGACTGGAAATACAATATGAATAATACCAACATGATATAATCTGCGATGACTTTGGGTTTAGGAATGTGTCCCATTGGAATAGCTCCGGTTAAAACCTCTCGCACTTTCACTCCTTCTGAGACACCAGGCTTCTTGCTCTCATTTAGAAGGTCTAGGTTTATATCATCTTTAAATGAAATTTTCTTGGATCTCGAGGAACTGCCCATATTGGATGGAGATTCCAGGGTCGGATGCTGCAGCTAAAAGAAAATGGCCATCACTATTTATTCATAATTGTACACTACTACTCAACAGTTTTGGGACACTTGAATTGAACCATTTCTTATTATAAAAAAAATTGATCTGAAGGTCCTCTTGGCAAACGTACATGTTTTTTTTTCATGTCAAAATTTATTGACTTAATAAAAAAAATTTTTGAAGTGGATAACTTTGACTGAAAATTGAAGAAAGTGGGAACTCCTTTAAAATCTTTTGAAAGCATCACAGGGTGAGGCCTTGAGAAGCTGCTACATGAAATGACAAGAAAACATTTCTGCTGATTCTAGTGTAAATGTGACTACAGACTAAAGATGATCAAATATATTTTTTATTTTATTTTCTTGTAATGTCCATAGTTCTCTTTGTTTTATTTCTTTATGTTGAGTTGATTAATATTCTAAAATGTTGGAAGAATATGAATGCAATAAGTGTCTCAAAACTTTTGACTGCTGTGTAATGCATAAAACCCTGTAATATATATATATATATATATATATATATAAATATAAATGGCCAATAATTTGCAACAGTCGATATCGATTTCTTTTAAACAGCCAATGGTGAAGGCCAATATATCCTGTCAATCAAAAGGTGAAAGGAGAATGCAATGTATTTGTGCTGTATATATATTTATATATATATATATATATATATATATATATATATATATATATACATATATATATATATAGCACAAATAGGTTGCATTAAATTTAAAGTTAGTATATGAATTAATAACATTATGATAAAAAAAATAATTTTATCTTTAGAATGAATTATAATTACCACCAAACTATCGGTAAAGGTTTTGGTAGATACTACTCAATAATCAGCTATAATAACGGAGGATAAATTTACCACATGTTTATCCTTCACAAAAGCATATTCATAAACAAATTCTATTTCATGAAGTTTTTAACTAGTTCTATACCTGGTGGTTATCTTGGCTGTTTCCTTGGCTCGTCCCCGCCTCCCTCACTCGACGAGCAGCTTCATGTCTCCACATTCTCAGACACACCATGAAACTTATCAAGTACATGAGCATGTTGATGAAAATAAACGCTGTTCCAGCCATCTGACCCCCCTCTACACGACAGAGGTTCGACATGATGGGGTTGACGCCGACGGTCATGAAGCAAAGTCCCCCACGATTCAGATCATTCACATAAACGATACCGGCCGACATGTACAATAAGAAAATGGCGAGATTCATAACGGCCTCTGTAAGAGGCCACCATCTAGAATCCAGCAATATAGTTCGGTAATACATTGTTAGCCCCAAAACCAAAAGGATAATGGTCAACATCCATGCCAGTCCAACGACTACCAACACAAAGGGGGTCATGGGTCCGTTGTATCTGTAACCTTGCATATCACTCAGTGGTCGGAAAAGGTTTGACCACTCACTGTCTCTTTGAATATAAGCACAAACGCAGGCGAAAACCATCCCTCCGAATAAAAGTTCAAGGCCAGCGAGCAGTCTTAAAAGACCAGGCCAAGACTTTAAATAGGAGTATTTTAACTTGTATACCTCAAGCTTCTCAGCATAGTATTCGGCAGGGTGAATACCGGTCAGTTCTGATTCAACAAGCGTATCATACATATATCCCGCTGAGTTAGGTGAGAAATTTGGCTTGAGGTCACCATCCCAATGTTTTCTTTCTGGTAATGGAGTAACGGGCGGACTACACTGTGTCCCGTTGGGCAGCACTTCAATGCCTGCTATATAGGAATGTGATTCAGTATCAGCCTTTTTCCATTTCTTAAGTAGACCAGCCCAAGGCTTTAGGAAGACACTTTTCTTTGACTTATCTTTTTCCTCCTGGTCCTTCTGCCTGTTTGAAAAACTACTTGATATATTAGGGGAATCACTCAGGTCATCCAAGCTGTCATCAGCTTGGCTTTTACAAAGGGCTTTTTTGCCATGTGCCCTGTGGATATCTTCGGTGTGTGAAGATGACACATCATCAAAACATGATGTATCCGATCTGCTCGGGTAGTTCATTTGGTTGGTTTGTTGAGAATATCAGGGACTTTGGTATCGACTGTTTCTAATAAATCAAAATCAAAATGTCATTTCAAATATTTGGGAACGCCTTTATGCACAAAAACAAAGATGGAAATAAAGGTAATTAAATACATGATATTATTATGTAGTATGTCTATGTAGCGTGGGAACTTGTCTTATAATAATTCTACAAAAATGTATTCACCCTGGTAAATTGTGAGCTGTATGACTTTCTTCCAAAAAACACAAAAGTACATATTTTGAAGAATGTTGGGAACTGGAACCCATGGTTTGGTTACCCACATTTTTCAAAGTTACTGTCCTAAATTGTTTCCTAAAGAAAAAGTCATCAGTGAGTAAGTAATGACACGATGTTCATCTTTGGGTGACACTTTTAGGCCGAATAAAATGTACTGCTGTACACGTGTTTATACTTAAAGTACACTATTTCCAAATATCCACGGAAAGGAACTTTGTTCTTATAAACATGAATCCGCAAAACATAAAAAAAGAATCAAAACTTCACTTTCATCACAACAATGAATAAAAATAGTCTCACCTTGTTAGAGTACGTGTTCTCTGTCACTGAGAATGGCTTGCCTGAAATGACTTTATAAAGTAAAGAAAGCACAATAGAAACCTGACTCAGTGTGTAATAAGCTGGAGCTGAGCTTAAACATTAAACCTGAGATTCAGTGCCAGGGTAACACACACACACACACACACACACACACACACACACACACACACACACACACACACACACACACACACACACACACACACACACAGACACACACACACACACACACACACACACACACACACACACACACACACACACTGAGACACACACACAGACATACACACACACACACACACACACACACACACACACACACACACACACACACACACACACACACTGAGACACACACACACACACACACACACACACACTGAGACACACACACACACACACACACACACACACACACACACACACACACAAACACATAAACACACAAACACACACACACACACACACACACACACACACACACACACACACACACACAGACACACACAGACACACACACACACACACACACACACACACACACACACACACACACACACTGAGACACACACACACACACACACACATACTGGTTTTTGTGGTATATAAGGACTCAGATCTCCAAACCAGTCTGATGGTGGTTTAATGGGACCCACCTTTCCCAGTGCCCTGAAGAGACAATAACCCTATCAAAAATTTTCTTTTGACGAGCTGGTGTCAAATCTGGCTTTAAATTTAACATACACACAACAGAACAGAAATTAAAGTGATATGATATTTTAGTGGTATACAGGGTCATTCCCGCCCACTCTTAAAAGTTCCCGCCCTTGAAAAATTTGGGGTTTGGAAAGTCCTGCCTTATTTATGAGGACATCAATATTTTGATGACTTAAGGGGACAAATTCAATTTACTGGCACTTTACCATACACAACACACAAATGTGACAACACTGTGTACTGTAATGACCCATGTGGTTAAAGAGAACTGTATCACTAATACAATAGACAATGACAGTTTCTACTGCATTATAAGGACAAATGTGTTTTAATGGCACATTTCTGTACACCACACAAAAACAAGACGACATTGTGTATTGTCAAGACTAATGTGACTGATAAGAACTGGAAAATAAATACAATACACAACAAAGGATCTTACAACATTTTAAGGACAAATGTGATTTACTGGCACTTTACCATACACAACCCACAAATGTGACAACATTGTGTATTGTCTAGACTAAGGTAAATAAAGAGAACTGGATCCAAAAATATACTTTTTACTCCATGGTTTATTTTAATATAAAAGACATGAGTATAGGAGTACAGAAAATAATAAATCTTATATTGCTCATCTGAAAAGGACGAATCACTGATTTTTGGCTTTTTTTTTCAAACTAATTCCACGATTTCGTACAAAATCTCGTATGTTTTGAACTGTGCGCTTTGCCAAAACAGGATCCTCAGCAGCCTTACACTGCTGGCATTCAGACAGTGTTGCCAGTTTTCCTTTGGTTATGTGTGGCTTGAAATGTTTCATCACAGCCGTAACCTCAGCAGTTGACCAGCAAACTTTCTGACATTTTCGTGGGTTCCCAATCTCTGTCTCACTCTCTGTACATAAGAATGTGTACTTCAATTAGCTTTTAATTTGATAAGAGTCCATACTTACATTGATGGCAGCATTCTAATGTAAAACCTGGATACCTGAACACACTTCAGCAGCTATTCCAATGGGCATCTGAACACCTGCTTTGACAACAGTTAAACATTTATTATTGCACCTATTGCACATTATACAATACTTGCACTTTATAGTAATTTCACCACAAACTAAATGTTTGACAGATTTAGTAATCAGAAGTATAATCATATGTAAATTAAGTAACGTAAAGTTGATAATGAGTGATTCCCCCTTTAAAGAATTAAAGAAATAGTGCAGGTAGGTCTCTTGTAGTGTCATGGAGACATTGCCAAAGTTTTTTCCTTCTCCTAATTTGAAAGATTGACTTGATGCTGGTGGGACCAGATTTCCATGTGCAGGTATCCACTTTTGTCACACTCTCACTGGACTATTACATTTTAAAAAATACTATTTCAATGGATGTGAAAAATAAATGATTGTTTGAAAGTGATATTTCCTACTGATACACTGAATCACTTTTTCAATAAATGGCTTAAAACATTTAATGGTTGGCTGAAAATGCTACGAAGTCCCCAAGACCTTATATGGTGCTTTTGGTGAATGGCACTTTTTCAGGGGAAAACAAGAACAACCTTTATAAATACATAATGTCTGCACTACTGACCCTAGTGGTATTGCCTTTAGCATTATACACTTATTTAGTAGTATTAACAGAAGCTTTAGACTGTTAAAAGTGTTGATTAGGCATGTTCAAATGGGTTCCTTTTTATTAAAAATCGAGTTAGACTCATGACTTGGTATTTCTTTGCTTCAGAGAAAGGCTTCATAAACGCCCTCAAATATTCAACCTCTATCTGTCAGCAGATCACAAGTTATTTATCGGCCATTTTCTCATTAAATCCCGTCAACTAGTGAGCTAAGAAAAGCACAAGCATCAGTGTGTGAGCTCGACTTTCAGAAACAATCGTAAAGCTGTATCTATCTTCTGTAAATTTAGGTAACCAAAATACTTTTCAGAGTAATTAACAACGCGATTCTAAACTACATGTACTCAGGATTAACATAATATTGACAGAAACTGTATGTTATACCTCTCCATTAAGATTTCTGACATCTAAAAAAGTAGTATTAGCCACAAATGCAATTTACATTGCACTCTATAATATTTGGTTAGCTTTGCACAATCTTGTGATCTGGTATTGAAGACTGATGCAGAAGATAAGGAATAAATATACGTTGAATTTAATAGTGGAGTTTAATGTTTTAACGTACAATTAAAGGACAGAAAATTAGTAATGTTGCAGAGGAATTCAGTAAACTATAAATATAAGTGTCAAACTTAAGCATAACCATGCTTAACTTTGAACAATATTTTGGTGTATAAATCCTGCAAAATTCATCCTAACAACAATTATGTTGTAGTGCAAAATATTGATGCAAATAATTTAAAACAAACAATAAAAAGTAAAACGTCAAAAAATAAATACATAAAGTTAAGTTAACATACCAGCATGATTGTAGGAAGCAGCAGAAACAACATGACTGGAGGCAGCAGCAGCAGACACATCATCATCATCAGCATCACTTTCATCAGGACCACTGGCTTCAGAATCATTCACACTGATCTCATCTTCCAGTAAAAGTCACATATAACACAATGAGTTTCTACATCTGTTCATTTCGGATACAACACAAAAATATTTACATGTTACACTTTTAAAAGAAATCATTCACTGCACTTAAGAGATGCACAGCACTTCACATGATTCATAACTTCACACCTCCCAATAAATGTATGCAACTAACTGGACTATCTACACCAGCATAGACATACCTTCAATCTCAATATCGTCAAGGGATTTGCCCTGAAGATCAGGAAGACTGCCCTTCTCCATAGCTAGCAGCAATTTAGATATTTTAGCCAGCTGAGTAGTGGCTTCAGGTAGCCTGTAATAGTCACGATGTACACGGATATCATGCCCTAAGAAATCGGCAATTTGGTCCAGTTCATTGTTTTTTAGGTTGAGGATTTGTGAGAGAGTAGCGACATGTTTGCGCAGTTGTGTTGAACGCAGAAATTCTGGATTCTGAGCTCCACATTCACTTGCGTAGACCCGAATCGAGTCCTGGCCTCTATAATGACTTTGGCAGTGAGGTCTAGCAAACAAAAAACTGTTGGTGTCATGCACCCCACACTCACTTCTCCTGATTACCAGCAGTGTCAATGCCTCCACCATATCAGGTGAAAGAAGAACAGCCACCTTTCTTCCTCTTTTCCCTCTTATCTCAACACGACTGAAATGACTGCAGAGTTTCTGTTCAAACCTGCTAAGACCCAGAGAAACATCCTCGTGAAGAGAAGTGCTGTCCCTTTCTTGAAAGCTTTTAAGCAGCATTTTTGACACCTCTCCTGCCCGCCGGCGATTGAATACAATTACTCTTACTAGAGTTGCTTTGGCTAGATCTGCATAGCTCTGAGGTGAAGCCATCTCTTTTAGTTTCTCAAAGGCAGAATTTGTGCTCTTTTCAAGGAACTGATGAAGACACTGTACATCTTTGGTGAAAGGCAACGTCGATGGCTTGTTAAATTTGGCCTCATTCAGTGTGACAAGCGCAGAGTGGGAGATCAACTCTGACCACTTTGAGGAGTAGAGCTTTTTGAAGGTATCTGTTGAGGAAATCAATTCTTTGTCTTCAGACATGAGTGCCCTACAATGAATGATTTCACAGATCTTATTCAATGAATGACCAAGTTTGAGTGCAAGACTAGGGCTTTGGTAGCAGTGACTCTCTTCGTCATAGCCAGACATGCTCTGGACTGCTTGAATAAGTCTATAGAAATTAGAAGGTTTCAAAGCCTCTTCAAGGCTGTAAATGGAAAACTCTCGACGCAAAGTCAACAACAATCTTCCAATTTCACGGAGTTTCTGTCGTATGTATTCAAATTTAGTAGGGTCATGTCCATGTTTGTTAAAGAACGACTGTGCAAGCTGAAGAATACTCCAGTCACTTTTAACAACAACGGAAACGTCATCATGCTTCATCACACCCAAAAGCTTCCAGACTCCTTGAGAGATCTGCTGACTGAATGCAGACTCTGCAATAGTTGCCAAACCAAAGACTCTGGTCCTCCCTTGCTCTTCGTCAGCATCCCTTGGTTTTGAGGGACATTTACGCAAATGACGCCACAAATCTCTCCTTACAAACATTCCCTTGCAGTACATGCAATGCACATAATCTTTGGCATCCTTTTCTTTTTTTGGTGCCCTTATCAATTTAAGAGCCCCTTCGCCATTCTGTAAAACATCTGTGTTGTGCTGATAATTGCCTTTATTTCTGAGCTTTTGTAGCATTGCTTTGCGTTCTTTTGAGTTGACTGGGAGTGACAGTGCCTGTCCTACTTCGACTTCAGACATATGAGTTTTCAAATGGCGGGCTAACGTGGATTGCGGTTTCCCACAGATGTAACAGTAATTCTTACTGTTTGCTGAACAGGAGATTTGTGTTGACTGCAAACAATGAACTGTTTCATGAATGTTGGTTAATGGCCCTTTCTCTTGCGACTTATTCCTACCTGCTGTCTTCACATGACACGCCTCATCATTATCTGATGAGAGGGATGACATCACTACATCCGTAACCCTCCGCAAATCCGAACCCGAGTCACTATCTAGCTCAATATTCTCTTCATGACAAAGTAAGTCAAACTTGGCTTCCCTTGCTTTCAAGATTTGCTTTCCTTTGCTCTGACATATATCCAGGACAGGTACATCTGAACTAGATCTAGAGGGGACCACTTTCAGTATTTGTGAGGGAAGATTAGTTTGATCTTGTCTTTCTGTTCTTGTTGTCAGCTCTTCTGAACTATCTGACTGACTGTCTGACTCAGACTGTGGTATGTACTCCTCATCTGATAGCTCTTCTTCTGAACTTATATCCTAACGTCAAGATATGTATGATTACTTTTAAAGCAATTAACTGAACATGAATAAAAAGAAACTACATCTTACCATTGTTGACTGCTTTCCATAAAGTTTCACGTAGCAGGACTTGTGCCAAAAGCTGGAGCACACTATAAAAATTTATAGATAAGTGGTTAACTGTGAAATACAAAATATGTAAATGGGTCAAGCTGTAAAAAAAGGATACTAACATTTACACCTTAGTCCAAGCCACTTCAATGGCACAACAGGTCCTACACATGCGGCACACTTTTCCCAAATGGATATTGTTGTAGAGGTCACAACATGTCTGCAAACCTTCAAAAAACATGATAGAAAAAACTCTTCAAAAGATATACAGTACTGTCTATACAGTAGTATTCGGCACATCCGCATTTTCATGTTTCTAAGTCATTTATCTATACCACTTAGAAAATTGTGTCATTAGATTGCCCTTGTCTGAGAGTCAATCAGAATTCTCAGCCTGAGCCTGACTGAATATTAAGTCATTAATTTAGAGAAGATTATGGAGTATTTTTGGATTTGCTAAAGTGTGCATATTTCAATGAATAAGTATGTTTTAACTGTTGCAATTAAACTGTTGCGTTTTTATTACATATATTCAAATATAAAACATTACTTAAACCTTGATTGCAAAATGCGATAAATTAAGTATTTCAATTAATTTATCTCATTACATACAACAGACATATCTTAAGTACTTGTCAAATGCAACACTTGCATTCACTTATGCTACTTTATATTCAGAAAATACACTTGTTGACAAGTCACTTACAGTATATAACATTGCAGTGTACTGTTTCTGAAGTTACAGACTAAAACTATGAGTTTACGATTACTTCAGAACACAAAAAATTATACTTTAAAGAATTTTGGCAACCCAAAATCAGTGGCACCCATTCACTTGACAGGGTTCGTGTTAATACAATGATAGTCAATAAGTGATGTTGTTATTCAGTTAGCAACTTTTTTTAAAATATTCTATTTTGTCTTCTGCAGAGGATGGGTACATGATGAAAGTAATACTCTCACAGCAGAATAGCTTATTCCTGCATCCAGTTTCAATACTAAATGTATAACATACACCAAAACATTTCACATACCTGCTTGAGACTTTCCATAGGTGCACAAAAGCCCTGCTCCTCATTTAACAAATGCTCTATGTCAGCAGATATCTGGAAAAATATTGGGAACAGACAGCAATGTGAAGTGGTATCTCAACACAAACTACTTGTTCGCATCTTCATCATACAAAACTCTTCAAAAAAAATTACCTTCTCACCACCCTTCTTCTCATGCCTATCATGATTCTCTAATACCAACTGACTCTTCTCAAGAGTAACCTGCTTGAGTCCTTCTGTGGGTATTCCAAAGCTCTGCTCCTCATTTAGCAAATGCTCTTTGACAGACAACAACTGCGAGCACTTAGAATTGAAAACAAAGAGAAAAATGGACTTATAAGTCAACAGACACAGATTCTACATGTTCTCCTTTTCCTAAATCATACAAAACTCTTCAAATAAAAACAAAAACAATATTACCCTCTCACCACCCTTCTTCTCATGAATATCATGGTTCTCTAATGCCAACTGACTCTTCTCAAGAGTAACCTGCTTGAGTCCTTCTGTGGGTATTCCAAAGCTCTGCTCCTCATTTAGCAAATGCTCTTTGACAGTCAATAACTGCGAGCACCAAGAATTGAAAGCAAGGAGAAAAATTGACTTATACATCAACAGACACAGAAGCTACATGTTCCCCTTTTCCTAAATCATACAAAACTCTTCAAAACAAAATTACCTTCTCACCACCCTTTTTCTCATGAGTATCATGGTTCTGTAATGCAAACTGACTCTTCTCAAGAGAAACCTGTAATTTAGAACAGAAAAAGCAGATGTACTGATGCCACAGGCTTTGAAACTGAAATAAATAAAGCAGAACCTCTAGAAAAACCTTTTTAAGTTCTTTAGCAGGTTCACGGACACTCAAATCCATTGCCACCGATTCATCCATTTGATCTCTGACTTCTGACTGGAATAAAGTGCTCGATTCCTTCAGATTCTGTTGATCTTCACTAGCCGTCTGTAAGACAAATATTTTGACATTTGCAACTGATAACTGATAGAATACTGGGCTAAATTCCTATATTCACAGCTCAGATATCACAGATTACTCTCTTTAACCATGTTAAGAACAACCATAATAACATCACAGTTAGGGCTGTCCAATAACAACTGCCCCATCCGACAAAAGAAAACGTAATATTTCTTTTTATACGAATTATATAGAAACTCAATTCAAAAGGTTTTAGGACGGACTCTTTAAAAACTGCAACAGTGATCCATTGATTACATTTCTTGCTAACACACCTTCACTTTCTATTGTTATAGTTGCCTTCAAGATCCTGTCTCCACTAATCTCCTTCAGGCTCTCTCCATCAATCGTCTCTATTCTCACCCACATCAATAACTTATATCTCAACACCGTTACTTTTCCAACAACCTTTAAAGAGGCTCGCATCAGCCAACTGTTAAATTAAGACACTCTAAAAACTTCTACTCTGGAGAACTACAGCCCAATATCTTTCCTGCCCTGTATTTCCAAAACTCCTAAGCATGTTGCTTTTGACCAACTCTACTGCTTCTTTCAGGTTTGTTTCAAGCTTGGAGCTAAACTCTGCAGGTCACCGGCCCTTTTGGGTTGGGCAACCCTGTTCTATGGGATCAGGTCAAGTTTAATATTAAGTAATAACTGAAAAGTGTGTGCAATTATTACCTTTCCAGATACCTTTTTAGTTGCAATTTCTTGAGGATTCAATTGTTGCTTTACACCTGTCATCTAAAGTTAACAAGATTTGATGAAAAATATTTTTTAAAGGCTTGAATAGAGCAAGAACAATAATATTATCTTCTTTGAATTTGCACATTCTCTGGAAACATTATGGATCATAGGTTTGTGATGTTATGTCTCTGTTTAGCTCACAGTCCATCTTGAACAGGTACTCTGTAATAATGTCTGTTAAAACTCTGAACACATGTGAGGGAGTTCATGAGCGCAGAATTAGACCTGGTTTCAGTATTTTATGTTTGAATCCCTTCCTGTAATTTTTGACCCGGAAAATACCCTCTACTAGAACTTAGTTTGAACTTCAAATTAAATTTGTATTTGAGATTATTGCCTAAACATCATCTCCCACCTCTATATCCCAGCATTTCCAAGTGTCCTCATAAACACTGCCTTAGTCAAATTAACAATACACAGGCAGTCTAGAAGACAAGCATAAAGACCATTGGCCAAGGATGTCCTTATAAAACTGTGGTTCTCTAAAAACAGCATTTAGTCATACACATGTTTATAAACACAAGTACACAGCACTGTCCTGTAAAACAATAGTTTCCTCGTATATTAGGCTTTAATAACAGCTCTTCCTCCTCAGTAGTTAGGGCATGGTCTTAATTATGCCAGAGTCAAGGGTTCAACCCCAGGGACTGCACATATTCATAATATTACATAATAATATAATGCAATGTATGTTGCTTTCGATAAATGCATCTTCCAAAAGCCTAAATGTAAATGTGACAATAAAAACAATACACAGATTATAATAATATATGCACAAACTGCATAACCCTTACAGAGGAAAAAACATTTCTAAAGAAACATGCACATGCATTCTTTAAAAATAAAGAGGAATGAGAATATGAATTATGTTCATGCCGTGATCACATGTCCAGTAATCACATGGCCAGAAAAGGCCTTTTCTAACAGACACTTTGATTTATTAAAGGTAAAGATTTAAATACCTTGCAACGCCATGGCCACTCTGAATTGCCATAATTGTATGTGATCTCCTCACCAGTACAAATGCTTCTTATGGCAAATAAACAGAGATGTGGTTTCCCATCCACACGGATGGTCTTCATCCTGCAGTTAGGACTAATATGGTCATCATTTACAAGCCGGCCCAGAGAACCATCATCTCGAGCTGCGTCAACACTAAACAAACCAGAATTAAACTCTTAGTTACAGATCATGGATTCTTGTTTGCTTTACCCATTCAGAAAAGCTTAGACCAATTCTATCAAACATTATTCTTAATAGGGGCTCTTCTTAAGGGGGTTGGATTAAACTGACCTTTGTTAAGTTTGAAAATGTTAGTGCTGTGGACATTGTCGTACAAAACCTCACTACTTCTTACATCTGCCTTTTGTGACAAAACAATGGAATTTATGTATTGTTACATATGTCTGTGTGTAAGCTGTTTTCAGTTTAAAGAACTCTAACATTTAGTAACTTTTGGTTCAGGAAACCACCCCTATACATTTAATATCAGACATTTAATGGTAAACCCCTGTGTTTAATCATACAAATGTGATCATTAACACACAATAACAATGAATAAACTCTAAATTAAAAAAATAAAATTGGATGTATAAAGTGGAGTTTTATACGTACCAAAAGAATTTGCCATTGAAGCGAAATTCAAACATGAATACTTTGAGGGCATTATGATATATTCTTTGCCTCCTCTCACATTCTTCCTTGCTAATGAGATCTCCTCTGTATTCCAAGAGGAAATCTCCCTTCTCAAAGTCAGTACAACTGAAAACACCTCTTCCTAAACACAGCAAATACAATACAGAAATGATATGTGACCATGTAATGAACCCAAGACGGCTTCAGAAACCCTTTACTCACCTTTAAGGTAATCAATGAATCTGATCTCAAATCCATTTTTATCTTTATTATTTAGGCAGAAGTGTTGAGCCTCTTCTGTTGGATTGTCTTTCCTTCTTCTTCTTCTCATCATCATCATCATGTTTACATCACACTGATTTATAGAGGAAAACATTGTCAAACTAATTAACATATCATTTTCAAACTTATATCAACATATCACATTCATACATTTATCTTAACAGTTTGTATTCATTAGAAATACAACTTCACACTTTAAGCATCCATTAAAGATACATCCAGATACATTATGACCCAGTATCCATGACAACATGTCGTCATCATGATTAAATGATTGTTTTTAACATGCTACTGGAAATACATTTATACAATGTATACATTTTAATACATTATGTACTTTTTATACTTTATTCTGTAATGTTTAGCACATATGTTAAATGCAAGATAGCAATCAGATAGTATCGACCGACATGCGCTTGATTAAATATAATAATGAACAATTATTATCTATAGATGGACTTAAACACTTCAAGTGGTTAAAACTAAGTATTCAATAATATTTTTAATAATTCAATCACTTACTTTGGTCGTACGATGATATAAAATATCCGTCCTGGAGCTTTCCTGCCATTAACGAAGCCCCGCCCACCGGCGCCATCTTGTTGCGAGAGATTTTGCCGCCAATGGCCAATCTAATGGCCAATCACGGACCAGATTTCTTGTATCCAGCCAATCAGAGGCCTTAAAACGTACACTTGTGTGTTCTATGCTAATTTTAAATGACGTAGTTGCAGTACAGCGACCAGACTACAGGGGCACACCATCAGGGTCAGAGGTTACACTGTGTGTGGTATAAATTCAGGGTTTTGTGGTCTATAAGGACATGGCGCGAAAAAGCAGAATTGTGCTTCTGGGACTTAGAAAATAGCATCTACAGTGCTGGATTTATAAGGACATGGCCCCTGTCCTCATAAACCAAAAATGTCCCCATAGTGCTGGTGCGTAGTCATGCCAAAAGTCCTCATGTACCACAAAAACCAACACACACACACACACACACACACACACACACACACACACACACACACACACCTGCAGCCAATGAATGTTTACTCACACAGTCTGCTCTTGATAACACTTTTCTTATTTCTTGAACCCCCAAAGGTGCGTTTGTGTTAACTTATCTTAGTCATAACTCTTTAAACAATCCATGTACACAATATTTGTGTTTCTGTGTATGTGCACTGAACTTTGTCCTGTTGTTTGGGCTCTGACCAGTAGAGGTCAGTAAAAGAGCATTGATGTATTTGTCTTTAAAGCTCAGATGCATCCCCATATATCATCACTGTGCTGCTTTAGAAATCATTTCTCCTTTAATGGCTAGAAATGAGTAAACTTACATGTTTGGTGTTTATGAAAGACAACTTTACATTTATAACACAAAAGAAAGTTAGAAAACACCAAACAGAAACAGCAAAGCAATTTCCTGTAAACTTGCTTTTCTAATATTTAAGAAAAACTTTAATAGAAACCAAGATGAACACTGCAACTTCTCCTTAAGCAATGAAAAGAGATTTCCCTTCCACTTTAAAACATTGATTTGAAAATATGTATAGAATACAAACAAGCTAATGCTTAATTATACATTTATATATAAAAAATATCAGCATGTTTTACAGTTCTGCATCATATTTCTAGTAGCCTATACTTACATTTATTCTGTAAGGGTGGTGAAGAAAGAACTATAAGCTATAAAAACATCATGAATTACATTTAGCATTGATCTCAATTCATATGCATGACAAATAATTTGATATTAAAAATCAAACGTAATAAATACTATAATTAGTCAGATGAGCAACTGAAGAGATAACTTCCTAATTCTTCAGTCTGGTTTGATGTGTTGTGTGTGTTGTGGGTCTTTGTCTTTGGTTCCTATATCATCATTCGCTCAATATTTGATCTGTTGTGTTAAATGGATAGTATCCCGAAAAAGAAACATGTTCGTATCTTTATGAGTTTCTTACTTCTGTTGGAAACAAAATGAGATATTTTGAAAAAAGTTGTGAAGCGGAACAGCAGCGGCCCCCATGCATTTGGACAAAGGAACCAACTTTCTTCATTGCTGTTTGGTTATCAACAGTCTTTAATAATATCGTCTTATGTGTTCTGCAGATAGAAAGTCTGACAAGAGGATGACTCAATCAAAACAGTTTCCATTTGGGAAAACTATCACTTTAAAAGCATCTGCACTAGAATCCATCCAATAACATGTGAATGAAATGCAGTTGTGGTGGTTGTGTCTATTCTGTTATTGAAATGTGTTCGGAATCACCTTGAAAGCTGGGTGGCTTTTTGTCCCAAGATAGATAGATGTTTTCCTCTTCAATTAGCAGTTTAGGTCTGCTCGGGTGTTAATGGGTGTGTGTCTTACCATTCAAGCTGTCTTGTCAAACTGATGCGGCCTATTTTTATCAAACCTCTGGGACTTTCCGAAGATATCCCTCATGAGTACTGCAACGCTCACACATTAGGATCTAGGTCTGCATCCACACACACAACACAACCAATACAACGTGTGCTACTCAATTGCTGTGAAAAGTCTGTTACTTCAAAAAGTACTATACGTTTTAATATATATCTATTATATTCCTTATATTACACTTCACATATCCTCAGAAGGAAGCTCTCGACAGTTCATTTCATTTATCCTTGTATCCATCATCACAGTGCCACAGTTTATTCTCAAGAACTTGATATTTATTATCTGAAACATGGGCAGATTTTGTCCACACTGTAGCTTCTCAGGCTCTATGTAAACAAAATAAGAGGTACTCCAGATGTGAGACCGTGATAACCCATGCCATTATGTACAGTCAGCCTTGAAAGATACAAAATGCAAATTCATCTCTCTGTGTTTTATCATTCACAGGTAATTCACAAAGGAAGGCAATTAGAAAAAGATGAACGTAAATAATATCATGTACTTCAATGAAAAAAGTTTCTAGTGATCGTGTGTCCAATCTATGTGTTTATGCAGTTTGACATCAGTTGGCATACGTCTTATTTTATAATTGGCACATTACAACATTTAGACTGCAGTGACAGTGAAAGAGAGCAAAAACAAATGGTATTTTGTTCAAAACTGCAATTAAACATCAAATTACTTGTGACACAAATTGTGAGATTTTTGGGATTTGCATCAACAGTAAAAAGGTTCAAAGTTTATTTTTTTTGTCTACGTTTGGAATCTAATGTTACGATCAGCTTTATTATTCAATTAAGGATTTTTGTTTTACCGCGTGCTGAAGCTGACAGATATTTCAGAAAGGACAGATGTACAAAGTCAAATCTATTTTCATTGTCAGTTTTAATTTAATAGCTATTTTTAGCCAAGTTATGCTAAATTCAGATGTTTTTTGTAGACAAGAACAGAGACTTGACTACTAGGCTTGTTTGATGATGAAACGTATAAATCGTAAAGATGTCTTAATATATCAAATGAATCACCAGCAAATCAATAACTTTCAATTATGTAATACCCTTATGATACTTGGAATTAAGGTTAGGCTTTGGTTAGAAATCCCCTTTCTTAAAAAAGCAATCCATAAATAATAAATCATTACACAAAAGTGTGCTTACTAGATGCATTACCCTTTCTTGCCCTGTGTTGTCAATGTTTCCAAAAAATGTCTGAGATGGTGGATTGACGCTTGCAGTCAGTTACCGTAAATTCTAATCTGTGACAATTACATCATCAAACACGTAACATTGTCAGTTGTTTATGAGATTATTTGAGACTATAGACCACTGAGATGTCAGTAAAATACAAGTGAACAGGAGAGACAGATTTTAGCTCTAAGCTGCCTTAACTCTATATTCTGAAAAGTGCAAATGTGAGCCACAAGAATGTCTTCCGTCAACATCTCGTCCTCTATCAGATATTCTTTCAGATATAATGTCATCTTTTGTGATTCGGTGTTGATCCCACTTCTTACGGATTCTTTAATCTCTTGGTCGAAGATTTCATTTATAGGTAGAACAAGGAATGCATTTAACAAACATTACCACATTACTGCACCTCTATATTTGCAGCTCTAAAAATACTATCCAACATTTTAGAAAGCAATCTCTGTAAAAAAGAAAGGAAATCCAACCGAAAGGACACATACATTCGAAAAACCACCCATAATCCATTCATTACAGTTGCACTGAAACATGCAAGGTTTCAATCTCACTTCTGTCATACATTTGTGCCTACCACAGCATTAAACACTGTAAATTCTAAAACGCAGCCTCTCTTGAACATGAAGACTTTTGGAAGCTCAGATTTTGTTTAAATGAAAGTGTTTCCTTATACCAGCTTGTGTATGGTTACCTTAAACATCTCGCTCTATCTCAATCTTTTCTTCCTTTATTTCGTAACCGGTGGAAGTATAGAAAGGCTTTGGAAAATAAGAGAAGACTGCGACAGAATTAATGGTATTTGCTAAGACAAACTAGTTTGCGTGTCTTAAAGAGGAATGTATCTGAAAAAGGAATGCAATGCTTGTGTTAACATCGTACAAAAACTCGCTCCAAAATTTGAAAATGAACATCCCCCACAATCTATACATTCAGGCACTGGAAAAAAATAACATGCCAATATCTAACTAAAAAAGGTTGCACCCAATTTCCCTAAAAGGAGCAAGGGAACTGAATCCTTAAGTTGGCATTCCTGCAATATTCTACTCAGTAGTAAGGTCATGTGCTCCTTCTTCTCCAGCTCGACACTGAAGTGATCACACAGCACCCAGAGGTGCTCTCTGTGCCCATCCTGGCACAAAGGTAGAGTCAGAACCAATGAATCGCTCCTCTGTGTTGTGCGCGGGTTCACTCTGGCAGGCGTCGCTTGTGATCTCGAGTTTTAAGGACCAGTTTCCTTCAGCTTGCTGAGCTTAGTCTCGTAAATATATGAGGGCTTTACAAAAAAGCTAACTTGAACAGCCATACAATGGCTAAACATAAACCATATACCTACTAATTTGATAATTCTGCTCTACTTATTGTTAATACGAGTCCTCGATCTCGGTCTGATCAAGTCACAGAGCTTTGGAAGTTGGTCCGGGCCGGTCCTAGCCGCTGTCTGAGGAAGTGTGTGGGGCAGTGGAGGGGGAGCGGCGCCGTCTGGAGGGTGTCCAAGATCGCTCCGAGCCCAGCGAGGCGGGGCGGAAGCGGTGCACGAAGCCATCCAGGAGGTCCTGTTGCTGCTGAGTTATGGCTTGGGAGATCAGACAGGGCAGAGCCTGCAGGCTGCCGGTGACGGCGTCCAGCTTGTCCTCCAGCGTGCCAATGCGCTTGTCCAGCTCCTCGCTGCGCTCCTGCAGCTCCGACACCAAGTCGTACATCACGTTCTGCGTCTGGAAGACACGGGTAGACAAGAAGCAAAGTAAACCGAGGAACCTATTTATTACAGCGCGATTTGAAACAAGGACACATTTCTGTCTACCTTCGCCAAGTCCACCAGAGTGTTGGCCTGGTCGTGGAGTTTCCTCTGCTCCATTTTCACGCTGCGGAGCCTGAGAGGAGGCAGGGTTACGGAGGGGTAGGGGGAATGGGATTGGGAGGGGGACGTTAGGGAAGAGTAACAGATACCTGTCAGAAAGGCTCGATAAGGATGAGGGATAGAGAGAGAGTGGCCTTCATGCAAGCATTCACAGTCCTGTTTGCCATACCAGACATGCAAACCCAATCTATGAAATGTAAAGAAGAGAAAACTCTTAACTTAACGTTCAAACATGACACATCTCCTTTTGCCCCTGCAGGCACGCGTCAACCATTCACAAAAAAAGCCATCCGAGAGCCTCGTTTGTGGATGAGGTCTAGGGAAGTGGCAAACAGCTGAGGTAGAGGTTTATGTGACCGCTGAAAATGCTTGTGAGAATGGCATTGCTTGCTGTGGGCTTGGTTCTGAACAAAATTTTAAAAGAATGTGTTAATGAATTTTTTTGGTTGTTGTTGTGCCATAGCAACTATGAAAGACTACAGGGATGACTCTAACCATGAGGAGACATTGTAAGAAAGGCTGCCTTTATATCCTGCCCATTTTAAAGAATGCAAGTCATCCGCTCCAATCGGTGAGTAATGAACCAAATGCCAGGGTATGTAAAATGGTGGCATCTTTTCATTATTTCAAGTATAACAAAATAAAGATCTGGAGATGCAGGACATGGTCAGCATACTTTCTACTGAGAAACTCCATATCACCTTGCATCAAAGCCCCCAAATATGTTTTTGCTTTGCCTGTAGTGGAACATACCGCTACTTTTTCTATATCATTGCTGTCCCACCACTGTGTGTTGTGCAAATCCTTCACGACTTGGGCTATCCATGCAAGTTAATACAGAGATTTACATGTCTGAATAATGGAATCGGTGCAAATGAACAAATCAACAGTTCCAAAGATGCTTCTCCTTGAAAAGGTTTCATCGAACCATACAGCATTTAAAAATGTTGCATCTTTTTCATTCTAGACTTAGAATGGAGAGAAGCAATATATGTAACCAAAATCAGCATTCAGCTTCCGACTCCATGCATATGAAACAGAGACAGGGAGGATGTGGGAAGAAGAACACAGAGGACAAAACTTACTTCTGAGCTCTGCGGTGATAGAGCGGAACGAAGACAAAACACAGTTCAAGTTTAGAAACCACAACATATACACAACATGTGAGCCATTACACTGCACTATAACCACAAGGTAAAGGTTTGGGGAAGGAGAGGGGAGAAGGACAATCATCACATTACAAAAAATCACATGCTGATAGAGTTCTTTATTCCTGAATTTATATCTTTGGCAGGACGAAGCTGCTGGATTACGAAATACCTTCTTTTTCTTAGTTAACCTGACTAACATTCCTTAAAGCGGTTCCTTAAGAACGGTATCTGACAAGGACGTAGTCACAGATTATTATTGAGAATAAACACCATGCAGGACCTGCGGGTGGAAAGATTTCGCTTACTGGTGAATGGCCTGTAAGAACTTGCGCTGATGTTTGCGCACTTTGGCATGATCTATCTTCTTCACTAATTTTGTGTGTTTGTAGATGAGCCATGTTTCCCTGAGTACATTGGCAGCTGTGTTCTTCACCTAAGATAAGAAGAACATCAAGCATTACTTACGCACACTAAAAACAAAACACCGAAGACGAGTCAGTGAACGGAAATCGTTGCTTACTCGTTTACAAAGTTGGGTGTCCATCATGAAATTGTGGACGTGCTTCTCGGCTTTTGTCAGCTCTAACTTTCTGGCCACCACTGCAACTACAAGTGCAGTGCAGCCAGCACCCTGCAAGAAGAGATCGAAAAGTGTCGGAATAGTGTCGGTTCATTCAATTGACAGTAAAAGATATGTATTTAAATTTTACAGACATACCATGATCCCTGTGAGAAGACAGACCCCTTTTCCACAGTATGTATGGGGGACCATATCTCCATAGCCAATTGAAAGGAACGTTATGGAAATCAGCCACATAGCCCCAAGAAAGTTACTCGTGACTTCCTGTTTGTCATGATACCTGGAAGAGTAAAAGAAATATAGACGGATAACCATGAAGGAAACTGTGACGAACATGTTTGGACGTTGAATTGTGCATGTGTCATAAATCCCTGCTAGTATTTGGTAAAAGTGTATACTGTAGAATTAAATGTTTCTAGTTTTATTTATTTAATTTAATCTATAAAAACATAAAACCAAAATAGAGAGCACATCAATATCTATAAACACATAAATATAAACACATCAATATCTGTGAATACGAAATAATTGTCAATATTATTTTTAACGTGGTCTATTATAAAGGTCTATTTTTAAAATATAATACTCGTGGGGCATCAGAGCGTTTGATGTGCTGTTGTCATATCCAAGTAAAAGACATACTAAAACAATATTTACATTAAAGGGATAGTTCATTAAAAAGTAAAATGTCTGCCATCACTTGTTCAACTTAATGGTCTTCCAGTGTAATACGTTCAAATTGTTGTGTTGAACAAAAAACATGATATTTAAAGAAATATCTTAATCTTAATCTAAATATCTTTCATTTGTGTGCATACAATGGAAGTTATTTGTTTTTGATTATCAACATTCTTCAAATATTTTCTTTTGTATTCTGCTGAAGAAAGTGATACAATTTAAAACTGACAAAATGGTGTCGCATTGATGAAAGAATTTGAATTTTGGGCAATAACCAGCTATTTAATTTAAAAGAAAAGATCAAAAGTTGCAGTATGTATTCATAATTCTTTCATATTCCACTGTATTTTTGAAGAAACGTTTCATTTTTGTTCCTCAAAACAGTGAAATATGCACTGAAAAAGTAAAATATTACGATCCAATCATAAAGAGAAATTTCTTAAGCGTACAAAATTACAATCCCCGTTCACACAAAAAACGACGCTAAGCTCATCCATATGTCTTGTAGGAGGTTGACCTTTACAACAGTCTCCTGGGAAGAGCTAAGTGCAAGTCATAAGACATTTATCTGCATTTAATGTAGTATGGAAACACTTTGATGAGGATTATTTATATGCGAGGCCCACGGGTTATTCAACATCATATTGAGTGGCCAGATGAACACAATGTTAATTCATATGCAACTCCAGGTTGTGGTGATCTAACCAGGTGTGAAAAGACATTTTTCCATAAGAAATGTTAAGTTAATGTGAATTCAGATTTCCTATATGTTCCCTTCAAGGCAGCATTCGCAAAACACAAGACTCATGCCACTATAAATTGTGCCTGTAATGTATTTAGCACAATCAAACTCTGTAGCCATGCTCCGAGAGCAAAACAGCTGAACTTGTTTTGTTTTTTTCTCTTTCAAAATAAACAGTGTGACCCCATGTTCACATGCGAAAAGCATAGTTCCCATGCAGGCATTGTAAAGAAGAAATCCACATCCTGCATGCTGAGAAGCCAGTATATTGAGAGCAGAGAGACAAACCCTATTGTCACCTCTTCAGCATAATCATATCAAAATAATATCCTCCTATATGTTTACACTTAATATAAAATACGAAAAATATGTTCTTGCGAGGGTTTATTCTCACAAATGATGAGAACTTCCCATTCACATCTACATCACCATTAAAATACACAATGCTGACATTCTCATATAGCTTCTGTCATTTCTGACTGATCTTTTTGAAGCTGGTGTCAGATCTCGGAGGTGAAGTCCTCTGTGTTTTAATCTCTGAACATGGCTGTCTTTACACTTAAATGCAAGATGGTATGCAAGTTTAGTGTAAAAGAAATTATCTCCAATATGAACTTGCTCATAGTGACCCACTGGACTAATATTTTGGGACAATGTCATTTTTCTGTGCTTGAACACACGTGAACACCAAATAAATATATTCTTATCACTACACACATTTTTAGCTATAAACAATGGGTCTGGCAGCGGATATGTGCATTAATATTTTGTTCTGAACTCATGAATAGACTATTGTAACAAAAGCAAATCCTGCTGGCCTTTAAAAGCTCTCAATATACTGTATGCAATACTGGCATATAATGGAAAAAGAGCTGGCACCACCTTCAACGTAGATCAAGACATGTGTCTCAAGATCGCACCTCCCCACAGACCCCCGTCATATCTCAGGTTCCCCAAACAAACGTTCAGGTTGTTTGGCTTCAATGTTTAATAAATTGTTTCATAGAACCCAGCAATGAAAGACATTGTCATACCTTTGATGACTAAACCCTGACAGCGTGGTTAGAGGATGCAATGATGGAACAAATATAAAAACATTTACACTCGTTCACCCGTGTTAACAGTAGTCCGACTTGACCATCACACATCACATTGCTTACCCTTAAACTGTGACCGTTCAAAGCCATTAATTCTTTTGACCATCATCGACTTAACATGCCCTGAAAGAATATAAAATGTGTTGGGCCCAAGTGCTTACAAAAAGAAAAAAATCTGCCATAAAACATGTCTTTATAGAACAGTTTGGTTTAAGATGGACCTTAAGAAAATATGGCTTGTATACACTTAGAATGTGTGATAACATCTTGACCAAATCTAAACCTGTGTCCGTCTTTATGTTACGTCTTAAGCATGGAAATTAAACAATCTATACCTAAAGCGGATTTACTGTCAGCTACACCAAAACCATATCAATTAAGAATACGACAAACATGGAATTATGCATGTAGTTGAATGTAGAATTTGAAAAAAGGACCAAAGATTGAGAAACTGCCATGTCAAGCGACATTTTCCAGAAAAAGAGGACAGGGTGGGGAGATGGACTGTGAAGCAATGAGCTCGAGTGAGAATGATAAGCCAACGTTGCAAACAGTAGAGACGTACCAACCCCTTTTCCATTTTCCCGTCCCTCCCATTCCAGACGGACTCCCTGCTCGTCCAGTCTCACACCGTTCTGCCCTTTGGACTGGCCAGTGTGCTTGCAGGAAAAATGATTGCAGTAAAATGCCCAATTTAGCAGCACTTTTTTTTAGAAACAAGCGCCTCTTTTGAATCACGACGGCAGTAAACATGAAGACGATCATGCTGCTTCATAGTTTACCAGAAATGGGCACCCAGTCTACTCTAAAACCTTTTTTTTTTGGAAGAGACTGTGTTAGAATGGACAGCATCTTTCTCACATGTTTGGGGTCATGTAAATATCCTAATGCCTTTACACCACATTTATGCCTGCCTATGTTTTCTGTGTGTTTTTTCTGAATGTTTAAGATTTGACCTAACCATCAGAACGACTTCCATTTTAATGCATGTAGCAAAATACAAGGTTTTGCTTAATGTTTTGTTTTCCGGGGTGTATTTCAGTTCAATAACAGCAATAAAGCAATAATAGAAAAAAGACTCGCCGTCAGGCCTGTTTGGAAAGGTGATTTGAAGGAGCTGCTCCATTTTAACACAAACTCTCTCCTTCTCCCTCCCTCCTACTCCTAAGCACTTTAGAAAGAGACGCTTGATTCGCAGGGCCGCGCAAATCATAGCTTTCCAAACCATAAGAGCAGGTGCTTTCTTCGAACTTCGGTTTTTGCAGATGGTGCCACATTCACGCATTATTTTTCCCATTTTTCCAAACTTAATCCCACCCACTCCCCGTCTTAGAGCAGCAGTGGCACCAGCTCAATGAACAATGATAGGTTTTTCCACGGCTAGAGAACAAGGACTCACATGGCATCCCTATGGAGCAGCATAGAGAGGGAAATAGAAAGTACAACAGTGAATTATAGTCACACACACATACATTCAACCTCCTCCGATACGTTCACACAAACGCGCTCAACGCAAATTACTCACGCAGGGAAAAAACAAGAGTGTGGGCAGCATCGTGTCGTGCATTGCGGCTGATGGAGCTGGGGTGCGGAGTGATGGTGTAACATCAACCTTCACCTCTTTTACCACTCCAAACTCTTCATTGTTGTCTGTTGCGTCTTTTGAAAACCCACTTTGAGAATAATAACCAGAGACCAGTAGAACAAATTCACTCAATGAATCTTTAGGGTTGAAAATCCCTGTCTGGCTAGAGATGAGAGTAACATCACTGTCACCTCTTGTTTAATTCGCTTCGCATTTTGTTCCGTTGACTTTCATGCAAAACGATAACATATAAATGCACACTAGATTTTTAAAAAAGGACCCGTGTGGTATGAACCTAATTATGCAAAATGCCTGTCAAGATTGGTTGTCTTAAAAAAAGATAATCGTTGGTTATTTGTGTCTCTGCAACGTACATCTGAATATCATTTATATTAAAACGTATGGCCAGCAAAAATGATGCATTTTTTATTTATTTTATATTATATATTATATTAAAAATAATAATATAAATATAATACAATAATTTATATATATAATATTAAACAAGGACTATGTTTTTGCACATTTTGCATTAGTTTGCAATAGTTTGACAGCCCTAGTAGAAACGCAAGCTTTTTGTTCGTTTCTGATAAAACATTCCTATTAACTTAGAATTGTGGTAGGTGTTGGAGAGGTAAATGTGAGGAGAAGTAAGTAACAAGCAAAAAAGAAAAATACGCAATCTGAACACATACAGTTCAGACATGAAGTGAATTTTGTTATTTAAGTGTAACTAACCCATTCTGCCCAGTAGTGGAGCAGAACAAAGCAGTGTATTGAAAGAATAGCGAATGTCCATTTGTTAGCTTGTGTGAATGTGTCGAAATCTACACTGCCTCATGGGATGAGATCATGATGATGCCGTTTTTGCTGTGGGTATCCTCCGGGCCCCTCGGATTACCAAAACAAATTATTCCGTAAACAAACAATTAGGCCTTCATGAATTATTTATCAATTTCTAATACGGCTCACAAAACATGGACTGGGATTTGTGGCGCAAACGCAGAGTGGATGGGAGATTGGAGCTCTTCATTCAAGCAGCGTGAGGCTGTTGGAGAAGCTCCTGGAGGAGATGAAAGTGAGTAGGAGATGCTGATAGAAGAGCAAAGCACGGAACAAGAGATTGTGAGAGAAAGAGGGAGGGTGGGGGGATCTGTAGCTGTGCTCGGGAGAACGGTTGGTACTGTGCCATACCTCTCACAGACCCGAACAGTCCAGGCCGCGATGATCCACGAGGAGATGCTGAAGACTAGCAGCACGGTGCCAGGGCAGATGGTCATGAGGGTTTTCATGACGAAGCGCGTATTGAAGTTGATCTTGTTGAGTGCACCTATACTACGCGATGACGCGTCCGTGAACAGCTTGCTATGGAGGAGCATCACCCGGCCAATCAGGTAGAGGCGGAGGAACATGGGGATGGAAAGGATGATGTCTACGTCGGCGTCGGCCACAGAGGGCACGTAGGTGAAGGCCAGCCGGGCTGTCCATGTGAAGACGTAATGACCCGGTATTGGGTGAATGGCACACACCAACAGCTCTAGTACTATGAAGAATATACGCTCATACGTCATGGCTATCCTCCAGTCATCCGCTCCGTTGTCCACCATAAACAGCTGCAGAAGATTTTAAGAACAGTGTGTATTAGAGGAATTAAGGTTAGGCCATTTTTAAATGTTAAGAAGACATCAAACGACCTTCTTCTGCATTAGACTAACCTGTATTTCCCGAGCGTGGTACATTATTATAAGACCAAGCAAAATAACAGTGGAAAGGCTGATAAGGCATTTCAGTGCAAATGAATATGAAGATTCCTGCAGCAGGAGAAAAGACACACTGTTAGTGTTCAACAGGCTAGCCTCTGCTTAAGACATACAATTATGCTTTGTAAATAAAACATGTTCGATGAATAGACGCTGTCTAAACCATCTGCGTCACAAAACACTGCATTGCTTCACCCTGGAGGAGTAGAAGATCCCACTGTGTCAGGATAGAAATGCACTCATCCATATGACTTCCCATGGCAACAAATGAATCCGATCAAAACATCTGATTAGGTTTACAATGCCTGTAAACTTTATCACATACATGTATGGCCTGGTTATATTTGTTTTATGTACAGCCCTGTCGTGTCAGATCATGTGGAGGCATCAGTGTCGGTTGGAGTGAGATACCGACGATACAGCAGTGTCAAAAACTTTAAAGAGAGCATTCCAGATTTTTAAGATTTTCAGCATTTCTGGGTGTATTGGAACTATTTTAGCCTAGTGACTGTTGAATTTAAATAAAATCCGACCTTGTGAGTGACATTAAGTCATCCAACAGCAAAGTGAAAGACTGACTTGAAAACTGAAATAAAAAGGTTTACCCTAATACATGTATAATAACAATGCCGTATTGCGGAATATAATCTGGGAGAATATAAACTTGGTTTTATTTGCAGCATTTAACATCCGGAATATTACAGAGCATCTATTTCTTTTCATCATTTATCCAAATAGAAACTATATTATTTGAAATTTGTTAGATATATTTTAGTAGTTTACAGAATTAAACATATACCTACAAATAGTACATTTTAAAGACATGTTTGGAAATGTTCTCTTTATTATTTTAAATTAAAAATATGTATGTAATATTCATTTAATGATTTAAAACACATAAAATTTAACCATTATATATATATTTATTTTTTATTTTTTTAATGAAAATTAATATATATATATATATATATATATATATATATATATATATTAACTTTCATTAAAAAATACACCATAAGCAGTTTCCCACTTAAAGAGACTATTCACTCAAAAATGACAATTCTTTCATTCACTCATCCTCAAAGATATTTTAAAGAATGTTTTAACCAAACAGCATTTGTATCCATTTACAAAGTAATGCAAGTGCAAGCGAATGGATGCAAGTTACGGACATTCTTCAAAATATCTTTGCTTGTGTTCTGCGAAAAACATGAGTCGTCGAGATTTGAAATGCCAAGAGGGTGAGTAAATGATGACAGCGTTTTCATTTTTGGGTGAACTTAGACAGCAACCTCTTTCTTTTCTGTTATAAAAGGTGCATACAAACTTCTATTTACACACAGTAAAAGATCAATTTAAAGCATTTTTACTCAAGACACTTAACATATTGTATAACGTATATTTTTGAAAAGAATGAGCTGCGTGTAAAACTCCCAGAATGAAAGTTTTATGCTCTGCCAATATCAGAAAATGAGCAAAGTGTGCATAATTTATCCATCCACAGAAAAGCAATTAAAAGATTTAATTTTAACAGTGAAATTAGACTCTCTTCTCTCTTACCCCATCTAATTTAACCCCGGGTCCCAATGGTCTTTCTAAGATAAAAATTAGGTCTGAAATTGTTATAAATTTCCCGTGTGACAAATTACATAGTAAACTAATTAACGCACCTGTTGGTTACTAGAGAGGTTTTCTTCAAAGGTCAGTTTCCCAACAAATATATTTAGAATGTCTTTCTTTCACTTTGACATTCACACAGTATTGTACATTTCTTTTTTCTTTTCCTGGCAAGATGAAGCTACGTGATAATTCAGTTAATTCAGTTGAATGTGACACTGGCAGTGCAGCAGTTCTCTCCCACAGGGCTGGAAATAGGACAACCATTACAAAATCCTCATCTCAAGGGAACTGAGTGGTCACAGTACCAAACACCTCATTTTGTGGACCCTGCATAAAGGATTGCTTTGGGACTTGTCAGTAACACAGGCATACCTCAAAGCTTAAAGCATTTAAGCTATCAAGGACCCCGGGCACTGCTTGTGAACAACACTACAAAACATAAGCAGATGGAAAAGCAACAGCTAGTCCACCCTTTGTGTGCCAAGAACAAAATTAATGTGATACCTGAAAACCCTTTCTATACTGTATTCACCCCAAATTCTTTATGAGGATCGACAGAGAATCAGGATTTGCATCTTTGTAGTATGTGATTTGATGTTATGCCCTACAGACAGCATTTGTGGCATGAAGCTTCTATAAAAATTACTTTAATAATGTCTCATAATTGTTAAAACGGTATCACATCTTAAGCAGTTAAATTAAAGGATTAAATATGCTCAAAATATATGTAATTACATAGAGCTTGATATATGTAATAAAGTTTACAAAACATGGTATTTTTGAGGGATAGTTTACCTAAAATTAAAAATCTGTCATGAATAATTCAACCTCAAGTTGTTCAAATTTTCTTTGCTTAACACAAAGTAAGATATTTGGAAGAATGTAATCAGCGGAGATTTCAAGGGGAAAAGTTGGCGGCTATTACAGACAAAAAATAAATGGTAGTCAAAGGTGCCCCAAAACTGTTTGTTTTCCTAAATTCTTGAAAATATATTGAGCGTTAAACAGAACATAAATAGTGATACAAAATTATTTTGCCATGGAAGTGAATGGTGCCCCAGAAATCTGAAGCATTATATTACTCTTTTTCATAAAAAAAACTTTGTAACTTTCACCTCTCAATCACCATGTAGTGCCAGTTTGGGTGCCACACTACTTTTTTTAAATTAACGAAGATAAAGTTAAAATATATAAGTGGTAATAATGCCTTGGTATATTTACGACAATGTTTCAAGAAAAAAGAAAGCTCCTACCTTAGTGTAAACTCCCCAGGAGAGTTCCGTCTCGGTCACCATTACTACGATCCCAAACATACCAAATATCAGAGCATAGTCACTAAGCCGTTTGCGCTTCTCAAAAAGGGCCCTCCTGTGGCCCAACTTGTAGCCAATATCTTTGTTTTTCTTCTGTGGTGCATTGCCGCCCTCTCGGACCAAGCTCTCATTGGACGTCTTACTGGGGTCCTCACCGCCGCCTTTGGAGACGACCACTTCCAGGCCGGAGCTGTGAAGAGTCTGGAGCGGTTGGGTCTCAGAGTCATGCTCTGCTAGGTTGCGTCGTGACGCCGCCAGGCTGCCAAGCGGTCTTACCACTCCTCCATTGTACTTGCAACTGTTCATGGCTACCTGAGGGAGTGAGTGACTGCTCTCGGAGAGGGAGGGCTTGGATCCAGCATGGCTCAGCTTTGTTCGCTCAGCATGTGCCTGTCAGCAAAAATCCAATACAGACAAATAGGTGTCAGCGGCATGTAAAATGAAACAGGCATTAATCTACTCGGCTGGCCCTTTTCCATGACCACAACTTCCCAAACCACACGTCCTTGGTTGATCTGTTGTGGCATATTCACAGCACAGTGCAATAGCTAAATGTACCAGAGACAATTCGCGGCATGACATGTGAAATGGACAGTTCATCCAAAATAAAAGCTCTGTCACCTTTTATTTTCCCTCACATTGTCGAAAAAACCTGTACATGACACTTTTTCTATGGAACACAAAGAAAGATATTTCAAGAGATGTCTGTTGACCAACATTTTTCAAACGTCTTATTTTGTGCTCTGCAGAAGAAAGAAGAACATACAGGTTTGGACTCACCTGACGTTGAGTAAATGACGACAGAATTTTCATATTGGATAAACTATTCCTTCGGCATTTGGCGGTGAAGAAGCGCACAGACCCATTGGGAAAGTTCAAGTTCAATATTACCAAATAAAGTGTAGACATTACCTTATTTTGTACTATGTACCATTGTTATTAATGCCATTAAAAAGTAAAGTACGTTTTCATAACATAACGAATAGCCATACATTTGTTGTTAATATATTATTTGTTATTGTAGATGTATAAAGCATTGTTTTTTCTATTTGTCTCCCAATGCATTTAAAGTGAGAGTCCAACTAAAAGTAAAAAGTCTGCCATCGTTTACTCACTTTCATACAGATTTTGAACTCCGTATAAAAAAATAAAAGTCAAGAAACAATTCCACTATCGACACAAGCTGACGCATTGTACACATTATATGCATTATTTTATTTGCCTCCAGAATAAAAATAAGATAAATCATGACTGTAATCACAGTTAATCATTACAATCTTAAAACACTTATTTTTATATTTGAGTCATACGTTCTGCTTTACAGGCTTAACAAAGCTAAATTTCAATCTTTCGAAGTACTCCTAGAACCCGCTTAAGTACACCCTGAGGTACTGCTTAAGAATCTATATACTACACGGTATATATCTCTGCCAGTGGATGAAGAAAGAAGATTGTCTGTAGGTATGCCATGGCAGAAATTCCCCATACAGAACAAAAGCGCCTGAAGGAAAGAAAGCTCGCAGCTCTGTGATGTGCAGCAATCGTGATGGTAAGCAGCTAAGCTCCTAATATAGAGTTCTATCATGATGTAAGACTGACTGCAGATCCGTGCTCCGATATGTCTCTGACTTCATATTGTAGACATTGTGGGTAATTCCGGAGTAATTTAAAAGCTTTTACCTGAAAATACTATCAAGGATTACAACAGACCATAGTATTCTAATCCTTTTACTATGTTTAGTAATATAAGCGTGTTGCACACTGAAATATATCGAACACTTGAACCTGAGCCAGCTGTCATGACGAGCAAACATGCATGGCTTATCCGTTTAAGTGATAGTTCACCACAAAATAAAAATTGTCTCACCATTTACAATTATTGTTTCAAAGCTGTATGATTGTCTATATTCTACAGAACAGAAAAGATATTTTGAAAAATAGGTTCAACTGGCACCCATTCACTTGCATTGGTTTCGTGTGCATTCCTTAAAATAGGTGCCTCTGCTGTTTAGTTAGCAACTTTCTTCAAAATATCTTCGTTTGTGTTCTGCAGAAAAAAGACACTCAGGTTTGAAATAATAGATAAAATTCAAACTCTCTTTAAGTTGGACCGGCGAATACTTGCTGGTTTGTTGTAGTGAAGCAGATTGAGAACGGAATTCATGATGGTGAGTTAAATATCTCATTTAGACATCATACGCACAAATTATACACGGGTCAGCCATATTTTTGTGCGAACGCAACTCAAGCTTTCCAACAGGCGATACTGCTTCATCATTTCATCTGTTCCTTTAGCACTTTAAATACAACTTCATGTTCCAAACAACCTGTCAGCTAATGCATCTTTGAGTGTGTCACATTTTTAATGACAGTACTATTAATAGGTAGCTCTGAACACGCTGAAGAAGAGACCACTTTGAATTTGATGGTATTAAAATCACTGCAACTCGCTGCTGTGTATTGGCGGTGGGAGAATATGGAGATCATCTACCTCTTTACAAAGGCTACAATGCAAGAACAACACTAGAAGGTATGTATATGCCTAAAAGGGAAATCCTTCATCAAAAGAATACATTTGGTTCAGAATGGGCAGCAAGAGGTACTTCCAGTACATTATACAAATTCACATGCTTTTCTGTTCCTACATGTGTTATGCAACCTTTTATTACTTCTAAAGCAACCGCACAAGGTCATGTATGTATAAAACAGTGAGTGAATGTTACTGCGGAATGTAAATTCACAGTCAGAATACAGCTGAATATTTGTGTACTAATATTCGGATGTGGTGGTTTGAACTATTTGCACAAAAATAGCTCACAGGTATTATCATTTCTGCGTTTGGTATTCGCTTTATATCAATGAGCTTATGCTATCGAGGTACACTGTTCTCTTGCACGGCCCTTATTTAAAAATCATATCATTGAGTTACAAAAGGATGATTTTTAGAAATCCCATTTTAAAGTGTTCACATATATTTTATAATAGCTATAGGGGTTATTTACTTGATGCTGTACCTTACTATATCACAAAAAATAATAGTGAAAATTTTGACCAATAGCAGACACGAACTGCGTCTGCGGTCATTTCATATATGGTGCTAAACTGATCCAATTAAATGGTCCTATTACCCTGGAATGAAAAGAATATATGAGTTTAACTCTAAAGGGTTAAAGATGGCAATGATGCTTTTTCTTGTGTCTTATGCAACCATACTTTCAGGGTATACCATATTTTGGAAACACAACGTCATGGCCTGAACCAGTATGACTGTTGAACGGTGTGAATGTGAAAGGTCATCCAGGATGGAAATGGTTTATGTTATACACTCACTCTCTGCCATTACAAACCAGTATGACTTACTTTCTTCCGCAGAACACCAAAGACGATATTTCGAAGAATGATGGTAATAGCCGTGACATCAATTCATTTGCACTGGTTTCGTCTATGCATAATTCATGTGAGGTGGTGTCACTGATAATCGGTCACCAACTTCCTTCAAAATATCTCTTTGGGCATATTTGTTTGACAGAAATTCATACAGGTTTGGAATGACAAGAGGATGCGTAAATAATTATTAGAAAAACAAAATTGGCACCTTTTAGTTTTTTTCACCCCAAGATGAATCTTTTGTAATTATTTATTCGACCTTGTGTGATTTCTACCATGTAATAATTAATATTTTTTTCAAAAATAATACAAACATGTATCATTAACATGCTGTATAAGATTATTTTTTTGTTCACCAGAAAGAAAGTCATTCTAGGTAATGATGACATAATAACTTTGAATCATTCTCTGCAAGAAATACTGTAACTGTTTAATAGTCTGCTATGAGAAACTATACAGACACTGCTTAACATTAAACCTTTGAACATTTTAACACTATTTTTTACCTTGTTAAACTTCCTGCACTATTTCTTAAGACTACAAAGACTCCCAAGTATTGGACCCAAGAATGTTCTCATTACATCGCGAAAAGCCATTAGAACAATCGTGGTCTACATGCTTTTTATAGCAAACATTACCATACACGCCTGTTTGATAACAGCCACCTTGTGTTTCTGATGGTGCTGATACGACAATAAATTACTGAATGTTTTCTTTTATGAAGTATTTAATACTTCATCCAACAATCTGTTAATTAATTACGTTAGAGAGATTTATCAGTCGTTTCCCATGATTATCCCATTGCCAGACTAAAGATCACAGAGGATGAAAACTGAGTCCAGTCTTATGGTCATGTTAAGCCGTTCAATATCTTGGCTCCTGGCAGCAATATCACACAAACCACAATAGCAAAGAGCTATTAGGTTTCGGTCTGTGTTACTGGATTTCGTAACATTATATACTTGATCGGTCTCACACAGTCTAAACTTGTTTTGTTTAAACCAGACCGGTTAGATAAAATTGAACAATTACAATGTTATTTGTTAAGTGATTTATGAGGAAATTACCTTTCCCTTTGCACACACACACACACACACACACACACACACACACACACACACACACACACACACACACACACACACACACACACACACACACACACACACACACACACACACACACACACACAGTTTTTTTAGTTTAACTAGTCTGATAAAGAACAAATGAACTATGCATTAAGTTTTTTGTAATTACACAACTGGGAAATCAGCCTGACGGTCTGGAGCGTCCAGTTGGACACTAAACATTACTAATGTAAGAATCAAAAGATCAATTTAATGATACACTCAAATGAATTGTGATAAAAATAAACAGACCTGTTGGACAGATTTTGAAGTTTAGGTTATGTGGCAGCTCTTCTTTGTTTGTGTTAGCAGAAAAACGTCTTCTGTTAACACAGCTTGCACACAATAGTGTACAGAAGGTTTCTGACTCCACCTTGCCCGCTGTAAGTCTGTCCAACTGATAAGACTTGCTGCCTAAATGAATTTCCTTTGACTGTATACCCTCATTAGTGCCCTTTCCTTTAACTATCTCACATCAGATATCGAGAGTAGGCCTTTTTGTTCAAAAGGTCAGTCTGATTTTCTTTCGTAGCTTTCTTCCTGTTATGTCAGGTTCTAATCCAACATAGAAATCTGGAAATAGAACAGTCACTGTTGGGTGAGCCACATTTCTTACATCTCATTTAAGTAACATGTTATTTCTTTAATATTATGATGTCTTGTATTGGTTTACAATGCAGAGGCAGTTTACATCATGTCACTATAAAAACATTCCTGTTGTTTGACTACACCAACGCCCATGAACACTGTTTTCATTTCTAACGTTTTGTTTGGCAAAGGATGTACTGCAGAAATATTTTAAGGTAAATTGTTCCTTCGGTAAACTTGTATGGGTCCAACTCCCGTAAAGCAAACTGTATCATCACTTCTCTGTAAATTCCTTTGGATGGATGTAATATAAAATAAGTGAATAGGAACAAATGTTAAGATAGTCTGGGCCTTATGCTTCGAAGTGAAGAACAACAATACAGCAAAGCGACACACGACAAAGATCTATACCACATTATTTTCCAAATATTCTTAATAACATTAATAATATCGCCACACTTGGAAGAAAGAAAAGCCTCGGCTATTACCTCCCAGGGAGATAAGGCTCTGTGATTGGCCTACTAAAAGGTATTTCAGGACCTGAGAGAGCAGATGAACGAGAACATGAGTGAAGCTTCAGCGAGGGGCTTCAGATAACAGGGTCAGAGAAATGGAGCCCTGGGAGCTGTTTGGTACTCCGGTGTTTTAAATGATCAGAACATGACAAATAATGAGGGCAGGCAATGATGTTATGCACTGCCGTAGGCCTACTTACACTT
>CM065659.1:658298-705798 GCA_033220385.1 Triplophysa yarkandensis
CTCCCGGGAACATTATTGAACCGGATGGCTTTATTACTCTGTGACGAGTCAACGCCTGCGTCACATTTTATCCAGGCGAATTTACAACGAAATGAAGAGGATTTCTTTATATATTTGTTAGGTTTAACAGAAGGGTTAAAGGTTTATTCATTTTTTATGAATTATTTTATATATTACGTGGTTATTAAAAAAACACTTGTGAAAATCAAATGTAAAGAATAAAAATGAGCAACATTGAAATCATTTACATTTATTCCAATTTTAACACACGCATAACATGTATGTTTATTTTATTATAAACATTATATTTTAATTGTGATATTATTAATATTTTATGTTGCTCTCATGTTCACGTTTTTTCTGTGTTTGCAGTATTTCGCCCTCCCGCGCGGTTCTCTTCACGCTAACTGTAGAATCAACCCCTGACTGTGGCCTCAGGCTCTCAGGTCATTCTTCTACATCACAGTCTATAAACCAATGACTTTCTTCTCATGCAAATCACACAAACTGGGCACCAGAAGGTCCGTTTCCTCAATGATTCCTGTAGGAGCCATATGTCTGCAATTACCACTGATCCTGGAGCTGTAATACACACTGTTGTCCAACATCATGTTCTCATTGTTCAGACCTTCAATGGGACCTTTTGATTTGGGACGTCCTGCTGTAGATTCTCAAGTCACAAACATTCAATCCTGCAGCAAATACTGATAGATGAAAGCCTGTGGACACCTTAAAAACAATCATACACAATCATACACAATAATATACAGTTATACACTATCATACACAATCATACACAATCATACACAATCATACACAATCATACACAATCATACACAATAATATACAGTTATACACAATTTTACATAATTATTTACAATGATACACAATTATACACAATCATACATAATCATACACAATAATATACAGTTATACACAATCATACACAATTATTTACAATGATACACAATTTAAAAATTGTTTACACAATGATACATAGTTATACACAATTTTACACAATGATTCACAACTATACACAATTATACACAATGATACACAATAATACAAAATGATACACAATGATACAAAATGATACACAATAATACACAATTATACACAATTATACACAATGATACACAATGATACAAAATGATACACAATAATACACAATTATACACAAATACACACAATGATACAAAATGATACACAATAATACACAATTATACACAGTTATACACAATGATACACAGTTAGACACAATGATACAAAATGATACACAATTATACACAGTTATACACAATAATACACAATTATACACAGTTATACACAATGATACACAATAATACACAATGATACAAAATGATACACAATAATACACAATTATACACAGTTGTACACAATGATACACAATGATACAAAATGATACACAATAATACACAATTATACACAGTTGTACACAATGATACACAATGATACAAAATGATACACAATAATACACAATTATACACAGTTATACACAATGATACACAGTTAGATACAATGATACAAAATGATACACAATAATACACAATTATACACAGTTATACACAATGATACACAATGATACACAATGATACAAAATGATACACAATAATACACAGTTATACACAGTTATACACAGTTATACACAATGATAAACAATGATACACAATGATACAAAATGATACACAATAATACACAGTTATACACAGTTATACACAGTTATACACAATGATACACAATGATACAAAGTGATACACAACAATACACAATAATACACAGTTATACACAATGATACACAATGATACACATTTTTACACAATGATACACAATGATACACAATGATACACAATAATACACAATTATACACAGTTATACACAATGATACACAATGATACACATTTTTACACAATGATACACAATAAAACACAATGATACATTCTTCATTCTCTCATTGGCTGAATGCAGGAATTTCTCCACAATAACACAGTGCACAGTGTTTGATACAATGTAACAATATAAGGAAATATTTATGTTACAATCTAAATAATCTTCCTGCTCCACATATAAATGTATGTTTAGTAGTGAAAAACTTCAGAATTTTATTTGGTTATGTCGATTATCTGTTATTTACTTGTTAACATTTATGGCCCACACAAAAAAAAACCGGGCTGATGGAATTACTAAATTTTGTTGTGTAAACTGGTTCTACGTGATTAAATGAAGAATCTTAAACATATTTTTTTTCAAAGTTTAAGAGAAATTATGTTGAAAGTACTTAATTTAATCGTGCGGAGCGATGTACTTGATAAAATTAAGTAATTCCAACAACCCATTATTTTCAGTGCAGGGCTCAAAGGGTCTTGTGTATTTACTCAGGGAAACTAAACACATGGAAGTGAGTTTGTAGAGCGACCCTTGGGTTGACTTGACTCAGTTATTATCACGGGCATGCAGTCATGTATGTAGGACACTGTTGCACAGCACTTGACATTCCCAAATGCACCGGAGGACAACGCAGCAGCCCACGGCGACCTGACGCATTTGTGAGGGGGAGGACGTGCGTGCGAAGAGGGTTCTGGGGATGTGCTGACATCAGCTGAAATACACGGGCAAATATATCGAAGTGCGCTGCATTTGCATAATAATAGTGTACGGTGTGTTGAGACACAGAGAACAAACGTCTCCACGGGGTTCGAATCAAAAGAACTTCATTGACATTACATTCTCACGTACAATGTGTTCAATGTGACACGAGATATGATGACGTGAAGGTCAAAGTTAGGATAAGGTGTAAACACAACATTTGCTTGAAGTCTATACAGAAACGCTGTAGGCCCCATCATCCCAAAAAGTGTCTTTGGTTAAAACGTTGTGTTATTGTTAAACTTTGTGCTGTTTTAGGTCCTCTAAACTTTCTATTGTGGATCAGTCTAAACGACATGATTAAAGTTTCAAAAGTGAAAAGTCATGTGTATGGTTTAGACGGTGTATAGAAATAATAACATAGAACATTTCTCAGGTTGAACAGATGGGTGTATGAAGTCTTTCTATGCCACTGAACAACTGACAGAAGACCAAAAAAGGTTAAACTCACAGCTTCATTTAGTGATGCAGGAAATGTCACAATGCATTTCCACAACCATGCATTCATACAATCACAAGTTATTGCACCATCTATCTCTCTTATCAAACAATACACACACACGCACACACGCATGCACACACACACGCACGCACGCACACACGCACGCACACACACACACACTCACATTCACACACATTGAGCAGGGCTCTTGTTCTCATGAGGGTATGTCTGTTGAGATCTCATGCCCCTCTGCAGCTGCTCGCTGACATTGACGGGCAGATTGAGGATTAGCTCTTGACCCCCTCCTCTTTCTGCTTTTTCTGACTGTATCATATAAACAATCTGTGCTAACTGGATAAACTCAGCATTCTATATATTCGAAATCCTCTTTTCCCCGTCAGTATAAACACCCATCTTGTTTTACTGCTCAATAAGATGTTAAAAGAGTAATTCCCCATTTAAAACAAATCTAGAAAAAATGCTATAAAACAATGATTATTAAGATAATTACACACAAAAAATCACACGAAAGGAACATTGACCTCCGAATGCCTGCTTTTTGGACAGTTTAGCACAGAAAAAATGGATTTCAGTGAACATTGGAATTTATTTGGCCTCAAAGTATTGCACCACACGAATAATAAACCCATTGCATGAATTTTATTGGTACAATAATTGTCTATTTGAGAAGTAAACAACAAACACAGCCATATACTTTTGCGAGAAAAACAAAGAGCAATAAAAAAGAAATGCTTTGCCATCAATATTTAAGGTTTATTTTCAGATAATTCAAGCCAAATTCAGACAGAGTGCTATTATTTCACGAAAAACATCTCATGAATAAAGTGCAATTGTTTCATAAAAGTTGGTTTGAGGAGAAGCTCAGAAGAAGCCCGAGAAGATGCTCAGTCAGCTGCTCGACACATTCAGGTGATCAGGGGTCTTCAAAAAATATAACCACCCCAGAATCCTCTTTTACATCTCTTCTGCTGAATGCAGCGTTTTCTTCTTTACAGAATCTGTACAGACAAAACAAACATAGAGTTATTCATCTTATTTCAGTCAACTGTTAGAAAAAAATGGAACTACATTTTTATAAGATTTATAATTGAGACTTAGAAATGATTTTGGAGTTTAATGGAAACAGGTGCTGAATATTTGTCCATGTCTTTAATCCGGCCGCAGGCCTCTGATTTCATCTTCAGTTTCTAATGGACTCTTTCAATCTTTATCTTTCAGAACCGTCAGCCCCTCATTTGATAGTCCAGTGCTCATGAGGTTGGGGAGCCCAAGACCTTCTGACCTTTACTCTTCTGACCCTCTACACCCCAGTGGTCATTACAGGAGGGGTCACTCTCACCCCGGCGTGCTGTGACACCTCACACATGTGGCTTCTCTTGAGAAAATCAGCTATCAGTCTAATCTGTTTGGCTCAAGAGCTTTCTGAGACATTAATCTTATTTGTCATAACTGGTCTCCGGGGAGCAGACCCCACCGGCTCACTCCACAGGCCAACTGGAAGGTAAAAGGGGGACTCTCCCCGGGAAACCTCATATCTCACCCACGCAGTCCCTGAAGCTAATGAGATGTGAGAGTTTAAGAAACTGTAAGGGGGTGTGAAGGCGACATTATGTAGATTCCCATTTGGTTTGAGACTGAAGGAGATTAAAGAGACATGCAGACAGACTGATAAACCTAGCTTTAAACCGAACGGCTGGAGGTGTGGACACTGAACATTCATCAGTTTATAAAACTCTCATATATATATATATTTATATATTTATAATATATTAATATATTTATGCAATGTATTACTGTGCATTGGCTTCTGTTCAGTCTCTTCAGCAGTGAAATAGGTGCTGTGCTTTGGAAGGTATACTTAAAACGAAAAAAGAAAATTCTGTCATAAGGTGTTTACCCTCATACATTTCAAACCGGTTCGACTTTCTTCTTTTGCAGAAAACAAAAGAAGATATTTTGAAGAATGTCGATGATCACAAAATTCTCAACCCAATCGAATAAGATTATTTAGACACAAAACCACTGAGACATTTTTCAAAATGAGTGATATGGTCTTCCACAGAAGATTGAGTCGAGTACATGTTTCCAGGCACACAATGGAAAATAAATGATGACAGAACAGATATTTATTGGTAAACAGGCCCTTTAAAAACATGAATTGAGTAAAAGCACTTGACACAAATTCATGGGACATACTACTACACACTGATGTCAAAGACACGCTTAGCCAGAAAAGTATTAAATATCTATAAAGTTACTTAACCAACAAATTTCAAACCCAGCGTTTATTCAGATCACAAACATTCATAATAAGAAGCAGAAGGTCATTTGAGGTGAGCACGGCCTGAGGATACTTCCAATCTCTTTTCTTCTGTGACATTTAATTGGGACAATGGCGTGTCCAGCGAGCTCTTTGTCTCTCGACCGGCATCATTAGGATGGCATGTGGATGCAGAACTGAATCTCATACTGAAGTCACTGTCATTAGTAGAGGCGAGCTGAAGTCTTTTAAAGACGGCTGAGATTAATGAGGAGCACAGAAACAGATCAAGACAAAGAAAGGCCTACCACTACACATGTGATGCACACAACTCCAACATGTTTAACATAGAGTCTATCAACAGGGGAATAGAACAAATTAGCATTTTTATTGCACCCCAGTATCTCTCCAGTGTGTCACCTGTCCCCCACCTCACAGACATGAGGACGGGCAGAACGCCCCTGGATTAAACACAAACACACACCGTCTGTGTGCGCACCTGTGTGGACACGCATTTCGTTTGTGATGACTACTGTGTGTGTGTGTGTGTGTGTGTGTGTGTGTGTGTGTGTGTGTGTGTGTGTGTGTGTGTGTGTGTGTGTGTGTGTGTGTGTGTGTGTGTGTGTGTGTGTGTGTGTGTGTGTGTGTGTGTGTTGTTTGTGTGAGTTTGTTTGTGTGTGTGTTTGTGAGTGTCTGTGTGTGTGTGTGTGTGTGTGTGTGTGTGTGTGTGTGTGTGTGTGTGTGTGTGTGTGTGTGTGTGTGTGTGTGTGTGTGTGTGTGTGTGTGTGTGTGTGTGTGTGTGTGTGTGTGTGTCTGTGTATTTGTGCAAAAGTGTGTGAGGTGTGTGTTTATTCCAAGACGTTTATATTACTCAGAAGTTAAAACATGTTTCACCTGAAATAAAACCTTTCATATAAATGGACACAAATGAGTCTCGTGTTGGTTTGCAGGAAGAGAATAGAGGGATGAAAAAGTAAAAAAGATTTCATGTGATATGTGTAACAGCACACATAAAAACAAAATCTACAAAAGAGTTTAAAATCCCCCAAATGATTCATTATTTCTCTTCAACATTCTTCAGAGACCAAGTGGTCAACATTCATTTCATATTTGTTATCTTATAATAATATGTCATATTTATGTCTGTTTAATTAAAAAAACAGCTAAGATGAAGTCCATAAAATCCCTCAAGGGATCGGAGAGTCTCCATCAGCTCTCATTGGTGATAAGGAGAAACAGTTGAGATATTGATGAGTCTCGTTTGTGATTTGTGTTTCTCACAGATCAAGACGTGGCTCAGGATTGTACTGTAACTGTCCATGTGTCCTGGTCCGTGTCCTCTTAACTATCACACACTCGTGTCCATTAGTGAAGTGTGTTTGTGTGAAGCGTCCGTGAGAAATGAAGTGACTGCTCTAGCTTTACTGGAGGTTTGTGTGGCTGGAACAATCTCATTATCCTCTAAATGAAAACTGCGGAGTCTGGAGATGTCGGGGGAGGCGTCCGTGGCTCTCCATGCAAATAACCGGCTCATTTCTGTCTGTCTCTCTCTGGTTTGAAAGCGTTAAGCTTCTTTTGACTGTGCTTTGAGCTGGTGTTGGGTTTACTCATTCAGTCACATATCAGCGCTTAACATTAGGGACTTTGGGTTATTTTTGACTTATTGTAATTCAACCTAGAATGTTTGTGGTGCCGTATTCTAAGGAGTCAGTCATCAGAAAGAAATGACCAGTTTTTACTAAACATAAGCATGTTCAGTATTGCATTGTTGGCATATTTTTGTATTTGTGTGTATGTGCTGTGCAGGTCTCTGTGGATGCGTGTGCAGTGATTTGGATGCAGATCTGCGTTGCTGCGGCTGCATTATGTGTAAGGCCTGTGCTCTGTGTTTCTTGGGAGCTCGCAGCTCTGTACTGTAAAACATAAGCACACTTCACCTTATGAAGCGCCGTCACACGCCACAGCTGTCATGCAACCACATCATACCATCTGGAGCGAGAGGAGAGAGAGAGAGAGAGAGAGAGAGAGAGAGAGAGAGAGAGAGAGAGAGAGAGAGAGAGAGAGAGAGAGAGAGATAGAGAGAAAGCAAGAGATTGAAGCTGTTTATTGATAAGTGTTTCAGTTCATATTTAGATATTGACCTCTGAGTAAAACTTGAGAAGTTGTTGAGATATAAGAGAATGAATGAAAACACATGTGAGATGACTGCTCTGTTTGGGTCTCCATTGAATCTCAGTGTGTGTGCGTGCGTGCGTGCGTGCGTGCGTGCATGCGTGCGTGCGTGTGTGTGTAATTGAAGGTCAGCCCTCTTTCGACGCTCGTCCAGATGGTCCAGGTGACGTTGTGTGTGTCTGTGTGTTGGAGATGGAGATGATGGAAAGACCCACACTCTATCAGACATGTGCTTCTCAAACATCTCCATGTAAACATCTGTGCAGACATGACAGCATCAGATAAATCACCGCACACAGCAGACACAAACCCATCACATTAGACTGTGTGTGTGTGTGTGTGCTGACTACTAATACACGAGACCTTCATCAAGACCATATATATAGGCATATTTGTTGTAAGATAAAATCAGTTTTGTGTTGGCATCCAATGGTGAGACCTTGCTGAGCCCAGAACCAATAAAAACTTTATTGTGTCGTAATTGATTTACTTTATTAAATTGAAACTTATTTGAGATTAACTTAGACAAACCCTCAAAATAGCTGTTTTTAAAGAGTCATTTGCATTTCATTTGCTCTCAAACACGTCCTGGAGATTTGCATATTCATAATGGAACTGCGATGTCATTAAAACACAGCTATGGCTTTTTTAATTCCAGTCTGGTTTTGTGTTGTGTGTCTTTCACAGGGAGCATCACGGAGGGCCCATCACCTTCTGAACGAGGTTAAAGACATCACGCAGACGTCTCCGAGCGGCGGTGAGAGAGATTTACGGGCTCACTGCAGTAAAACAGAAGCAGGTGAGAGGAGATGTGAGCTGTTGGATTGTGATGATGTGTTCATTAGCCCCTGACTGATTCACACACGCCGGGTATCTTTACTGTGTTTCGCGGAACACTGGAGTGCTGTCAGTGGGTTTCCCAGACTCGCACAAATCTCTTCTCTACGGAAAGGCTTGCTTTGTCCTGCCGGGTTCAGGTCACCTGAGTGCTTTTTCCAAAACGGCAGCGAGGTCTACATCAGCACCCGAGAGACACCTGGTCTCTCAGCTGAAGTTTGGCCCGAGGCTCGACAGGCGAGTGAACATTTTGCTTTGGCGTGCACGTACGCATCCGATCGCAGCTGCTAAAACAGAGCGTAAACTTCTTTTTCTCCCTGTCATCAAAAGCTTTGGTGTGCATATGAAGTCAGACGGGCCTGTGTCAGAATGCCGCCGCATTATCCGTTAGAGAAAAGGCAGCTGGTGCAGACTGCTAAAGCTTTAGTTTGGACTGCTCGGGAATCTGAAAATATCTTTCTGGTGGTGGCCATCGTCCAGAAGTTATTCACATTTCCAAACTTCTGCATTAGTTGCATTGAGCCGAGAGAGATGCTTCATTTTTAATGGCCGAGAGTTGCAAGCCAAACATCTGTTTGGATGGCTATCGATCGCTTCGGAACTCAGCGTTAGTGGAATGGTGCAACAGTGCGACTGCAGCTTTTTATTGACAAACAGAGCTCACTAAATACCCCATTAGCGTTTTAAACTGGGATTTCAGGAATTGTCCAAGAATCATCCGAGGAGTGCGTGATGAAGTACCAGCTGGACACCGAGTGGTCTGTCACGAGGGCGAAGCAAGAAAACTTCGTCCCAAAACCAAAGCGGATGCGAGCCGCACAGGCCAAATGGCTACGGGGAACGTGTGTTTGCTCTCTCCATGAGTCAGGGCTCGGCTGTTTGGAAGTCAAGCGTCGTTCGGTGTGTGTTTGTTTTTCTGGGTCCGTGTGTGTCTGTCAACACAGACGGCTCTCGAGGGGGGACGGCCATCCTCCAGCAGACAGCCAAAGGGCTAATTACGGAATAATAAGGAGGGAGAGAGAGGGAGGACACATGTGCGCCGTGTCGGCAACCCCCACGACACACACGCACACAAACGCACACCCGTCATGCCTGAGAGAGGGTCCCAGTGTTGGGGGTATCGTTCCAAAAAAGGGGTCCCAAAGGTCCCGCTCACCTATCGCAGGGCTCTGCGCAGGTGCTGGGTGGGCGGAGAGACAATTTCCAGCAGATGATCCTCGTTCACAAAGCCTGCGGCCCGGCAGTCCATCAATACAGGGTGGGGTTGGGTGTGGGAGGGGGCTGTTATTGAGCCACCGGTCTGCACTATCTATCAACACTTGCGTTGGCCGGTGAGGAGCAGGTGCGGCCGGGCGGGCATCATCAGACCCTGACGGCAGGAAGCGCAGGGCGTCGAGGGACGTCCCACATGCGCGCCGCCGCCCGACACTTTTCCAATTTGCCGTAATTAGCCCCCACACGGCCCAGCTCTGTGATCTGAGAGAGTGTCGACGGGGCAGAACCCTCTGCTCTGGATCAGCTGTGTTAAACCTCCTGTGACATCTAAACTCTTAATTCATTGCTACATTAACACAGTTGATTAACATACGCCGGTCCCCACACAATCCCCCTGCCATCCTTTAACGGGCACCTTGATATGAGCCGGGTCTGTCTGTCTGCCCCCCCTGTCGCCATCATGGAGACGAGTTTAATTGGAGAGGTGTCACAGATGATACACTTCCACGTTTCTAACAGAGCCAAAAGAGACGACGAGATCCCAAATTTGACCCTGGTTTAGATGGCGAGCAGTTATTTAGAGGATAATGCTGGAGAGATTTCACAGTTGCGCTTGTAAACCAGCACAGCGTTTAACCAATCATGGAATTATCAGATCCCAGATCAGAGAATCAGCCGCATTAGCCAGCGCTACTAACACAAATGCAAAGCCCTTAGGGTGTCGGGAATTTGATTTGGGAGACGATAACAGCTCATGAACAAGTGCTGTGGCGCATCTCCACAGAGAAACACACAAACATGTGCTACAGATCTGCATATATCAGCATTTACTGCAGCACTTTAATACATTTATTTACTCACTAGTTTGGATTTTATGGACTTCTCTGTCGGGTTTCATTGAAGTGTAGACTTAATTTTGGAATAAAAAGTTAAAGCAAGAGTTATAATACATTTTATAGTAAGAGTTTAAAGGCTTAGGAGAATTCTAAAAGAAACAAGTGAGACCGCAAGCTTCAATAGTATTCATTTTTAAATGCAGAATTGAGCTCAGTTTGAGACATTTTTCAGATGTCTTGAGAAACTCTTTCTCAGGAGAAATATGTGAGACACTTGAGTTTTCATTTCTTCTTTGAGATATTGAAGAGACCTCATGTCATTCATGTTATATTTATCATACGCACACAGACAGTGTGAAATGACAGCGTTCTGCATTTGATCTGCATTAAAACCTCAGCATTATAAAAAAGAGTGTCAGCACTACACATCTTATACTGTAATACAACACAAAGAGCGTTTAGCAGAACCTGAAGAAAGTCATTTGACTCACAAATGTCCCGCGAACAGAGAGCTGCGGATCTCAGCGTTCAGATCCCAGGAATTTCATCAGTATCAAATGGAGCTTAAACAAGTTGGAGTTAACTTAACAGGGGGTTACGCTTACAGCTCAATTTGGTCTCCAACAGCAGCAAGTACAATTTGAGATTGTAAGTGAATGTATTTCACACACACAAACTTCTGCTATTATAGAAGTACATTTCAAACTGAGGCCAATTTCATAAGCAACAGGACATTTGTCCTTACAAAGAGCCCGGGAGGCTTCACAATAGACACTGGAACATCTGTAAGACCGCCGGATTTTGTGTGTGCGTGTGTGTGTGTGTGTGTGTGTATTTGTGCGTGCCTGCGTGCGCGCTTGTGTTTGAGTGTGTTATAATGATGCTTAACCACCTCCCTCAGTTGCTTTTGAGCACATCACCCTGCTGAGCACAGAACCAGGTGCTGCTGGAAGAGAAGAGATGCACTCAGACACCAGGAAAAAAGCAATGTGTGTGTGTGTGTGTGTGTGTGTGTGTGTGTGTGTGTGTGTGTGTGTGTGTGTGTGTGTGTGTGTGTGCGTGTGTGTGTGTGTTTGGAGAGCCACAGCTAAGAGAGCCAAAATGTGGGGGAGCGTAAGGAGAGCAGACCCATTTCAATAGACTGCTGATTTCAGATAAGTGATCCCCTTGAAAAAGGAAATGTGTTGGGTTTTTTTCCCTCTCCTCAGCAGTTCGGCCTGAAAAGAGAACCATCCACCTGCTAGCGGCATCAATTGGCCCCTCGTGCGGCTTTTTCACCACGTTCCTTTCAGGCTCTCGTGTGCTCTCTGCCCCTCGTGGCGTGCCCCATTCAGACGGGTGAATGTGCGGGCGGTGGGGTGTATTGACTGCGCTCTTCCGTCCCGGCATCCATTGTTCCTGTCCCCCAGCACCAAAGGGAAAAGACCGGCTTAAATCTGTGTTTGCTCTGCCCTCACGCCGCCCAATCTTCCCCCATCAGATCACTCTCTCTCACAGAGACGTTTATGTGTTTATTTCTGCTCATCTCGTGTTCTGGATGGAGGCTGGTTTGGCGGGATCGGGCGGGCAGCTGGGCCCGGTCACAGGTAGGGGATTATGGGAGATGACGGTTGAGAGACATCAGGTGGAAAAGTGTTGTTCCTCACAGGTGACAGATGATCCATTGGCTCTTGTTACTTGTTACAGTGACGCAATTTGTGCGACATGCTCACACACGCAGAGATGAAACAAGAAACATGAGGGAAAGTTGAGACTGAAATTGGGAATGAAATATAACGTAAACTGGTTTGATTTCTTTAGTTTAATAGATGAAACTACAGATGAAATACACAACGGAACAAAGGTTTTATGTCACATCATGCTGTAAGGGAAATCCAAAATAACTAAAACATACAAATAAACATCTTTGCTTAATGATATCTGTAAAATTTGATAAATATCAAATTTGTGTTCAACAAGTTGATTAAAAGCATTCTTCTAAATATCTTTAGAAGAACAAAGATACGTATACAGTTTAAGAACAGCTCAAAGGTGTTTTCATTTTTCGGGGGGTTGAAAAGACCCTTTAAACCATGTGCGGGGTCGCATGACCCCAAATGGCCCTTGTTTATGTTGATTGATGGCAATTGTGTGTAGTTTCGGTCATTTAAGTAGAAATTTTGCACAATAGAAACCTGTTATTATTCTGTTTATAAAGGCAAAGAATATTTGATTTAGTTAGGATAAAACAAGGAGTGTGAAAACATGAGATCCCTTATGATAATATTTTCTTTTGCTTTCAATTTCATCAAAATGAATGTATTATAACAAGCACACAACTGTTGTGATGTAAATCACGGTCACACAACAACTGTTGTGATGCACATAACAGTCACACAACAACTGTTGATGTTTGCGTTTACCCTACAGAGGCGCGAGCACGATGCGTGGTGGCACCTGCTGGCGTTCATCTGAGAGAATACGTCACATTCCTCACAGAATCCCACATTCATCCAGTTTATTATTTAATCAGTTTACACCTGTCACATCCAGCACACACCTCAGGTTAAGACTTTTGTCAAGAGTTCTTGGACTTTAAGAATATAAGAAAGAGCTCCCGGGATCAGTCCATAGTTCCCTGTCTTTAGTATACACCCCTCAAGCTTCACAAAATATATAAACACGAGGGAGAATATTATGTTTTCCCTCTAGGTTTTTAATACACCAGCTTTATATTTGACTCTTAAATACGAGACAGTTTGTATTGAAATGAGTTGAGAGCTGGTGTGTGAAATATGGGTGTAAAGTGACCCGCTGTCACACCTCAGCTCGCGGCCTGCGGCGGGCACATGCACCGAGAGTGCCCTCGAGGGGGTCTCACTCTTTAAATTAGGGGTTAAATGATTCTTCAGCGCTCGTAAGACTGACTGATGAATTGCAAATAAGAATAGATTATCATTATTTTTGAGTTTGAATCATGTCACGTGACACAGTTCAATACAGTTTAATGTTAACACCAATAGCACTACAATTATGCTCTTCAAAATAAGATCACTTCAAACATGTTCTTATTTTAGGAATCTCTCATTTTTTATAATATTAGTTGACCTGTAGTAGATTGATACATCACGTGACATCTGTGATATTAGACTGAATATTAAACTATATTTTGTTTTTTTAATATTTTAATGAAATATAAGTTCCGACTGAAGTCACATCACAAACAGTTCTTTAAAACTTGTTAAAGGCATTTTTACATCCACAGGCTATTTAACACGTACTGTGTCCTGTAAGTGTCAAAAAGTGTGACCTTAGTTCTAAATATATCATCCATCAGAGGACAAGAAGCCACAATGAATATTAACACAGATGTGCAAATGTGCACATTGACCTGAAGGTGTGAACACTGAACTCAGACATCTTGTTTCAAATGGGAAAAATAATAGCAGTATGAGAATTTATTTCAAATGTATTTCTATTCAAAATCAGATCATTTTAGGGATGACTGATACCTCTGTATCACATCATGGTTTTTCTTCAGTCCAGAAGAACGAGCTGCACACGTGAAAGTGTTTACTCTCACATTAACATACACACAAACACACACATGAATTAATGAAGGACAAAATCACATTTGTGTAACAAGACAGATTTCAGACTCAGAATTATGTAAGCAAACATCATTACGGTGAGTGATGGGGGTAATATCACAGGAGTTTGTGACGGCTTTGTAAAGTGTGTGTTCAGGTCCTCTGGGTGTGATGCTGTGGAAGGTTCTAATCTTCAGACCTGCAAGCATGAGCAGAAACTACGGTGAGCTCAGTCGTGCTATTCACTTACGGCCGTTTCGAGCCTCTGGGACGGTGGAAATACATCTCTCTGACCGCCTTATGCACGCCTGCCACCAATTTGCTGAAGGTACGCATCAGACTTTATTGAAGTTTGCATGCAATATATGATAAGCAGCTCCGCCACCTCTGATGTCTGTACGGGATTGCTTTCGTCTCTTTGGTGTTTTTTTTGCTGATAACACAAGACTTCTTCTGGCCTGTTTGTTTGGCAATGTGTCCTCCTCCTCTAGGGGCCAGAAAGTGCTGATGAACCCCCTCAGACGGAGAAGTGCCGACCTGACCAGATGAAGAGAGAGCCAATGTGCACGTGGGCTTCTGGACGGGAAGAAGAAACATTTGCAACAGTATGACCTCACTTGGACTGTGTTATATATTGTAAAGGAAGTGTTGCTGTTGAACAATGAAAGAAGGTTTTAGTAGCGGTCATCGGTGGAGAGCTGGCGTGACCTCTGCTCATGTCCCACAGGGTCCAGCTGTACATGTCTGTGACCTCACGTGTCAAAGGTCTCGGCCAATTGCAATCGATGTCAGAACAGAAGGGAAACAGTGCTGATAAAGTCCCAGTTCAGCTCATTATATGCTGCTAGACTTTTGTCCCGATCAAACGTGTGTGTGTGTGTGTGTGTGTGTGTGTGTGTGTGTGTGTGTGTGTGTGTGTGTGTGTGTGTGTGTGTGTGTGTGTGTGGGTGTGTGTGTGTGGGTGTGTGTGTGTGTGCAGGCTGAAATCTTTTGTTCTTGGCAAATACACAGTAATGTTTTCTCACATTTTCTCACTTGTGTTCATTATTCAGTCGTATAAATGGAGAAGATGAGCCGTGAGGTTTGAGCGGTCCAATCTGAGCTGTATACATCAGTAACCTGAAGCTTCACTCGCATGAACAGACACTGACTTTTACAGATCCATAGAGCGAAGAAAAGACAGACACTGTCACTGTGTTAAGATTAATAACCGGTTGCTGACTGTTATTACTGGTAGCTCATCACATGAACCGGTTTGTTGGACAGACATTGAAAGAGCCAGTTTACTGTTATTATAAAAATACTTGTGAACACACAGTAAATATGACTCAGGTCACTCTTCAGGGTTTTTACTCTTTTATGGTTTTTCACATGAATCGTTTGTTCACAAGGTTTTTCATAGCTTTGAAGATTTGTTCACAGCTCAGATATTTCTCCTATGATTGCTCAAGAAAAATAATGTTTTACTTTTTTCTGTCCTAACAGCTTTCATCTTGTCTTGTGTTACTTGGTAACTTGTTGTAGCACTTTTTCACCAATCATTATCTCTTCTTTTTACCGCTTCATTGTCACCTCGATTCTTTGGAACTTGTTTTGGATAAAAGCATCTGCCAAATGTAGATGTTAAGAGAAATAAGAGATAAAGAATTAAGATTAGAATAGTGTTAACACATAAAGAGTATAGAGGGGTAAAACAATGTGGATGTAAAATAAGATGGATTTGAGGAAATTTGAAAAGAAATGTTTGAGTTCATATTAAGATCTTCAAGGAATTTTCATTGGCCTCATTTTGAGACGTTGTTGAGGTTTTCTAAAACTACATTTGTCAGATTATTTACTCTTTCTCCAGAGAAATATCTGAGGCAAAGACTTATTTCTTACAGGCTTGCGAGTGGGCCAGATATTTTTTTTTTCATTTTTAGCATAAAACTTCATGATTTCAGCAGCTGTAAGAATATAAGCACTTGTAGACTTTGTCATATTCAGGATTTTAGTTTCACACATTTACTGAATGAGGTTATCCAGGTGAATTATCTTCTGTTCTCTGTGTTTGTTTCAGATGTTCTCTGAGTGTTTGGATGTGACGGGACAATGGAGACGCCTCATTCCCGAAGAAGACAGAAGGTCACACTCACACACACACACACACGCACGCACACACACACACACACGCACGTACGCATGCACACACACACACACACACACACACATGCACGCACACACACTTTCCCAAGCGTGTGTATGAAAAAATCTGTGACACAGATGGTGATGCCAAATCCATCGCAGGTGCCCTCTGCACAGAGGCCGAACAAAGACATTCCCAGCTCTGGGAGAACGGCTTTGTATTATGTTGTGCCGAAATGTCCGCATTGGGCCAGCACGATCGATACTACAGAACAATGTCGAGCATTAACCCCGACAATTTCCCCTCCTTAAGACCTCTACGACATTCACCTGCCACGTGTTACGCTGACAATTAAACGCTCAACAAACCATTTCTGATTCTTCTGCTGTGAAAAATTCCTGATTGTGGCACCTTTAAGCCGCTCTGCGTCCTTTTCACAGCGGATGGGAAGCTTCTTCAGAAACATGAATGCCCTTTTAATGATTTCCCGCTTCATTCAGACCCTATTCAGAGACACGAGTGTATGGTGGAGTTCATTTCCCTGCTGTTTCAGCTCGGCGCGTTCTCGAGAGCTCTCGAGCCCAAATGACCCTGAAGTAGTCATTCATCTTCTCAATAGCTCGGCCGCGCCACCTCAAGAAAACTCGCCTTGCGCTTAACCGACAATAAAACCAGCAGATTTTTTCACCCTCTTTTTTTGTCCTTGAAAAGAGAGATAGTTATCTTCCATCAACAAATGGGCAATTAATCACAGCGGTGTGGGATACGTTCGGCCTCTCGTGTCCCAGACTCGGCTGGCACGGAGAAAAGGCCAAACATGAATTAAAAGCCCAAACGTTTATGAGCCGAAGTCCAGCGGCGAGCATAACGCCTCTCTTTGATTTTCTTTAACATGGATGGATTTGTTATTCCCGAAATCTTGAAAAACCCACGGGGGGTGTAGGGCTCCGGGTCTCATGGTTTGGTGAAGGGGGCTGGTTTATTTTTTGGGGAGGGAATCTAGATTTAATTTAGTTGCCGATGTTGCTATCAGTGGCAAACAAGCTGGCAGCCCCAGCGGTCTGACGGGCCGTGATAAGAGCACTGCTCTCAGCTAAGCCTGATTAGTGTTGGCCTCTAAAAGGCTTTGTTATGAGAGGCAAATAGACTGTGGAACAGCAGCCTGGGACCTCACTGATATCAACAATCACACAACGAACTCTAACCCCACCCCTCTAAACAACGCCATCTGTGCCTCATGCACCATTTTGTCTCCTGTGTCGCACAAGCTTTCGCGTCGGGACTCTGGTTTTGTTTTGAACGTCGAGTGGCACACAGGAATCGTGCTCAAATATCATCGATTTAGTCATTATTTTAGATTTATTGTCAGTCTCATACTACAGTAAACCTGTTTGTGTTTCTTCTTCTGCAGAACAAAGAAGAAGATATTTAGAAGAATGTTAAAAACAAAACCACATTGGATGAATGCAAAAAAAGTATTTTCTTTAAATGTTCATCAAGAAAGAATCACAAACAGGTTGATCAATACATAAATGATGACTCTTAAAGGACTCTTTAAAAAGAATGTGTTTTGTTAGGTGTACTGTTGCTATGTTGATACAGCACTTAGTTACAGTTGGCCTTTTTAAAAATGCACTCCACAAACTAAAAGAATGTAATAAAGCGTTCCGCTGGTGAAGCAGAAACAACAGACAGTGTGTATATAGATGAACAGTGTGAATGACTGTTGGTTCTTATGTATTCCTGCAGGCTGACAGCAGAGGTCTTCTCTACACTCTACAGGTTTCCTTTGTTCCTGCAGACAGAGATGAATCTCCCTCCTCCCGGACCCTCAGCCCCCCCCGAACCCGGGACCCACTGGATGGGGGTGCCTTTGTTCACCACGCTCCATTATGTGAGCCATTACCACAGAGCTTCATATTTATATGCGCATATTGATGACCTTAAATAAAGAAAATATTAATGAAAGTATAACAAAGGCTGAGTGACAGAAGTTGTGAATGATTTTAAGCGAGAGGTGAAAAAGTTCCTCTGGATTTTCCACAAAACCTCTCACAAAGAAATGAGGAGAAATGAGCTGTTTGGAATATTTTAAATTTAATAAGCCTTCAAGGTTTTCCAGGGAAATCAGCATTATTGAATATACATAAACATAATATGAATGACTAAGGGAAGGTACCAAAAAAGCCTAGATTTACATGTTGAATTTACATCCTTTTGTTCATTTTAAATTTCTTTTTTTTATTATTATTATTATCATCATTTCTGCTGGTAAAGGAAACAGAAGTGTTCCAGTGAACTCAGACAAACATTATACTGTCAAATAGAAATAATGTTCACAATTAGACAACTATTATAGAAAACCATGTAGCACACGTTGTAAAATCAGACATGTTTTTATTATTTATTATTATTGTATGTTTTTATATATGTCATAGCAAAATATTTGTATAATTCTTATCATAACATTTGTCTGCTACACAGTTAAATGTGTGTTAAACCCAGGACATGATGATTGATTGTGTTTCTCTGATTCTCTCAGGAAATGTTCATGGAAGTTTTAAGTGTAGAAGATCCACACACAATAAAAACACAGCTGTCATTCCCTACAGACATTCTGCTGTTGTGTCCCAGGTGACACACACACACACACACACACACACACACACACACACACACACACACACACACACACACACACACACACACACACACACACACACACACACACACACACACACACACACACACACACACACACACACACACATGTTGCATGTTTATTTCCATATTAATGTTTCAGTTACATTACAGAAATGAAGCGCAACGTTTTAGACACACTAAATAGGGGAAGTTGATTGTGATGGTGTGTAAGACTTTCATGTTCTCTGGTTATGATCTTTGCTATGCATATGATGCACTACAGTACATGATTTCATATTTCACTAACCATCCTTTCAGAGGTTCTCAGCTGTTTTCACTGGATTCCAATCTTTAACATCGAGTGATGACATATCACCATTTCATATTTTAATGTAAACACCTGTCCGGACTTTTACCACGGGAAAGCTACATTTGCCTTAAAGCGTATTCCATCAACTGATGATGATGATGATGATGATGATGATGATGTGAGTATCTCATAAAACCCTGCATTCTTTCTGTGTGTTGTACAGTGCTTATGTGTCACACTTTTAAGAACAGACCCCAGTGTGTTCACAAGCTGTTTCTGACAGGAATCAGTTCCCAGGTGAGGGTCTGTCCCTGATGTGTACACCTAACCCAAAAACCCACACCTCCACAGGGGCTTTGTGGTCCAGACTCCCACCGGGACACGAGCAGATGCCAGCGGTGCTTCATTCCCCCGTACACAACACTCAACACAATCATGCACACAATCAAGAGTGTCACCCAAAGCGGCATGGGATGGAGTTTGGTGAACTTTATGAGTTTTTACTATAGCAAACTTCCTAGATAGTATAGTACAGTCAATCTAACTGAAGTAATATTGCAGTATATTGTTTAATATGATCCACTATAGTTTATACTATAGAGTGAAGCTATAAATTCATAAAGTTCTATATAATGTTCTGTTTGCACAAACAGAAAAAGGGAATGCAATAATTTTTAAATCTCATAAACTTCTTTTTTATTCACAATAAAAGTTGAGACAATAAAAGTTGGGACAATAAAAGGTGGGACACGTAGAAATATGATGCCAAGTTAAATGTACATATAAGGAACACTTGGATTTATTTGCAACTAATAAGGTCAATTGGCAACATGATTGGGTGTAAAAAGAGTCTCCCAGAGAGGAAGAGTCTCTCAGAAGTCAAGATTGGAAGAGAATCACCAATACTGCGGTGAAAAATAGTGGAGCAATATCAAAAAGAAGTTTCTCAGAGAACAAATACAAAGAGTCTGAAGTTATCATCATCTACAGTGCACATCCAAAGACGGCACTGCGTCACATTCAGGAATGCTACTGTAATGGAAACCACAACATTGGCTCTGGAAAACCTCTAGAAAACACTTTCGTTAAAGACAATCCACGGTTTTTATCAGGATTAAGTTCAGAGCCTGCATCTCTGATGGTGTGGGGCTTCATTAGTGTGTGTGGCATGGGCAGTTACACATCTGGAGAGGCATCATCAATGCTGAAAGGTAAATCAAGGTTCTAGAACAACGTATGCTCCCATCCAGACGTGTCTCTTTCAGGGAAGAACTTGCTTTTTTCAGCATGCCAATGCTAGAACACACACTGCATCAATTACATCATCATGGCTGTGAAGAAGAAGGATCCAAGCACTGAAATGGCCAGTCTGCAGCCCAGATCTTACATGTACAAGTGCATTATAAAGAAGAAAATGTGACAGAGACCTAAGACAGTTGAGCATCTAGAAGTCTGTATTAGACAAGAATGGGACAACATTCCTATTCCTAAACTTGAGCATCTTGTCTCCTCAGTCTCCAGATGTTTGCAGACTGTCATAAAAAGAAGAGGAGATGCCACACAGTGGTAAAAATTGCCTTGTCCAAACTTTTTTGAGACGTGTTGATGCCAAGAAATTTAAAATCAAATGATTTTCCTGTTGAAATTATACATTTTCTCAGATTATACATTTGTTCTACACAAGTTCTACTCTGAATAAAATATTGACATTTGAAACTTCCACATTGTTGCATTTTGATTTATTCACAATTTGTACAGTGTCCTAGCTTTTTTGGAATCAGGTATGTATATCTTGGGGGGTTTGGATCGTTTTTCATCTTGTCTTTATACCAATCTTGGCCACATCTTCATCGTGACAATATCAGAAGTGTGAGAATGTTCTAGAGGGAACCAACAGGTTGATGATGGCCACACTCATCTTGTTCTTCTGGGAGGTTTCACATGTCTCTCTCTTCTCATGAATACTGTCATGTTGATTGATGCCACACTTTAACATTGATCTGAAATCAGTACAGCTCGCTTTAAATGTGGAAAAGATCCATAAAACATTTCTCTTGGTTTGTTTAAGCTTCTTTCGGCTCCCAGTATATGGGATGATTTAGTGAGAAACAGCCCAAAAGCAAGAAGAGCCACATGTGAGATCTCTTTAATAAATTTCTCATCAAGAGATTAAATGGAGAACAAATGAAAAGTTTAAGCTAAACACTTGCAAATCTGACAAATGTGTTCATTAAAGTTTCAAAAGAGATCTCAACAATCGAAATCTCAATATGAATTTAAATCCAGATTATTTTACTTCTGATATCTACAATCATTTAAACCTTCAGACTCTTTATGTTTCAAACTCTCGTTTGATTCTCTTCAATTAAGAGGAACATCCTTAAAAGTTGATTCGTATATAAAAACAAGACTTGTGATGTCATTGTGACAATTGTGATATTTCTCATGCCAAAAGATTAAAGGTGAACACCATTAAAACCTTACAGACGCTGTATCATCTACAAGTTTGTTTCATTAAAGGAGCTGAATAAACAAAAGAGACATCAATTGTTGATTTTATTATGATGTTGTTCATATCATATTTAATTTGATGGTGGGGGGGTTTATAGAAGAGAGTATTCTCTCTGTAATAAGCCATTATCACCGGTCCCTTCCGGGCAGAAACTAATTGGTGCAGGATTAACATTGAGGAAAACCAGCGACCAGAGTTTCTCTTCTCTTCTCTGCCTTTCAGTGACCAACTTAATGCCCAAAACACATCCAGTCTTAAATTTGCAGCTCACTGGCCCCTATTTCTCGAAATTCATTTCCGGGGAAACTTGAGTTTTGGAATCTGAGTCTGAGTAATAATCTCTCATGGCCAATGGCAAAAATATAACCTGCTTATTCGAGACAGAAAATCACTGCGGCTGTATGAGACACCGGCAACAACAGGGACAAATCTGCTGTTAAAGAAAAAAACTGTTACATTTATGATTAAAAAAACTTTGGGATGAAAAAAATCACATTAGATATCTTTTACAAATATATGTACCAACCTACTTTTACTGTAACGTGTATATAGTTTATAGCATTTAATGTATATTTCTTTGGCAGTTTATATACTGTATCTATTACTTAAAATGACATGTTTTCTTTTTTATAGTGCTATCCTTAATATAAAGTCACTACTCTACATTTATAGTTGGTTCTTTTAATACGTAGGTATTTCCACTTAGAATTTTCTTTCAATGCCATCAATCACATATAAAATGTTCTACTTTTGTTAATTAATTTGTTTATAGTAATATATGAACATCATGTGTGAGCTATAAAACAGATGTCGGTCATCCTGAGCACAGGGCCACAGGCTCACACACGTCTCAAGATGACTGAAAACACGCACACGCACACACACACACACACACACACACACGCACACACACACACGCACGCACACACACACACGCACATTACAGTGATTTCTTCAGACACACTTAATAAATGTTGATGGTTAGGATGTGTCATATCGTGTAGGCACGTTAGATCTCGGCAAACAGATGTTGGTGTAGGGCCCAACTTCATTTAAGTAGGAAGAAATATGTTTTTAATTATCAGACCACCTGGGGCTTGATGGACCTTGCAAGCTTTACGCACAACAGATGTAGCCATTCTCCTTAATTAAGTTTGATTTCCATTTGACAAATGAAAAGGAATATTCCCCACACTGTATCAAGGTATTTCACAAAGCGTTTGTGAATGTTGTCGAGTCATTTTATGCTAAGTGTGTAAACAGTTCATTTGTCATTCTCTAAAAGCACGAGATGTTGATAATTGAGTCCTAATGAGAACAAGAAACCACCGCAAACACTCGCTTCCCATATGGGTAAAGATCTGCCTGACGAATATCGAGAACAAACACGTTGTGCCGTTGATGTTAGAATTATTATAAGCAGAGAGATTCATCTCAATGAGACGTCTGAATCTGAGATCACCGGCAGGATCAACAGTAAAGAGAATTATGAATACTGTACTGGTGAGCTCACGTGAGAAAAACTAAAGAATGGTACAGTTTAGTATCCTGTAGTTTTAAGTACTTAAATATTTTCTAGGGTAAGGATAAGACAACTTTGATAAAGGGAAGTATACTGTGGCACTTTATGATACTCTTTAGGTTCAAGTTGGTATACATCAGTGTAGTGTTAAGATGAAGGACTAAAGTATAAGGAATGTTACTACACTTTACTATAATAAGTATTTAAGTATAGTAGAGTATCTGTCTCAGGTGGGAGTGATGTGTTGTGTTCAGAGTTGAACACAATTATTTTTCTCTGGTCATGTGACTCAACGAAACATGCAAATGTAACGATTTCATGTGACTCAATGTTTGTCATGCTGATTTTAAAGTAGTATCTAGTGAACAGTATATAGTCTACAATGTTCAGCATTCGGTCAGATAATATATCATTCCAAACACAGCCACGAAGTTCTGATTTTCCTCTCGGGACAGTTTACTCAAGCAGAGATTGGCATTCTGGGTAATGTGAATGGGAAATAAAGGCTTGTATTTGTGGAAAGGTGGCATTTACCGGCCGGGGGAAGACCCTGTGCTGAATACTAAAAGTTTGTTTTTTCCCGACAGGTGGTAAGTGTGACCTTCTAGTTCCGTGGTGGGATCCAGACAATACTCACATTTGTTTGTCCTTTTGAACACTTGAAAATCAAGATCTCGGTGTTTCTCTTACAGCGGATCGACCTCTCCTCTCTGAGACGAATGAGACAGAAGCCATCTGCGTGTGCCCTAAAGATGCCATAGCATCCAGCAGCGCCCGTCTCCATCCCATCATCAGAAGTGTATCCCGTCTGGAGCGGTCAGGGTTCATAAAGCATGTTAAAATATGCAAATAAACCCTGCACACTGGTTGGTTTTCAAGTCCAACGCTAACGATTATTAATTTGCTGTGGTTTTAATCTCAGCACATGGAAAAGGCCTTTTTCTGTGGTCAGGAACGTTGATTGGATTTGGGAACGCACAATCGGAAGAAACTATTTCACATTAGCAAAATAATAAGCCAATGACATGGGTCGATTCCTTTTCCTTTCACATATTAGATCAACCATGTGAGAAATTGGAAGGGAACTGTTCAAGAGCGTTCCTCTGCTGCGCGGTGCTGATAATGAGTCAGACTGTTAATCCATGAGTGTGCTTAAGTGTCCGAGGTTAAAGATGAGGAGACGTCTGTCCTGCGTCCTGGAACTATCACCTGGAACATCCCAAGATACTTACTATAAGGGCACTTAAAAAGCATGTTGAAAAGCACCAAGATGTTTTTTGGAACATGGTGGCATGGTGATATATTTTTAGCCTAGTTAAGGTCAAGTTCACTTGATATAGAAAACTAATATCGGTCTACTAACAGTTCTAACTGGACATTGCCGTCTGTCAGACTCTCTGTGTTGTGTCTGAAGGGCTGTTATTCTTTCAGGAGTGATCAGATGTTTCTGGCTGTGTTCAGTCTCTAATAATGGGAGATAATGGCTGATAGGACAGCAGGTTGTGTGTTGTAAATCTGAGTAGTTGTTCTCTACGGACCGGAAAGCCTCAGCGCGTCAGGTCATCTTCTGTTAAATCAACGCCGTGTTGACACTGTGGCCGGTTGGCCTGACAGCTCATGATAAACGAGTGTTTGTCTCTGGGGTCCTGTGTTCAGACTCTCTGGACTCTCTGGGATTCTAAAGAAGAGAGTTCTCGCTTCACAGCTGTGTGCTGGAGCGTGTGTATCTGAAAACGCAGAATTATCATCTGACATTATAGATTGTGCTTCACACGTGTATAAAGACTCAGATACCTGTATGAAAATAACTGTTTATGTGACATCACAGTCATGCATCACAGATGACAGCAGATGTATTCCTGTTCCAGACAAAAAATTCTGGATGTCCATTTAAAAACACTTCTAAATAGCAGATGTTGATGTAAAGTATGCTTATTGTCTGTTTTCTCTGTAATTTCAGTGAATTTGATGTGTTTGTGTGATATACATTCATTTGAACAACTTTTAGACAATACTGTAAATATAAAGGTATTTTCTTTTTAATTTTTGCATACATTATCAATTTATATGTTGTGGGTCTTATGCAAATGTGATTTAATTTAACATACAGGACAGTGAATGGAATGTAAAGCTTTGACGAATATAAAAATTCACCCACATTTTACGATGTCTCTGACATAGAACAGAAGATCTGGGACACACCAAAACACTGAATATGTTGTTCTTTCAAACCAGTGTTGCGTTAAAAAGATCAAACCCAAGCCAACCATTTGGTTTAAAATAATCTGTGAAACATTAACATTCATTCTGTTTAAATAAATAGAAATGAGTTTGTCCCTCTTTGACCCAACACCATACTATCATTTTTACAATACACTGCCTGAGTAAAGATTTTTGCAGCACTCTTCCTTTAAATTCCATATGTTTTATGGGTTTTAATATGAATATATATTTGTCTTAAGGTTATTCGTACTTTTCCATCTCAGAGTTGGGTCAGAAATGACAAACCTCATGATGTTTTAGATGAAAACATGTTGAGTTGTTTTAACTCATTTTTTGCTTACATTGTTGGGTTGTTCTTTTGTGACCCAGTACTGGGCTGGAAGTAATTTTTATAAACCAATCGAGTGAGCGCCAAAGCATGACAAAACTCACCAAAACAAGATAAAAGCATTTAAAACATACTTACATACTTTGACTTTTATGATATCATTTGCACTTTTTAAAAGATGGAGGAGCCAATCAGTATGTCTTGTTTCTAACTTAGTTGCACTGGATCGGTCCGCTCAGATCAACACACTTCAGTGTGACTTAAGTCAAATGTAAAGACTGAGAGATGTGAATGTTACCGTGGTTTTGTTTAAAAGAACACACACACAATTATTCACCAATAATGTCTGAATGCTGAAAGAGGAAAATGCAAGGGAGCAATTAAAAAATCTATCACCACCAACTGTAACATGAACTTGAATTTCACACCCAAGGCAGAATGTGTGCTTTAAATCACAAAATCATTTTATCTGCCGTGGAGTTCAGAGAGAGAGAGAGAGAGAGAGAGAGAGAGAGAGAGAGAGAGAGAGAGAGAGAGAGAGAGAGAGAGAGAGAGAGAGAGAGAGAGAGAGAGACCAGAGAGGGACCAGAGAGAGAGACCAGAGAGGAGAGAGACCAGAGAGAGAGACCAGAGAGAGAGACCAGAGAGAGAGAGAGAGAGAGAGAGAGAGAGAGAGAGAGAGAGAGAGAGAGAGAGACCAGAGAGAGAGACCAGAGAGAGAGACCAGAGAGAGAGAGAGAGAGAGAGACCAGAGAGAGAGACCAGAGAGAGAGACCCAGAGAGAGAGACCAGAGAGAGAGACCAGAGAGAGAGACCAGAGAGAGAGAGAGAGAGAGAGAGAGAGAGAGAGAGAGAGAGAGAGAGAGAGAGAGAGAGAGAGAGAGACCAGAGAGAGGGACCAGAGAGAGAGAGAGAGAGAGAGACCAGAGAGAGGGACCAGAGAGAGAGACCAGAGAGAGAGACCAGAGAGAGAGACCAGAGAGAGAGAGAGAGAGAGAGACCAGAGAGAGGGACCAGAGAGAGAGACCAGAGAGAGAGACCAGAGAGAGAGACCAGAGAGAGAGACCAGAGAGAGAGAGAGAGAGAGAGAGGGACCAGAGAGAGAGACCAGAGAGAGAGACCAGAGAGAGAGACCAGAGAGAGAGAGAGAGAGAGAGACCAGAGAGAGAGAGACCAGAGAGAGAGAGAGAGAGAGAGAGACCAGAGAGAGAGAGAGAGAGAGAGAGAGAGAGAGAGAGAGAGAGAGAGAGAGAGAGAGAGAGAGAGAGAGAGAGAGAGAGAGAGAGAGAGAGAGAGAGAGAGAGAGAGAGAGAGAGAGAGAGAGAGAGGAGAGAGAGAGAGCACGTCTCTTCCAGGAATGGTATGAATTCAATCCATCTTCAGCTGCAAAACACACTCAGCATCAGTGCTGCAGATTCTAAAGCTTCTTCTCTCTTATTACTCAATTAAACTCATTGTTTGTCTAATCGCAGGCCTCATTGTCTCTTCATGTCGTGCCACGGGTCTGACGCGTCAGATACTGCGAGAACCCGTACACGGGGCGGCGGCCGTACTGCGGAACGTTTCCAGAGATACGGATCTTCTCCACAGCTATTCCCTAACATATTGTACGAAAGCACAGCGTGCTGTGACCCAAATAGCAAACTCAATAATCTTCTGAAACAGACTCAGCAAGTGTTGAGAGAGGGGGAAAACTTCTCCCACTAAAAATACTACAGGGATTGTTGCACGAAAGCTGCAGGCATCAGAAACAACAAGCAACACAGATAATTCAATCCCGCTCCTGTACGGATACGGTTCCGGGCCCTGGATTGTACAACAGACCATAATTGATACATTTTCCCCTCCAAACAAAGAGTCGATCTTTGAAAACCGCATAATAAAAGACAATGAGATTATGACATTATCTGTAGAAAATGTGAGGCTTGTGCATAAATCAAAGATATGATTGTGTTGTTAGGTGGTTGCTAGGGCTTTCTGGTTGGTTGGTTGCTAGGTCGATGCTTACTCCAAAGTCTCAATGCTTATCTGATATTTCAGCACTTCTTTCCCCAACAGGTCATATGATTGAAGAATCATTCTGTTCTTGTCTGATCTGTCACAGGTCTGATCATTAGGAAGGTAATGAGGTCAAAGGTCAAGAGCGTCATCTGAACACTCACTGGTCTCCAGACGCTCACCATCGAGTGGGTAAAATCATCTTAGAGTAGAAGTATGTCTTTACTTACACAATGATGTTGTTTTTGCTTTTGATGATAAATCGACACAATTGAACGCTCCATAGATGACGTGTTCTGTGTCTAGTCCAGACTGTTAATATTGTGTTTACTGTCGTTTTTACAGTAAAATAAAAGTACAAATGGTTGGAACAGCAAGAGGGTGAGTAAACACAAATTTAGCACATTTATACTAACCGGTTCACAAACAATCTGCAATACACGAGCTACAATATCTGCAGTATCACACCGCCAAGATCCAACAATCCTTTAAGAGTTACTAAAAATACCGGGTTCAGTTTACAGAGAAAAGTTTTTGAGTGTTGTTGGTCTCACGGAGCTATAATGATAATCAAACGAGAGCCTGGAGAAGTGAAAGAAACGCAGATAATGAAGTAAAAGAAGTGAGTTGAAAGCAGATGTTGGGCTCAGAGAGGAGCTGGTGGGGTAGCGGGTTCCGCTCAGGTACCCCAGGCAGACGCGTGCAGCCTCGCTAATTGCAGTAATGACTGCTGCGCAGACGCTAATTAAAGCCGCGCACTGGATTGTGGTCTGCGGCGCGAGCGAGCACTGACAAACTCTGACAGCACACGCTGGCACACGCTGGCATACACTAACAAAGACATAATCCGCTTCCAAAAAACTACAGCAGGAAAGTAAATATTTCTGCAGGATCCCCACACTGACCATATGGCACGTCTGTAATTATAATGCTTCGTGAGTACAGGAGGACTGCATGAGACCATCAGTGCGAGGATAATTGAATAACTCATCCGATTGGTTTAATGATGTTGGCCTTAGCATCCCATCAACATGTGGAGCAGATCGTCCCCATCGCTTCTTTATGTCTTATGTGCAAATGTGCTACATGATATAAAACATCCCTCGGAATGTCTACATCTATTCATGTTATATAACTTTACTCTCCATCTTGGGACAACTACAATGATCTTGATAGTTTTATCTCTAAAGTTTGTCCTGACCTCCTGGTGGAGAAACACATCATCAAATCCTCCCACAACCTTAGTGTAGAGAACATGAATTTAATTTGAGATTTTGCTCTAGAAAAAGTATTCCAACCTCACACCCCAACTCTAAACTTCTTCCTCAAATCTGATTGGTTGATTGAAATGTTGACCCAGAGATGATTGTTTCTTATCTATAAGAGATGTGCGGTTTGTTTGTCAAATGTTCAGACTTTCCTCTCTCTGGAAATAGCTATGACCCACAGTATCCTGTCGGGATATCCTAAAAGCATTCCAAAACATTCTAGCAACAATAAAGAAACCGGATGAGACCCTAGCAACCACCTGACAACGGAACAAAACAATTGGACATCAGTATGTGAGGGTCAAGGTGTCTTCTGTAAATGATGTGTTAAAGGTTTGAGAAATAGGTTTCCAAAGCATTCATGAAAAGATCTCTTTCAGTGACTGTATGTGAAGAGTCTTCACAGCTGATATTGTCATAGAACTGTGGTTACCGTGCCGACACAACTCACTTTGATTCCATACCAAACCTACTCCTTTATTTTTTGCCCAATGCATTTCGGGAAAGTAAGTTAAATGTAACTTCAATTAAAACTTTGACACATGGTAAGATTACAAAAATGATTTAGATAGTATTAGAGACATTGTTGAGATCTTATCAGGAACTCATGTGAATGCAGGATTGTGTGTTCTGGTTTCGATTGCGGGTCAGTGATGTGTACGGTATATTGTGTTAATATTGAATCTGTGAGAGACTGTAACTCGACCGTAACTCACCAGAGACTCATGTCACTTAAAAGAGCATCCATCCTTTAAGTGAGGATTTAACCAGAGAGGGCACGCTTCCCCGGTGACTCATGTGTGTGTGAGTGTGTGTTGAGGGATTCCTACACTGTGTGTGTGTGTGTGTGTGTGTGTGTGTGTGTGTGTGTGTGTGTGTGTGTGTGTGTGTGTGAGTGTGTGTTGAGAGATTCCTACACTGTGTGTGTGTGTGTGTGTGTGTGTGTGTGTGTGTGTGTGTGTGTGTGTGTGTGTGTGTGTGTGTGTGTGTGTGTGTGTGTGTGTGTGTGTGTGTGTGTGTGTGTGTGTGTGTGTGTGTGTGTGTGTGTGTGTGTGTGTGTGTGTGCGCGTGTGTGTGTGTGTCGTAGGAGACTCTGATGGGACTCTGGACATCTGTTCTCTTACACTGGCTGTAGTCAGTCTGGCATTGGTAATCCTCAGTCTTCCCTGGAGGCATCTGCCCGCTGACCTGGTTTCCACTTTCTTTATCTCTCTCATTCTTCTCCTTCTTCTTCTTCTCTGTCACCGAGCAAAGCCAATCGGACGCGGCTGCGGTCTTCAGATCAAAGCTGCGCTGATTCCACAGCAGAAGTGTTTGAAGTTCATGGAAAAATAAGTCACGTGTGGAGTCTTTATGACAGAATTCTCATGACGTCTGTATTTTTACATCTTCATGGCCCTTGTGCTCAGCTCTTTTACTAAAGATGGTATTTTTATGGTTAAAATGAGGCGTGAAGACTAATCTGCTTCGTCTTTTACAACAAGTTTTCTCTTTCTTTGTGTTTCTCAGAGAGCATTGCTGAGTGCTCAGTGCATGTGTTTAGGCACCGATAGAAGCCGTAACTCCTGCTGTGCTTTCACACCAAACTTTACCTAGAAAAACAACACCATAATAAAAACACACATTCTCTCAGAACTAGTCCATGAAGTGTGTGTGTGTGTGTGTGTGTGTGTGTGTGTGTGTGTGTGTGTGTGTGTGTGTGTGTGTGTGTGTGTGTGTGTGTGTGTGTGTGTGTGTGTGTGTGTGTGTGTGTGTGTGTGTGTGTGTGTGTGTGTGTGTGTGTGTGTGTGTGTGTGCGCGCGCGTGTGTGTGTGTGTGTGTGGAGAGAGGACACTTTCTCATAATATCACCCTTTAGCTCTCTCTTTCTCCCTCGCTCACTCTCTCTTATATCAATATTATTCAGTAGAACACAAAAAAAGATATTTTGAATAATGCGCACAGCAGTGGTGCCAGTCACAGACGTTCTTCAAAATATCTTCTTGTTTAGAAACATTTTGGTTGAACTTTCATTTCAAGACAAAAGTGTACATTTGTCTTCTGGACGACACCGCTGGTCTTAACTTTACATGATCATCCACTCGTTCTCCATAAGCGTGTGTGATGTTTTGGACCTGTGACATGTGATGAGAATAAAGAAAGCTTGAATCATATAAGCAGTATGGATGGTGATGCTTCACAGCCGTATGGATTATACAGCACATGAAACGCTTTGTAACACGTCAGCAATACGTACAGCTCCTTACATCAACAGGTGACACAACCTGTATATACCTGAATATATTTAGTAAAGAGATGCTCGGAATCACCATACATGAGCAGAATGAAGCTTGATGACACGTTATCCATAAATGCATTCATTCATAAATAATTGACATGATGGGATGTTTACTGCTGGTAATATTCAAATGACTGTATTCATATAAATGAGCCGTTCCAGATCTATACAACGCTTGATATGATGTAAGGTCAGGCGGTGGTCGAGCATTAATCTAGCTTCAGTTTCTCAATGTCTCTTACTTGATAAACACATCCATCATCCTCACATCCTCCTCACATCATCCGCACATCATCATCACATCATCCTCACCTCTGATTGAGACAACAACACTTGTTATGCTGTTAAACCATCATGAAGAAGTCAGCCGTCATAAATCTTCTCTAAAACAGACAGACAACAAGCCTGTGGAAAGAAAGACATGGATGTGTTTCTTACAGAAGACGGAAGATTGATAACAGCTCTGAGCGTGTACAGAAAACACAGTGTTCATGTTGTTCAGCGGCTGATGGGAATTAAAACATGGCAGCGTTTTTGTTGTTTTCTATCGCTGGGCGTTTATGACATATTACAATCCAAATTCAGAACAACAACGTGTATTCGTCTTCGCAGTAAACCGTCTGTGGGTGTTGTTTTACGTTCTTTCTTATTGTGAAAGAGAAAAAACTGATGAAAGTGATGTAAGAAGAGGAGACGTGCACAACTAGTCAGAAAGAGTTGTATTGTGTAAACTATACACAACTGCCAAAGTTTATAAACTATGAACGTATTGTAGATCTGTCCTGTGCACATCTTAGACAGAAGTGTGTGTTTTCTGTTTTAATTTCCATCAGTGGAATCTAATGTGTCTAAAATCCTAAATGTTAAAATTCAAATCCGTTGCATCATCATTTTAAATAATACATGTTGGTTAAAAACCACAATTGTTTTATCACAACATCAATATTCATTTAGAGAAACTGTTACAGATTCTTACACTCTTTAAAAGTGACACAAACTATTGATGGGTCCGCACATGGAAGAGATATTTTGGTACAGTGTTTCCCAGTGGGCAGGACTTTATGCCCATCTGACAGTGACACAGGACAAGGATGACCTTTAATTGGCTGTTGAAGTGTTAAGGCGGAGAGAGAAGCTAATGATGGTTGAGGCTCAGTCTGGATCATTCTTTTGTGGAAGACCTCGCGTGTCCCCAGAGAGCAGTGTTATATGTTTCTTCATTTAACGCTTCATTTGTGATAGCTGTCAGGCCAGTTTTGTGTGTGTGTGTGTGTGTGTGTGTGTGTGTGTGTGTGTGTGTGTGTGTGTGTGTGTGTGTGTGTGTGTGTGTGTGTGTGTGTGTGTGTGTGTGTGTGTGTGTGTGTGTGTGTGTGTGTGTGTGTGTGTGTGTGTGTGTGTGTGTGTGTGTGTGTGTGTGTGTGTTTTGGGTTCATTGTGAAGAGCTACATGAATTGGGATGGTGTTAATGTCCCTGTCTCCCCTGAGTGTATCCAGACACAAAGGTGGCCCCCATGTGGGATGAGCCCCTCTTCACTCCCGGGTCCTAAAGTCATCTTAATATGAAGATCATTAACTAGAGAGAGAGAGAGACCATCAATCTTGTCATTTACACAATGCAGAATCAAATCTGTGGCAAATAATAAACTGCTATAGACAGACGTGCGTGTGTGTGTGTGTGTGTGTGTGTGTGTGTGTGTGTGTGTGTGTGTGTGTGTGTGTGTGTGTGTGTGTGTGTGTGTGTGTGTGTGTGTGTATATATATGTGTGTGTGTGTGTGTGTGTGTGTGTGTGTGTGTGTGTGTGTGTGTGTGTGTGTGTGTGTGTGTGTGTGTGTGTGTGTGTGTGTGTGTGTGTGTGTGTGTGTGTGCGCGTGTGTGTGTGTGTGTGTGTGTGTTTGTGTGTACGTGTGTGTGTGTCCATAAACATGAACAGACCTTCTGAAACTCATTACAAATACATTTAACATCATAAAACATCTAAACATTGAATTGTTGTCAAAATAAAGGCACATGGAATAAATGAACATAACATTATTGCAATTTTATACATTAATGAGGAATTAGAATATCAAAACCTTTCTGTAGATGAAGAATACAATTTTTGATATATATGATTTTATACAAATATTTTGTTATGTAATCTTGTAATCCTGTGAGTTGTCTAATTCTGCACATCACATGCATTTATATTTTGACCAATCATTTTCCATTCATATACTTTACATACACAATTATTAAGATAGGATATTTTCATATCAACCCCAAATCCCTGCTTTCCCCGCTCATAAAACCTGTCCGAGTAACCTTGCGTGATACATCCATCTGAACTGTGTCTTACTGAAGCGTGAGCTGCTAATAAAGAATACTTTACATGACAAAAGAAAGCTGAATCCTGCCACCGGAAGGCCAAACCTCTGAGTCTGTGTGTAAGATCGGAGAGACAGGAGCCAATGAGATGTCGGCGATGTTCGGAACATCATCTCTGACTCTGTTTTCCACTCTGCTCAGCAAAAGTCGAGCTGAGATCAATATCACGAGAGACAGAGTCTCATCCTAAATTACCGTCCCGTCCGCTGCTGCAGAGAGAGAGAGATGGGTTAGGTTCAGCAGTAATGGAGGCTGTTTGTAATAAAGCAAGGTGTTTAATATCTGCTTGTCTTCTTTCCTTGCCTGTTTCTTTGCTCTCGAGGGCTACGGCACTTATATTATTAGCCGTGTTAAAACGGCAGTAGCACGGCATGCCGAGGTCTTATTAAGCTTTTATCCGCAGGCCTCTGTCCAATCTCTGTGGGTTGCTACAGTAAGCAGAATGTTATATTGGAGAGTTTTATTAAATTGACGGTTCTGGTGGTCTCGGTGGAGTTTGTGTGCTCGGAAGGGCTGGAGTGACCTCTGAATCTCTTTCAGGTCTCTGAAGGATCCCAAGCACATCTGATACTCAAAGTCAATTGTTAATGGATGTAAAGCGACATGAGTTTGAGCCTGGTCCGTCTTAACTGGCCTACAAATCTAGATGTGTTTATCATGAATGTGTTAAGACACAAAAAGAAAGAAATATACATTTTGTTCAATGTCATTTCTTCTATAGCTGAAGCCACATATGGTGCAGTGTATGGTTGTGTATGATAGAGTCATGACTAAAGGATGTATATTTTTATTATGTGGCATTATTCATACAGCTTTGTCTGAATACTTTGCATTATTTTTGTAATTTCCTTTGTTGATATCTACTTTTAATAAAGAAACTCTTTTGTGTTTGAAAGGGAAGTTTATTCGTTAACAATAGCATTGTTGTAGCACTTGTTCATCTATTGTTGTATCGGCTATTTACCGCTTCATTGTCTCCTCGACTATTGTAAGTCGCTTTGGATAAAAGCGTCTGCTAAATGACTAAATGTAAATGTAAATGTGATTCAAACTAGCTTTCAGATGAACCCTCACAGACAGCAGGATTTACAGAGACAAGGACGCCCTCCTGTGGCTTTATCTTTTCAAAGATTTGTATTTTCAGTTTGATATAAAGAATCTAATGCCAGACAAACCTTGTGTGTGTGTGTGTGTGTGTGTGTGTGTGTGTGTGTGTGTGTGTGTGTGTGTGTGTGTGTGTGTGTGTGTGTGTGTGTGTGTGTGTGTGTGTGTGTGTGTGTGTGTGTGTGTGTGTGTGTGTGTGTGTGTGTGTGTGTGTGTGTGCGTGTGTCTTATAGAGTTTCACAAGGAATCTCAAGAATGTCTTTACGATCTGAAACTCTCCCGACACACTGAAGACTCAGAATCTAAAGCTGAACTCATTTCACATCTTAGTGTTTTATCACTACATGATGAAATGTTCAAATGTTATGAAGCATGAATGATCTTCTTCTTGAGGAACTTTAGATAAATCTTCTGTTATAGCTCTCCTCAGATATAGAAATAAAGAATATCATGTTAATCTGAGATGATGGTTATTCTTCGTCTTGTTATATTTCTAAAGGTTACATCTAGGTTCTTAAATCCTTTCTCTCTTGTTCTGAGATTGTTCAGAGACTCTCTGTATTCATCATAGTGTGAGAGATATCTCAGATTCAACAGAACAGGTGTTGGACTGGATCTCGACTCTTCACACACTGTTGAGAGGTTTACCACCACACATGTGCTGTTAAATGATGTCATATCCTCATGTTTGTCCCGTGTGAAGTGAACAAAACAATACCTCAATCTACATCCAAACAGAGAGAGGATCCTCACCTGTAGAGCTGTGATCAAGACTGATGTCACGAGAGACATCAACACATTCCGTCATACACAGGCTTTAAAATGAAAGTTATCAGCAGACTTAATGTTATATTTATATAGATAATATCAAGTCATATCAAGCAGATGGGTAAATAAAGGCCCATTCTAGAAGAGTTAGTGTGGGTCTGTGTGTCTACTCTTCTATATTCCTACACAACTCTTCTATTATTTATTTTAGTCGTTCTTTGCATTATCACTGAAGTGCGAGAGATAAATTTGTGTTCAATCAGATCTTCCTATCCTAAGCCCTGAGAACAAGTGAGCGGATAAGCTTTCTCTCCCTTTATGAGACGTGTAGAAGAGCAAGTGGAGAAATGACCAATCAGAGGGCAAGAAGAGCTTCTACCTGAGCAGGTATGACTTATGTGAAGAACACCAGTGTGAGCAGTCTCTCGAGCCCCTCTCACCACAAACATCTCTTGATATTACTCAAACACATCTGTTATGGAGCTCAAGATTGTTTTAATCTTGTCTTTCACCTGCTGGAGTCTGTTCCTTGAGGCTCATGGAGACAAGACAGACATTTACGTGAAGGTTGTGGATCTGGTGGCTCCAGGTGAGAAGATCCTCGCTGAAGATGCTCTCGGCGAGGTTTTTGAAGGGCTGGAGAAACGTGTGCAGTGCTCCAGTGGGTCGTGTGGAAAGGTAAGATATGTTGAAGAGTTTTGGAGAGGTCGAGGTCCAGCTCGTGCGTGCTTTAGGGTCGTGTGCTACACCTGCACGCAACTCAAGAACAAGTTCTTAAAATCAAACAAAAACTAAGACTTATTACTGATAAGTCAAGCATTAAAACTCAAAGACATAGTGAAGTCAGCTGTGTAAGTTTATCAAAATAAACTCTTTAAAGTATTTTTATTTATTTGGTTATTCTTCAAAGAAATAAAATATTTTAATAACTGAATGAGGGTTAAAAGTGTGGTCAGTGAATTTTGTATCTTGTTATGTTCACTGTGGATGTGTTACATTGCTGTATCAGTAAAGGAGACTTGTTTTAGTGGTATTGGTAAAATCTTTAAGAAATGACACGAGATTAAACCTGAAATATAGAAACGTGGATATTTTAATCTGAGAATTCTGAGAAACTGTTTCTCTTTAAGAAGTCTAAAGGAGACTAAAAGCTAGGGAATTTCCATGGTTCAAGAGATATGACAACAGTTTGTTCACAGAGATTCAGTTTAATTATAAACTTTTATATTACAGTTTATTAAAGAAATGGTTTCATATCAAGAACATTCATTTTAGTTTTAATGAAATAATTACTCAAATACAAATTATATATATATATATATATATATATATCATGCTTTTTTTACAGTATATATTTGGTTACTTTCCTTTAAAAAAACACTGTTGTTATTTGTTGTTTTGTTAATTCTACTTCTGTAAGTTCATGATAGTGAATAAGGCATCTCAAGATTTGTCTTATGTTCGTGGATCTGCTGTTATAATATCATTTTAAGTTAATGAAAGTTTTGTTATGGAGTTTATAGCTCACAAACAACTTTTGCTTTTAAAGCTTTTATTTACTTTTAGGTCTCTCTCTCTGGTCTCTCTCTCTGGTCTCTCTCTCTGGTCTCTCTCTCTGGTCTCTCTCTGGTCTCTCTCTCTTTCTGGTCTCTCTCTCTCTCTGGTCTCTCTCTCTGGTCTCTCTCTCTCTCTCTCTCTCTCTCTCTCTTTCTGGTCTCTCTCTCTCTCTCTGGTCTCTCTCTCTCTCTGGTCTCTCTCTCTGGTTTCTCTCTCTCTCTCTCTCTCTCTCTCTCTCTCTCTCTCTGGTCTCTCTCTCTCTCTGGTCTCTCTCTCTGGTCTCTCTCTCTGGTTTCTCTCTCTCTCTCTCTCTCTCTCTCTCTCTCTCTCTCTCTCTCTCTCTCTCTGGTCTCTCTCTGGTCTCTCTCTCTGGTCTCTCTCTGGTCTCTCTCTCTCTGGTCTCTCTCTCTGGTTTCTCTCTCTCTCTCTCTCTCTCTGGTCTCTCTCTCTCTCTGGTCTCTCTCTCTGGTCTCTCTCTCTGGTTTCTCTCTCTCTCTCTCTCTCTCTCTCTCTCTCTCTCTCTCTCTCTCTCTCTCTCTGGTCTCTCTCTGGTCTCTCTCTCTGGTCTCTCTCTGGTCTCTCTCTCTCTGGTCTCTCTCTCTCTCTGGTCTCTCTCTCTGGTATCTCTCTGGTCTCTCTCTCTGGTCTCTCTCTCTCTCTCTCTCTCTCTCTCTCTCTCTCTCTCTGGTCTCTCTCTCTCTGGTCTCTCTCTCTCTCTGGTCTCTCTGGTCTCTCTCTGGTCTCTCTCTCTCTGGTCTCTCTCTGGTCTCTCTCTCTCTCTCTCTCTCTCTGGTCTCTCTGGTCTCTCTCTCTCTCTCTCTCTCTGGTCTCTCTCTCTCTGGTCTCTCTCTGGTCTCTCTCTCTCTCTCTCTCTCTGGTCTCTCTCTCTGGTCTCTCTGGTCTCTTTCTCTGGTCTGTCTGGTCTCTCTCTCTCTGGTCTCTCTCTGGTCTCTCTCTGGTCTCTCTCTGGTCTCTCTGGTCTCTCTCTCTCTCTCTCTCTCTCTCTCTCTCTCTCAGGTCTCTCTCTGGTCTCTCTCTGGTCTCTCTCTGGTCTCTCTCTGGTCTCTCTCTCTGGTCTCTCTCTGGTCTCTCTCTGGTCTCTCTCTGGTCTCTCTGGTCTCTCTGGTCTCTCTGGTCTCTCTCTCTCTCTCTCTCTCTCTCTCTCTCTCTCTCTGTCTGTAGTGTTTGTCTGTATCAGGTCTGTCTCATCTCTCTCTCTCTCTCTGTCTGCAGTGTTTGTCTGTATCCGGTCTGTCTCAGCTCTTGAGGAACTTCAGTAGTTCAGATGGATTACAGATGGAGGAGTTCTTCATGACCGCCGCTGGATTCTGTCTGTTTCTGAGTTCTCCAGAGAAGATCTGTGAAGTCATACATGAGGGCCGATGGGCTGTAGAGACTGAACTCTTCACTGAAACAATCTTAGGTCACGGTCACCATGACAACAGTCATGAGTCTCATGGTGTTAGTGTCACAGAATATGAGGGTTTGGAGAATCTGATTCTGGACATGGAGAAACATTATCGGCCTGACACACATGAGGTCAGTGTGACTAACTGAAAACAATTCCATTTTAATTTAGGTGAGCTTTATTGGCATGATAAAATCTACATTCGTATTGCCAAAGCAATAGAAATAGTGCAAGTAGATATACAACTGGCATTAAGAAAACGTCACTCTATTTGTTCACAGTGATCTGCAGAGTAAAAGAGTTTTGTTTGATATTTGCTTTCAGTCCTGTCTCTCACTGAATGACATCATAGAGGAGTGTACAGAACATCATGGAGATCACACACATGTAGAGCTTGATGTTGTGTTTGGAAACATTATTTATCATGTTCTGCGTGGAGACTGTATGAGAGCTCAGGTCCTGCCGGAGGAACACTACTTTCTGGATTATATTTTTAACCGCTCAGAGAACCTCATCCTAAACGGTAAGCTTTAGGGATTTCAGGTATCTTGACTCTTTTTCCTGTTTACTCTTTATTTCTAGTTCTTTTGTGTAATGAATACTGAACTAGTGTGATTCAACACTGGCATTCTTCTAGACTTTGAAGGGCTTTTACGATCCTTGAAGCTGGGTGGAGAAGACCACAGCAACGATCATGACCACCCTCATTCTGAACCCCACTACCTCAAAACATCCCAAAGACACAGTTCTTCAGAGAATCACCATAGCAACAGCAGCTGGGATACGGTAATCATTCATTTTATCATCAGATCTGATCATACTCGCTCTGCTCAGAAAATAAACTTCAGCAGATATCTTCATACACATAAGAGACGATGCTAAGCTTGGGCAAACATCACCATTGAGCCGACAATCCTATTTTCTGCTGATACATGAATCAGATCATCTTTGTGATTGTGTTTGGTACAGACCTGACACACCAAATCTCTACAATTTGAGCCTTCATCATGACATGTTTTCCAGTACAGAATCATTGGATATAGTATCAAGTTTCAAAAATCAAATCATATATCCAGGATGTTTGAAGAATGAATGTTCATCTGAGGCCGGTGACATGTCTTATTGGAGGTTTAGACAGATGCTGTGATGATGGTTAAAGAGACATTTATCCGTATACATGAAGTCTTAAATCCAGCTTTGTTTAATGAGGAATTTCTTCATCTTGATATGCTCATTTACTGCATAAATAAGACCATCACATCCTTGTGATGAGACATTTTCTAATGTTTGCGTGTTAGTGATGATTATGTTTCTCATACAGATGTGTTTCAGCGCTGAAGATCTGCTGAAAATTTACCACATGAACTCTTCAGTACTGACCCGAGATCAGTTCACTCAGATCAGTCCAGCCCTGATTCAACAGATCCTCAGTGGAAGCTGTTCTCATATCAGTCCGAGTCCTGTGAGTCCTGACTCTCTGAGCACAGCTGAACGTAAGTCTGTTGGTATTAATATTTCGGATCCGTATGAAGTGAACATGGCTTTAATTTAAACATGTCCGGGTTATTCTTTCAATCCTTTGCAATGTTTTGGGATTTTTGGAACGTTGAACTCTGAAACCTATTTAAATAAACCAAAAGATGTGTTTGTGTTCAGGTTATGGATACGCCACCCTTGCCAATCTCATCATCTGTCTGATGGCCATGTTTGGTATTGTGGTGTTGTTGTTCACGGCTTGTACTGGAGTGTTTGAGTTGTGTATTCAGTTTTGTATCAGTCTGGCTGTGGGATCTCTGACCGGTGATGCGCTGCTTCATCTTCTGCCTGTGGTGAGCAAAACCTTTACATCTGATCTGAACAACTGAAGAATATAACTCAAATATGACATCTTTAAAGAGATGACATCACTGTGATAAATGTCTATTGAGACTTTTAGTAAAGTTTGTATTCTACAGATCTTTTATCAGTATAGTTCATGTCAACATTTTCGAGACAGAGTGATATTAAACTATGTGTGATTATGGTTTATATTTCATACTGCTGACAGATGCTTGTCAGAAAACATAAATATTTCTCCCTTCTAAAATCATGACCACTGCAAGAATGCCGTCTCTAATAGATGTGCAACGGTTTCTTTGTAGAACATATCTTATGTTTTATGATATACCAGGGCAGAATTGGTCATGTCACTAGTGTTCGGCAGGCCTGGCACACTTTATTTCCCCGGGCACGTAAACGAGTCATCATCGCCTACTTTCCTTTATCCGTTTAGATCCATGTGAACATAATGGTAGGCCTTTCCGCTCCTAGAGAAGCCACAGGATGTCTGAAAAGACCTCATACAAGAATATATTCTCAGCTGTTATAAACTTGAATAGCTGTAAAAGTTTTCCTATGTGATGTGTTTGTGTCTGTAGTTCTTGGGTCTTCACTCACATGAACATGGACACAGTCTTGACGACTCAGAAGACCATTTTGGCTATGTCTACAAGCTCCTGGTGCTCATCGCAGGAATCTATTTCTTCTATCTGATGGAGAGCATCTTCTCTATTGTCACTTGCAAGGAACATCACCATCATGATGAAGTAAGTACATGTTTGTCAGTCAGTTCTGATCACAGACAGATGATAGAAGTGTGATGTGGGATTTCTGTTGCAGGAAGAGTCTAATGTCCATCACTGTGATCATGGTAAAGTCCTGCAGATGTTCCAGCGGGAGAAACACCAGAAAAACTCCAGCTCAAAGACTGATCTGGTCAGATATATTTCACATCATAAAGAAATGTGATCACTGTCATTGCTGCACATGTTTAGTGTTAAAGATGATACAATAAATCAAATCAAAAGCTAATTAAAAAAAAACATAAACAGAGCTAACTAATGTAAAAAGCTCTTAACAAAATTACTTCAAATTAACTCATCTGTACAAAACCGACTAAAGCTTAAACTAAATCACTTTAATTTGTGACTTGTTGCTCTTTTAGGTGGACACAGAGAAACATGAGAAGTCCTTCCTGGACCGTTTTGAGCCCAAAAGAAGTGAGATAAATCATGACATGACGTGAATATGTCATGATGGAACTGAAACGCTGTTTTTAAATCTGGTTTGTATATTGGTTCTCTCTACAGAGCAGCGTTTGCTTCCTTACATGATCACCATTGGAGATGGCATTCATAACTTTGCAGATGGTTTGGCGATCGGTGCTGCGTTCTCCATGTCCTGGCGCTCAGGCTTGGCCACATCTCTGGCCGTTCTGTGCCATGAGCTTCCACATGAGCTGGGTGAGCCATTCAGAGTTTGTGACATGATCTCTGTTGAGTCTCGGTCAAGAAAACATCAGTTGACACAAAAAATACAGAGTTTCTTAAACCTCAGAACAAAGACACTATTGACACTTGAACAACTGCATTTCTACATGATCAGAAAGTTCTTTTGCACACACATGATATCTACTTGATCAGCACTGCATTGTGTGAATGTATATTTGTAAATGTCAGACTGAGTGGTTTGGAGTTTCTTATTTAAATCTCAAATGTTTTAGAAGAAAAAAGTCGTCTAAGAATTTCATGGCACATGTTTGAGTTTATCTTGAGATTTCTGACTATAATTACAGACTTCGGTATCTCAAGGGATCTGACTCAAACATTGTCTTCTTGAGTTTCAAAGGAGAAACATCCGAGACTTGAACAATACAACTTTTGTGTTTGTGTTTCAGGTGATTTTGCGATTCTGTTGCATTGTGGAGTGTCTGTAAAGAAAGCTTTAATGCTGAACGTTGGCAGTGCTTTGACCTCTTTCATCGGGCTGTACATCGCTCTGTCTGTGTCTACAGAAAGTGTCGCATCAGATTGGATTTCAGCCATAACCGCTGGACTCTTTCTGTATGTTGGTCTGGCAGATATGGTATGTGTACTCACATCTATGTATAACCAATCTCTCTGTTAGTTTAGACAGTATTGTTTTCCATTGTCACAAAGGTGATATAAGATTCATCACATATCTTCTCATTGTGTCCCTAGTTGCCGTCCATGGTCCACGTGGACAGCCGGCGACCCTGGCTGATGTTTTTCCTGCAGAATTTGGGACTTTTAAGTGGATGGGGTATTTTACTGCTCTTGTCTTTATATGAAGATCAGATCGGGGTCTAACATGTCTTATATGTCAGATGTCGTTTTGCACACTAGTTAGTAATATATAAACATGTGCAATTGAGTTTCAAAACATTTGAATCGTGTATAACAAACAGCTAAAAGAAGCAGAAGCATCTTGACTGTGTCTTGTCTTTGAATGTGGATCAGAGTGTTTACTGTTTTATTTATTAATTATTTACAAACAATCTGAATAAAAGCTTTTTATGTAACTCTTTTTATTAATTTTAATGTTGTTGTTTTTTATTAGTAAATAGAAACATGCTCTCTATTTAGCATGTTCGTTTGAATTGTAATATTAACGTTTTCTAATATAAGTATTAAAATCGCACCAGTGTAGTTACACTTGTGATAAGACTTTTTCATATGACACGTTTGAGGGATATTTTCATTTGTTCACTGTCATATTGTCATAATTTCTTTAATTTCCTCCGCAATGTTGTCTAGAAAACAAATTGTATATAAATACCTTGTGACAAACTCATTGCTCTTTTAATCCTTGATATCCAAATGTGTCAATCTCAGCGTTCATAGTTCTCATGAGGTCATAAAAGTTGTGTAAGGCATCATGAAGTGTGTGTGTGATATTATCAGGTCAGAGGTTAAACTGTGTTGAAGACGTTGATGTTATTCTCGGGTCAAACTCTAAATTCTGCGTTCACAATGGTTCACCTGTGATTAAAGTCAGACTAACAGGAAACTATCAAGTTACAAAGGAACATTTAAATGAACTACAATTGATATCAAACAAAGTTTAACGTTCATTTCATCAAATGTTAAATGTTTTCTGAAGCATCAATGTAATCATAAAACAGATATGAGACATGTTAATAAAATCCTTTACAATGGAGTTATGTGAGAGTGTATTTCTTTACAGCTCTTGTAAGAGACAGTGTATGAGAACTTTTTGTCTTTGTCCTCTGTCACAAAGTTCAAAGTGATCTAAATCTTGTGACTCTTTCTGTATTTCATAAAGGTTTCTCATGTCAATGTTCAGAGAGGGACAGAATAAGAATCTGATATAACAGAAACACTTTCCGTAACAGCACATTTATACATCATTGTTGTGCTGGGAAGGTTATTATTCAATAACACGTGTGGAGTTTAATCTGTGAATAATGTTTTACAGTCACTGCATACTATAAAGTGTAGTGTTCTCTACATCATTTTGATCCTTTATGTATCAGACTTCCAAATATAATCAACTTCTGTATCTCTGCCAAACAAACAAAAAAACATGAGTCCAGTGAACAGAGATGTATGAGAAATAATCATGATATTAACATGATTAAATGATTTTAAAAAATGACGTGAAGGCAATCTGTTTATTTTATTTGTAGTAGTTAATATTTATATGTAGCAATTAATGTCAGTCAAGCGTAGAAAAGGATAGAAATAAATGAATGTCATACATTTCTATTCAGTTGATGACCTTTTCTATTCATGTCTTATTCTTTGTGTGCATTATAAAATATTTGTCTGCTCATGATAATGTCGTCTGACACAGATGAATGTTGTCTTTTGCTTGATGTTTATTGAAGGGTTATCAAACTGCACCGCTGATAGTGAGAAACATCTGAGCAAAGACTACAAACACAATCAGATGAATTATCTCATCATAAGACATTGCCCTTAATAAAACATAAAGCTTATATAACCAATGTGAACTATATATATGAACATATATTTATCACAGATCAGTGATGCGCAGATTTATGAGACATCAAAGTATCGCGAGAACTCCACGCATTTATTGCATGTGTTAAAAGATTAACTAAGAACTCTCTCACACTGAACCGAGAGACAAAACGGAGAAGAATCCTCCTATAGGTAACCTTACTTATACAATAAATGAATAGTAAGTGCGTGTGTTTAAATTAAACGAGGCGCTCACATCCGAGAAGACCGGAAGTTAATCACTGATTGACAAGAATTGGTTCGAATTTCTCCCAAAATCAGAAAAAACCATAATGAAATTAGACTTCCCATCAGTGATAGACCTGAGGGGAAACTGAGTCCAATAATGATGAGATAAAGACAAGCTGGACAGATTAAAAAATATAGATTGCCGTTTCAAATAAGACAATTTATTATGAAGATTCAGTTGTGGTTAATTTCAAACATGTAAAACAATGTAGAGTCAGGTTAGGATATACTTATACAGTATATATATTATATATATATATATATATATATTTTAGTAAGAGGATGTGGGAGTGATGATTTAATGCTAATGAACTTACACCATAGGCCTCAGGTTCAGGAAATATAAACTGCACAATACTGCCAGGACAAACTGTGTAAGTGCAGGTCAATGCTTCAACCATAACAGTAAAAATAAAGATTCCAATTTTATCAATATGAGTTCCCAAAAACATGATTAAGATAAAAATCAGATCAATTGAAAACATGTTGAAAGTTCAGTTGTTGGCTGTATAACTGGTGTTTGTACATTTATTGTTTGATTGATGTTGAGATTCTTTGTTATAAATCCATCCATAAACCTTATTTCACTTGTTGTTGTTTAATATAATAAAACATCTCTTAAAGAAAACTTTATGAATGTGATTCATTCTTTTCCTCCAGCAGATGCTCAAACTGAGAGTATCACAGCATCATCTGGTGGATGTTTATCACAAACACAGGTCCAACAATACTCACTTATGGATTTATGTTTCATCAGAAGAAAATCTTTATTTTGTGTCATATTTAATATATAATTGTCTCTCAATATTTTTCTGCCTTCTTTTGATATTTGTCTTGATATTTAACTATTGAAATATACGTTTAGTAACACTATTATTATTCCAGGCATTGTTTAATGGTCAAAGTTCTTGAACTTGTTGGTTTTTGGAAAGCGTTTGAACTCCTGAAACTCTTGTGTGAGAAACATTTCAGTTTTAAAGAAACAAACACTTTCTACACATTCCATTTGTCATGGCAAACATCTAAAACTGCAATGTATAAGAAGAAGCCCTTTTGTGAATATATAACTATATACTGTTTTATTGTTGCATTTATGTCAAACATTTGGTTGAGATCGTTTTTTTTTATAGAACCAAAATAAAAAAATAACTTGTGGAAATTTAAATCATAAAATCATTATAAAAATGAATGTTTATGACAAATAAAAATGGAATACATTCCAAAAGATTTCAGAATGGAACAGCCTTAGTAAATGCATTAGCAAACATGAACTTATAATAAATAAATATCTTTCAGTATCTTATAACTGTCTTAGGGTATAATAATTAGTAATCAGGGCTTAATAATTATATTGCCTGATATATTAATTTTATGCTGCAGTTTTGATCATGAACATCAGAGGACCACAACCAAAAATCATTTAAACAATTTAATGTTTAAACTCTAGGTAATAAAAGTAATGAGCACTTATTTAAATCATTAGAGAAGTGTCACAATATTCTACCCTGTTATGTCGCCACTGAATTATACATATATATTCATATGTATTTCATAAAAAAATGATCCGTTTTCTGTGTGTTACCGCTGTTCACAATGAACATGAAAGAAACAGCACTGTCCAATGTGAGAGAAATTGAAGTTTAATAGAAAACTCAAACACAGTGTTGAGGAATAAAATATTAATGTATATGTGCCAAAGTGTTTATTATTATTATTTATTTCTGTTATCAATCATAAAATCATGGCACATAACGTGTGTGTGTGTGTGTGTGTGTGTGTGTGTGTGTGTGCGTGCGTGCGTGCGTGCGTGTGTGTGTGTGTATGACCATAAAATCTTCTTTAGATATCTGTGAAAAATAAAATATCATTTATACAGCGTACAAAAGTTCTAATCTATGTGTCTACATTATAGAGTTTATTTCTGTACAAGTCACTCCAATCTTCATCCGTCCATTGTTCTCCTGTAAGATTGATATTTTAGCAGTTTGTTTTAAGTGTTTTTGTTCATCTGGTCAGACTTCATCTCAGTGTTTTCCATAATGGATTTTTGTACACCCATCCGTCACCCTACACAAACACACAAACGTTCATCAAGTTCTGTGATTTCAATCTTTCCCTGTTGTGCTGGATAGATTTGTGTGTTTGAGCATTCTTAAATACTTCAAAGATTTGTCACTTTAGGAAAAAAATGAAATATGTGGAAAGAAGGGATGTTTGGATACCCCCGTGTCATATTTCACCTCCTGCAGTTTTGTTAAATATTTGTTAAATATAAAGTAGTGTTTATTTGAGGATAAACTGAACACACCTCTTTGCTGAAGTATTTTGGTTTCCAGCTCGTGTTGTTCTGTGTTCTCCGGCTCTCCTCTGATCTCTGATGTTCTTCTAACACATGTTTGTGTTCAGTAGCCAGATCAACGTTTTCATCCTTCAGTGCTCTCGTGACGTACTGCCAGAGACGCCTACATTTAAATATCACAACATCATCATTTCTATAAACACTGTTCACAAATCCCTAGACTATGATATAATAGGCCAATCCTTCCCAAACCTCGAGGAAACACAGCTCCTTTAAATGATTCTATATAAAAGTCATCTTTCATTGGTTAGATGTTTGAAAAGTCCAGTGACGAACATAAATCAAGACATTTAAATCTCGTGATTCTGACCTTGACTCAGTCCGGCCCTGTTTCTCCACAGGACGAATCCTCTTCCTGATGACGGGCAGTTTTGAGGTGTCAATCACTTTTGTCTCTCCGCTGCTGTAGGTGAACTCCAGCGTCCCGTTCCATTCGCCCTGAGCTTTACACACGATGATCCCGCTTGAGCTCTGCTTCACCTCCCCAGTTACCCTTAAACACACACACGTGTATTTCTCACATACAGTACGAGTGAAGCTGACAATCAAATAGAGGATAGTCACCGACCTGTGAACTTTGCCCCCGTAGAAGGGTTTGGTGTGGAATGTGACGTTGGCTGAGTATCCCGTCTGAACGCAGCTG
>CM065659.1:710798-713298 GCA_033220385.1 Triplophysa yarkandensis
AGAGACCAGAGACCAGAGAGAGAGAGAGACCAGAGAGAGACCAGAGAGAGACCAGAGAGAGACCAGAGAGAGAGAGAGACCAGAGAGAGACCAGAGAGAGAGAGAGACCAGAGAGAGAGAGAGAGAGAGAGAGAGAGAGACCAGAGAGAGAGAGAGACCAGAGAGAGAGAGAGACCAGAGAGAGAGACCAGAGAGAGACCAGAGAGAGGGAGAGAGAGAGAGACCACAGAGAGAGAGACCAGAGAGACCAGAGAGAGACCAGAGAGAGAGAGACCAGAGAGACCAGAGAGAGACCAGAGAGAGACCAGAGAGATTGAGAGACCAGAGAGAGAGACCAGAGAGAGAGACAAGAGAGAGAGAGACCAGAGAGAGAGAGAGACCAGAGAGAGAGAGAGACCAGAGAGAGAGAGAGACCAGAGAGAGAGAGAGAGAGAGACCAGAGAGAGACCAGAGAGAGAGAGACCAGAGAGAGAGACCAGAGAGAGACCAGAGAGAGAGAGACCAGAGAGAGAGAGAGAGAGAGACCAGAGAGAGAGAGACCAGAGAGACCAGAGAGAGACCAGAGAGAGACCAGAGAGATTGAGAGACCAGAGAGAGAGACCAGAGAGAGAGACAAGAGAGAGAGAGACCAGAGAGAGAGAGAGACCAGAGAGAGAGAGAGACCAGAGAGAGAGAGAGAGAGAGACCAGAGAGAGAGAGACCAGAGAGAGACCAGAGAGAGAGAGACCAGAGAGAGAGACCAGAGAGAGACCAGAGAGAGAGAGACCAGAGAGAGAGAGAGAGAGAGACCAGAGAGAGAGAGACCAGAGAGAGACCAGAGAGAGAGAGACCAGAGAGAGAGACCAGAGAGAGACCAGAGAGAGAGAGACCAGAGAGAGAGACATGTGTGATGGGTTCAGACACACACCAGACGTTTCATGAGTTGTCTAAGAGAATGTGTGTGATCACACGAGTAGCAGTGAGTAATAACATTTCATGAGCCAGCAGCTGACACAAGGTTTTAATTCTCTAAGTGATGTCTGGCACAAATACACCATAGAGAAATAAATAACCCAACCCACCCTTTATATAACAGTCAAAATATCACTAAAGCTTTCATTTCATTATTACGTGTGTGTGTGTGTGTGTGTGTGTGCGTGCGTGCATGTGTGTGTGTATGTGTGCATGTATGTGTCTGCATGTGTGTATCACAACTCACCGCTCGGACCTCTAATAGGCGCTGTGGATACTGGTTTTTGGCCCGTCGGGCGGCTGCAGGTGACTTATGGTGTGTGATGGTGACAATGTTAGTTTGAGTCAGACGTCTCTGAGATGCAGGCGAGGAAGACAAAGGATCATGAGGAAGAAGTGAGACACTCCGTGCTCGACCTGAACAACCCTGAGAGAGAGAGAGAGAGAGAGAGACCAGAGAGAGAGAGAGAGAGAGAGAGAGAGACCAGAGAGAGACCAGAGAGAGACAGAGAGAGAGAGAGAGAGAGAGAGAGAGAGAGAGAGAGAGACCAGAGAGAGACCAGAGAGAGACCAGAGAGAGAGAGACCAGAGAGAGACCAGAGAGAGAGACCAGAGAGAGAGAGACCAGAGAGAGAGAGAGACCAGAGACCAGAGAGAGACCAGAGAGAGAGAGAGACCAGAGACAGAGACCAGAGAGAGAGAGAGACCAGAGAGAGAGACCAGAGAGAGAGACCAGAGAGAGAGACCAGAGAGAGAGAGACCAGAGAGAGAGACCAGAGAGAGAGAGAGACCAGAGAGAGAGACCAGAGAGAGAGAGAACAGAGAGAGAGACCAGAGAGAGAGAGAGAGAGAGAGAGAGACCAGAGAGACCAGAGAGAGAGAGAGAGACCAGAGAGAGAGACAAGAGAGAGAGAGAGAGACCAGAGAGACCAGAGAGAGACCAGAGAGAGACCACAGAGAGACCAGAGAGAGAGAGACCAGAGAGAGACCAGAGAGAGAGAGACCAGAGAGAGAGACCAGAGAGAGAGACCAGAGAGAGAGAGAGACCAGAGAGACCAGAAAGAGAGACCAGAAAGAGAGACCAGAGACCAGAGGGAGAGAAACCAGAGAGAGAGAGACCAGAGAGAGAGAGAGACCAGAGAGAGAGAGAGAGAGAGACCAGAGAGAGAGAGAGACCAGAGAGAGAGAGAGAGAGAGACCAGAGAGAGAGAGAGAGAGAGAGAGAGAGAGACCAGAGAGAGAGAGAGAGAGAGAGAGAGAGAGACCAGAGAGAGAGAGAGAGAGAGACCAGAGAGAGAGAGAGAGAGAGAGAGAGAGAGACCAGAGAGAGAGAGAGAGAGACCAGAGAGAGAGAGACCAGAGAGAGAGAGAGAGAGAGAGACCAGAGAGAGAGAGAGAGAGAGAGAGAGAGAGACCAGAGAGAGAGAGAGAGAGAGAGAGAGAGAGAGACATAAATATACAAATATGAAAAACACTAGAGCAAGTTAACATCATAACCTTTACCATTCTAATAAACACACACACACACGCACGCACGCACGCACGCACA
>CM065659.1:719466-748477 GCA_033220385.1 Triplophysa yarkandensis
CACACACACACACACACACACACACACACTGGCACGCACGCACGCACGCACGCACGCACACACACACACACACACACACACACACACACACACACACACACACACACACACACACACACACACACTGACAAACTGACACACACACACACACACACACACACACACACACACACACACACACACACACACACACACACACACACACACACACTGACAAACTGACACACACACACACACACACACACACACACACACACACACACACACACACACACACACACAGAGAAATATATTTAAAAAATGTATAACTACAAATATTATGATATATAAATTATAACAAAAACTTTAATGAATAAATTAGATTAAATGTAAGTATAATCCGAACATTTGTAGTTTAAAGTATTTTAAACACATTCTGTAACTTTCTGGATGTAATTGATGCGCGTTCTCATCACACGCACGCACACACACACGCACGCACACACACACACACACACACACACACACACACACACCTGTAAGAGTTCACGTGCGACACAACATCTCATCATGTTAAGATGTCTCTCAAGACTCTGAGATAGACCCACTGAAGCTCGAGATGTTGTTCTGGTGGAGCCTGCTGTGGATTTTAGATGTGATCTCGGGCTCCCACTGCACGTGTTCCCACACATTCTTCTATAAGAGCTGCTGGATCCGCAGGTATCCTCATGTCTCCGTGGATGTGGAAGAATCTCAGCGCAGAGGAGCTCACATCTTAAACATTTCTCATGAAGACACTGCGAGGAAATGCAGCACAAACTGCTGCACAACACACAACTGTGAGTTCTCTTCTCTGACACCACAAATAAACACAAGAAGAATAACACAAATGCAAAGATGTAAAGAGCTGCAAAGACCAGAGTCATGCACTGGGTTCTTAGATTATTAATTAATTAATTTTTTAATTCATCTTTCCTGAAAATAAGGAGTTTTCCATGCACAGTTACACTTATGAATATACAATATAACATGGATTAATAATAAAGGAATTTACAGTGAGAAAGATTGAAATACAATGAGAGACAACAAACTTATACAGAAGTTTGGATCAATAAATATAAATATAATTATAAACAAAATAAGAAATCCCAATACATAAAAATCTGCTCACAAAATTTGTATGGGAGCAACTACACAAGAATATAAAACATTCTTAATATTCTATTTTCATAACTTTACCTTTTTAAATCAAATCAGTTTAAATTTGACAGTGTAAAACTACTTTTAGAATATAATTTTTTACATTTATATGAGGTCAAACAATGCAAGTGATATATTTGTTTTGTTGGGCTTTTTATACAAATGGCATTAAACTTTACCAAAACAAACCGACAATTGATGACACTAAATATAAACTAAATTATTAAATATAAACTTTTTTTTCCTTGACACTTGATTTTTTTATCATCGTATCATACATAAACATACAAACATTAAAGAATATTAACATCAATTTATTAGTTTTTTCACTACATGTAGATTTGCAACTTCTTTTTTATTATTAACATAATTCAACTGAAGGAACATAAATTCATTCAAATCATCCATAACATTGCCTTAGATGGTATCTTTAAATACAGTGTAAATGTGATTGTGATGAATTGTTTAGTCTTGTGTAGTCTGGCTGTGTTTCATTACAACACGACGGAAGACAGCGTGAACTGCTTTCATCTGAACTGCTCCAGTCCTGACAGCTGTGTTCTACATCACAGAAGAAATGTCATTCTGTATAATATCACCAAAGGTATGTGACCATCGGATCATAAAGTACAATTCTTCAGACATATATTGAATCATTCTGGTGCTGTTTTTATTGATTTGTTTGTCAGGTGTGGATCCTGATCTGTTGGTGTTCGGGAAACACTTCACCACAAACGTGCGTGTTCTCCCTCACATGTCATCGTCACGCCTCAATGGTTCGGAACCTTTGACCTCAGACAAACGTCATTTCAACCATCAGCCCATCAGATCCATTAGCCCCGCCCCCACCAGCGGGACAAAACCCACAACCCCCCAACCCACGACTGGAGTTGATTCTACCACACACAACATCCACAATCACCTCATTCAATTTACAACCCAACCTTCATCTACAGATGATCTGAGGACATCACAACAGATGATTATGACCTCAGCAACCCCCAGTCAACCACATACAACACAACCTTCATCTACATATGATGAGAGAACATCACAACAGATGATCATGAGCTCAGGAACCCCCAGTCAACCACATACAACCCAACTTTCATCTACAGATGATCTGAGGACATCACAACAGATGATTATGACCTCAAAACCCCACAGCCAACCTCATACAACCCAACCTTCATCTATAGATGATGAGACAACATCACAACAGATGATCATGACCTCAGGAACCCCCAGTCAACCACATACAACCCAACTTTCATCTACAGATGATCTGAGGACATCACAACAGATGATTATGACCTCAACAACCCCCAGTCAACCTCATGCAACCCAACCTTCATCTACAGATGATCTGAGGACATCACAACAGATGATTATGACCTCAACAACCCCCAGTCAACCTCATGCAACCCAACCTTCATCTACAGATGATCTAAGGACATCACAACAGATGATCATGACCTCAACAACCCCCAGTCAACCTCATGCAACCCAACCTTCATCTACAGATGATCAGAGAACATCACAACAGATGATCATGACCTCAACAATCCCCAGCCAACCTCTTACAACCCAACTTTCATCTACAGATGATGAGAGAACATCACAACAGATGATCGGAACCTCAACACCCCACAGCCAACCTCATGCAACCCAACCTACATCTACAGATGATCTGAGGACATCACAACAGATGATCATGACCTCAACACCCCCCAGCCAACCTTATACAACCCAACCTTCATCGACAGCTTATACGAGAACATCACAACAGATGATCATGACCTCAACAATCCCCAGCCAACCTCTTACAACCCAACTTTCATCTACAGATGATGAGAGAACATCACAACAGATGATCATGACCTCAACAATCCCCAGCCAACCTCTTTTAACCCAACCTTCATCTACAGTTGATCACAGAACATCACAACAGATGATCATGACATCTTCACAACCCAAAACTGACTCAACGACTCACAGCCAACATTATACAACACAGCCGACAACATTTCTGACTGAGCAACATCATACAACCATTACTGAAGCCTTCACTCGCCCTCTCAGTATTCCAAACATCATTTTAACAATAAGAGCCAGTCCAAGCTCCACGGTATCTTCCAGCATCATTCCAACCAGTCATGCTTCTTCATCCTCAGTCTACGAAAACACACAACAGTCTTTAGAGTTACAAACTCAAGGCCACACAATCACAAATTCTGCTTACTCACAGATGGAATCATCCACCACTGAGATCTACACGACTGTCCGACAAACTCCTTACACCACCTCCCAGATCACAACAACCAAATCACACAAGAAGACGAACATACCTCCATCATCCACATTCTTCACATCTTCACAAACTACAAGTCAAATAATCACCACAACTACACAACCTGAAGAAACCACAACCACCGTCCACACAACCAGCAGCGGACCAGACAGTCAGCCGTTCCCCAACGACACAAAGGGTTACATCAGTCGTAACATCAGCGCGGATGAGAGCCCTCGACCCGGCGCAAGTTTGACATCAGTGTGGCGTTTGGCTGCCAACACAGTTCTGGTGGTTTTAGGGACGTGTGCGACCATCACTTTGGGCTGCTGTTGTTCTGTGTTTGCGGCTCTGAGCTGGAGAGGACGAAGGAGGAGAAAGGGAAGGTACCGCACGAACCTGAGAGGAAAGAGAGGATCCATGAAACTCATTAAATACGTCATCGTGAGAGAGAGCTCGTAGACAATTACATGATCATGTTTATTACATGCTGCTGACATTTCATCATGAGAGGATTCTTCAGACCTTTACATTTAGTCGGTTAGCTGAGGCTTTTATCCTAAGTGACTTTCAAAGGTTTTCAAAAGAAGCATTTAGTACAAGACGTAACAAAGCAATCATAAGTCAAATCGTGCTAGACTTAGTAAGAAAAAACACAACATACGAACAAAGTGCCTAGTAATATTTTTTGGGGTAAAAAGAGCGAGAATGTCAAGACGTTTATTAGTGGGTTAGGAGCAAACGGAAAAGATGGGTTTTAAGTCGGTTTTAAAAGTTGGAGACAGACACGTTGGTTCTACCATCTTGGCTACGTTTCTTGTAGGTTAAGACTTGTGTGCCATATATCCATTATATGAAAACCCTTGGAGAATAGAGATCTTATGAAGCCAATGGTATTTGGTCTGCTGAATGTTTAGGACAGTAATTTTGAAAGTGATTTGATAATTTCTTACAGTTTCCAAAGGTATTGTACTAAACGATTAAAATGAAGGTGCTACAGAAGGAAAAATAATTAAGTATTCTTTAGTTGACTTTTTATGTGCTTTTGAGAAATATACTTTGTAATATATACTTTTTATATAATATAATATATATTTTGTAAAAGTTATTTCACATTTCTTCAATTAAAGAAATATTCAGTTATAAAAAATCGAGACCTAAAAGAAACGAAGTAAAAAATAAAAAGTAGTAGTTTACTTAGTTACTTAGTTCATCACTAAAAAGAACAGTTCTATAAACTAAAAAGCATGCCAATTTTAGTCCCAAGTTGTAATTAAATAAAACACCAACAATAAACTACTAATGCACTTATATTTGTCTACTTACAAACTTACGTAATAACTTAACTTAAAGCAGTCTTATTTTTAAAATAAAATAACTGTTTTTAGTTCCCCAAAGAAATTTTAGCGTTCTCTTCTATTCTACAAGTCTAAATAGAACTGTTCTGCTGATGTTAAAAGTTCTCTTAGGCTTAATAAATCATAAACTTATTATTTTATAGCCTGGTGTAGCACCGTTATTACGAAGAGAGTTCTGAAAAAGAGAAAACATCCCTCATTCTTTAAATTGTTCAACTATTATGAAAGATCTTGTTGTATAAAGTGTTAATAAAAAATCTTGAACAACAGCAAAAGAACAAGTTAAGATTTAGTTTTGTATTGTTTGTGTGAATGAGTTTGGAATAATCATAAGATTTCTTATTCTTCAGAATGGTGTGGATCATAACACCAGAACCAGACACTTCACAAGCTCAGTTTTGTTCTGAAAAGAAGTTTGATCTCTAAGTGCTTTTAAGATGTTGCCATCACTTTCCACATCCAAATGGAAACGTCCGGAAGCTCTCGCTGTGGAGTCTGGTTTCTTCTTTCTAATGGAGTATTTTCCTCAAAGACTTCTTTCATGTGAATGACACTCGTCATCACCGCATCAGAAGCGTGTTTAATGTTCTCGAGCTAACTGAACTAACACATCACACATCAACAACAAAACACCTTTATATTTGAAAGACCAGTTCAACTACAAAAAAGTTTTATTTTCATTGAACAAAATGAAATGTTATGTCCTAAAAATGACAAAAAATGAATAATCATGAATAAGACATAATAACTCACACTCTTGTCACTTGACCTGACCTGTTGTTTACACAGAATAGATTTTTTATTCAGGTTTGAGATGACCAAAAAAGAGAGCAAATGATGACAGAATATTTATTATCTTATAGAATATGTGTTTACTGTATAAATCTCTGTTTGTTATACAGATATCAGCAGAAATCAGCCACTCTGCCTCATGTCTTCATGTTTTCTTGAAGAAATAAATGTGGGTGAGTAAATAACAATGATTTCAACGCAGAATCATTACGTTTACATCATTTATTAACAGAAACCACCATGATCTTTTTCATCATCACAGATACACGATGAGCAGCTTACAGGTAAATGGTAAGCGAGATTGCCCATTTGTCTTCAGATATTAAGAAGTTTCTTTACAGCTTCTTTGTATTTTTGGAGGTTTTCTTCAGTCTCTCCTTCATTCTTCAGCTTGACCATGGTCTCTCTGTACTCCTGAACCTCGGGTTGACACAAAACCTCCTCCCTGACCCCTCCCTCCACATCTTCTTTCACCCCGAGAGACTGCATGCGCAGAAGAGTCTCCAGAACGTTCTTCTGAGACTGACTGTTTTCCCACTCGTACTCCTCCATGTCTGCCCGCGTCTTCTCTGCTTCCCAGGCTTCAGTTTTCTGTGGAGAGAAAACACAACATAAGAGGTCCTGTGATTCCCTGTTACTTTACATATTTCTCATTCCTTTCATCTGAGGCCTGTTCGCGCTCACAAAAGCATCTTTGTGGAAATGAAGGTCTAAACGTGCCGCAGGGCAAATAAATCTCTCGCTGATGCAGGTGTTCTCACCCATTAGAACCCCTCATCCCTTCTCCTGCGCCTGCGGGTTGGACTGATGGATGGGCTGGTTTCTATGGAGATGAAGGTGGTTTGGATGATTTGATTAGGGCTGTTAACCCAAATGATTGGATTTAACTGAAGAGGAAAATCAAACTCTGTGATTGTAATTGATGAGGTTGGCCTTTAACACGAAGTGTAATTAAGGTCTGGAGCGATGGTCAAAGGTCTTGTGATCATTTCAGCGCTTGGATACATAGAAAGAACAGGTCTGACGTCCCGTCGAGTCCTTTAGTAAAAACTAAATTAACAATATTATGATTTACTCTTTATATATTGTGTAATCATCCACTTTTGGTATAGTCTTGTCCTGCATTTATTTATGTACTTAACTTTTGTCCTGTTATAAAAATATTTGATATTTGAAGAATTCTTTATTTTTTATTCATCCTCATGTCATATCAAGCCTGTTTGAGTTTCATTCTTCTGTAAAACACAAAAAAATGTTAAGCAACGTCGGTCGATGAGGATAGTGTTTGGTTGTAAATATTCTTCAAAACATTTTTAGAAACCTGTATGTGCTTGTTTCTTGTGTAGAAAACAAAAGAAAATGTTTTCCAATGTTGATAATTAAACAACATTGAACCCCATTGACTAGTACAGAAAGAACACTAAACCACTTAGATATTTCTCAAAATATCTTACTTTATGGTTCACTGAAGAGTCACGTACAGGTTTTCAACCACATGAGGATGAATAATACTTTTTTAGTGACACGTTAAAATCATAAGGGTTATATTGAATCCCTTGAAATCCATCCAGGTCGTATTTGTTCCCAAACCTCTTGTGGTTAATGTGAAAACAGTTTGTTGGATTATCCTCTGGCTGTGTTGGCAGCTAAATCAAGTCTTGGTGATACAATCGCCCTCACAATCTCAAACAATCACCGGCTTTGTGCTTCAGTGTCCCCCTCCTTTTCCAAGTCAATGTCACGCAGCTCCGTCTCAACTCTTCTGTAGTCGACATTGTGCCACCGAAATGCCGGCAGACATTGTTACACTTCCCGAACAGGACTGCAAACAAAACTCAAGCATGGCTTCTGGCCAGTGACGTTCAGTACATCTAAGAACACGTTCACGCAGGGCTGATGGGAAACCGTGCTCACGTCTGCGTTGATACCTGATATATCAAGTTTTTCTGTTTGAGAATGTGAAAGTTCATGTTCTTTACTCATTAAGAACCTCATGAGATCTGCAGGGTTGTCTAAGGAACACGCTGTAGGAAAGATTCAGTCTGTGAACTTGGAGAAGTTCAGCGGGATGAATTTCATGTAATCTATGTTTGATCAGTTCGGTTTGAAGGAGAATGTGTTAAATTATCTTCTGTTGTGTTAATGAGGTGAACACACGATACTTTATTAGACTCACTTCATTCACAAAAGAAACCGTCACATTACATTACTGGCCAATCGAATTACAGGGTTTTACTTTGATCGAGTGTAAGTGGAGATGTTTGTCTACGCTGATATGAAGCGCATTATTTACCATCAGCCTATCGAACAGCTGCAGTTACACTTTCAGGTTACTCATTGGCTAATACAGTTGTCACACAAGATGTCTGTTCAGGTGAGAAATCTTGTTGATTGATTTAATGTAAATATAGAACACATACGTTGAATTGCTTTGGTTTTATTTACATTTAGGCATTTAGCAGATGCTTTTATCCAAAGCAACTTACAATAGTCGAGAAGACAATGAAGCTGTAAATAGCAGAGATGACAATAGGTGAACAAGTGCTACAATGAGGTAACTAAGTTACCCAAAGCGAGATAAAACCTCTAGGGGAGGAAAAGGGTTAAGGGTTTTATCATTGACTGTGGTGAAATTCATTTTCTTGATTTTAAATGTTTTCTAAAAACAATAAACAGAAAACAATGAGATGATATTCTTTATGATAAATATCTTTGAGCTAATTTCATAATTATTTAAGTAAAATGTTAATGTGGAGATGTAAATATTATATAAAGTGTTTAAATTGTTAGGAATCATAACAGTGCGATGTCTGGATTTTTCTTCTCACAGTGGAAATGGACCTATGCTGAAATTCTAGACCTCTCCAGGATTTTTACACAGGAGACCTTGCAAAATCACACGGTGATAAAATATTTATTGACCTCACTGTTTGTGCAGAACAAAAAAATGGAGCAGTTCTCTCAATTGTTTATGGACCAAAACGGGTAAGGGTAGTTTATTATTTAATTTGGAATGTTTAACATTTTCTGTAACTTATTACACAAAGGGCAACACGGTTTTGCTTGATGAATCGAATCGGACAAAAAGTGTAGTAGTTCATCCAGAAACCATTGATTGTTTGTGTTTATAATGATCAGATTAAATTATAATAGATTATATTTATTGTTTATACACGCGCTGGTTTAGATGGGGGTAAAGTTTATCTGCAGACACGTGAATCATTGTTCTATGTTAAGGTGGTTGCAAAAGTCAATGTTCTATTCGATCCTCTCCATCTATTTTCTCCGGGTCTGATTCTGAGCAATTAATAACCTTAGAGAAATGTTTATAACAACACTGAGCATATGAATCTCCACGTTATAATAAGAGGCAGGAACTCTCAGAGCAACACGCACTAAACTGCTGTCGAATCACAACACAGAAACGGCTGGTCCAATCAGAACTCGTAACTTATTTCTGGAGAAGGGACTTTTTATTAGAACAAGGAAAATATCTACCGGTTTTATTAGTAAATTGGGTGAAAATACAATGTTTTTTTTAAATGCAAAACATAAACCCATGTTAATTTGCACAATGTAAGGAGACCTTTGAGACAGCCTTTTGTGCTAGATAAAATACTATTTTTATTTATTTTTGAAAATGTTACAAGACTAAAGTCCTATACATACAAGATTGAAGTCATAATATTTTGAGAATACGAATTGTTTTTATTTTCTTCATTCTTCAAAATTACAAGTTAATGCTTGTATTTTATTTCTGCCTCCTGCTATTTTTAAAATATGAATGATCTTGTAATCATATGTATCACTATTGTCATATTTAAAAGTATAATATTTATCAAATATTTCATCTTGATTTTTTGAACCTAAAGAAATTCCCTCCAGCTGCTCCAGATGACTAATGTTCAATTGTTGTTTTTTAATCTTGTAATTTTTACTTTATTCTATAACTTTAATCTTGTAAAATGCATATGTGGCACTTAAAACTATTAATAAATGTAAATAATAAATGTCATCACAGTTTAAATTCACTGATATGTGACTGTTTATCCTGCACAGGGGTAGGGCTGAGATATTGTCTAATCTTGCCCAGTTTGTTTATCTACCCCCACCCTGTCAGCCGTCCTGTTGATGTTACCCCTCAGGGGGTCTGGCTCATGGAAAACAGCCCCTCTATCAACACACCACCGTTAAAACTTTCATAAGTCTCCAGGTACAATAGACCCTGTGAAAAATGCATTACATCACAGAGACTCTCCTGTTATTGAAGACCACAACGATGGAAATGATATCAATCAACACCAGACGCAGCGGATCACGTTGCTGAAACTGTAGCTGAAATCCTACACTTTAATTCTAAAGCTACAGCAAAGCTCAAATATGTGATGTTCTGGAAGATCCCCAATAAACTTGTGACTGTCTTCAGACCGGAAAGATGATATTTTGAAGTGTTGATAACACCCCTAAACCCCATTGATTTTCATTGTATGAACACAGAACCACTGAGACATTTCTCAAAATATATTTTGTGTTAAACAGTCACATACAGCTGTGTAAAGGGTTGAGGACTCACCCAGGACTCATGATAGAGGACTGTCAGCAGGTACATGGCATAATCATAATTCTGCTGTCTCAGCGGGCAACTGAAAACACACAAACAATCCAGATTATTCATTTCATTTGGAGAAAGAATGATAATACATATGACATGTCCTCTAAACACACCTGTCTGTGGTGATAGTGAGAGTGTCCGTGTCTTTGACATAACGTTCACCACACAGCTTGATCATCTTCTTTCTGGCATGATCATCCAAATTTAAACTGGAGAGCTTCACCTGTAAAATCAAACCTCTGTTGTCATTTTGCTAACAAAGATAAGACTTAAGGTTTGTCAACATGCAAGGAAGACAAAACCAATATAAAAGCTCCAAATAATCGGAACTTTAATCTGCAACTGGATTTTTTTTATACTTGGCTGTCCTCCAAATTCATTTTCGGCGAAATCTTTTTCTTCAAAACACCAAACCCGCAGACAAGACTAACATCTTCATTGAATTCTGTCCTTTAATCCTGCCAATGAGATCAGGCACAATCCCCTGTGACGTCACTGCTAAGCTTTCTCCAGACAACAGACTAAAAGACAACAGAGTTATTGAATACGCGTGTCTTTCAGAATAAACTCACGGGTGGGCTTATGCCCATGCTTTATTCATTTCAGACCCTCGGTACACTTTCATCCCTTCACTTTAAGACTTAATCCAGCGGGATTACTGACCATTCCCACATCTCTGTTACGATTCCATGCGGGCAGATGGTGACAGATTTATGACAAATCACACACTACAGATTATAAATCGCATATCTATCATCGCAGTATTTGTCAGAGCGTGCGTCCTCATCTAACACTAAAGAGTGAAGACGGAAACGTCGTTTGTGTGATCATGCAAAAGTGTGAATGAAGCACCAGACGGTTTAACACACGTGCACGTTACAACACACACCTCGAGCGTAACTCGTCTGGCATCTGGATTGCGCAGCGACGGCCCGGCCGACACAAATTCTTTCCACCGGATCTGTACGGGGAAGAGCTTGCCGCATCCATGGTCAGAGTCCAGGCCAGACGGCCACTCCGTACAGAACTCTGAAGACAGAAAACAGACTCAAGCCTTTCACACTTCACACATCCTTCTGATAAAAGAAGAGATTGCAGAAGTTCATCTTACGCTTCAGGGCTTGGCAGTGTTGTTTAATGGCTACGGGGGTCAGGTGTAGAAAGTTGGGGATCTGGGAAAGAAAAGGTTTGGTTAACACGTGTTATGGGAACGGAACATGATAAGGGTGGGATTATTTCACCTTTATGAGTTCCAGATTGCCTTTTTTGTCAGGTGGCACCCCTCTCTTGACAGGATAACCCATGCGGACAGGAAGAGGAACAGCTGAGGGTTTAAAGGTAGCTGCTGTGGGGTAAACGGCGCTCCAGTCCTGACTAACACTCATTAATTCTGTCCTGGCTTCCCCAGCCTGAGACACAAACACACGCGACATTAACACACGCGACACAAACACACGCGACACAAACACACGCGACACTAACAAACGCGACACTAACAAACGCGACACTAACACACACGCGACACAAACACACACGCGACACAAACACACACGCGACACAAACACACACGCGACACTAACACACACTCGACACTAACACACACGCGACACTAACACACACGCGACACTAACACACACGCGACACTAACACACGCGACACTAACACACGCGACACTAACACACGCGACACTAACACACGCGACACTAACACACAAGCGACACTAACACACACGCGACACCAACACACACGCGACACCAACACACACGCGACACCAACACACAAGCGACACCAACACACAAGCGACACAAACACACACGCGACACAAACACACACGCGACACAAACACACACGCGACACAAACACACAAGCGACACAAACACACAAGCGACACAAACACACACGCGACACAAACACACACGCGACACAAACACACAAGCGACACAAACACACAAGCGACACAAACACACAAGCGACACAAACACACAAGCGACACCAACACACACGCGACACCAACACACACGCGACACCAACACACAAGCGACACTAACACACAAGCGACACTAACACACAAGCGACACTAACACACAAGCGACACAAACACACACGCGACACAAACACACACGCGACACAAACACACACGCGACACAAACACACAAGCGACACAAACACACAAGCGACACTAACACACACGCGACACTAACACACACGCGACACTAACACACAAGCGACAATAACACACACGACATTAACACACACGACATTTACACACACGACATTTACACACATGTGTGTGTCATACAGCAATGGAATGTATTCATGTGTAAGTGTGTAAGTGTGTACTCACCAATCTCTTTGACTTCCTCTGCACACGCGCACTTCTCCCTAGTGATTCTCAAACATGAACAACACTTTTATTCTGGTTACATTCACGACTGAGTGTGTTATAATTCACACTTATAATGATATGGCATGCACTTCTCCTCACACTTGTGTATGTTAAACAGGTGACGTGTTTACCTCGTTCTGTGGATACTGCACTGCTTGAGAGAACAGGAGAGGTTGAGGTCATTCTGCTGAAGGAAATTATGTGATAGAGTCCCTTAATGTTACATTTTATTCGGCATGTGGAGGAGAACTTAGGGTGACAGATGGACGCCGCCATGTTGGATGGACTGTGTGCGTCACTACGGCGGCCGGGCCGAACGGTAAACGCGAAGCTGAAAATGCCTGCGGCTGACAGACGCCAAACGAGCACGATTATTTATATTTCATATTTAATAAATGTTGAGTTTATATCGGTTCCAACATCAGCAAACATTGCGCTTTTAATCTATACCACGATCTATTATTATTGCGTATTATTATTATTTTTCTTATTATTATTTTTAAATTATTGTTATTATTATTGTTATTTTTACTATAATTATTATTGCTTATATTGTTATTATTATTACTATATATTTGTTTTAAATTACTTTTATTATAATTATAATTATTATAATTGTCATTATTATTGTTTTCATTATTATTATTATCATAATTTTTTTTACTATTTTTATTAATATAAGTATAATTATTATTGTTATAATTGTCATTGTTATTGTTTTTATTATTATTATTATTATTATTATTATTTTTTTTTATTATTATCATTATCTTTATTATTATTATTATTATTGTTGTTGTTGTTGTTGTTGTTAATAGTATTAATATTACTATTATTATTATTATTATTATTATTGTTTTTATTATTATTACTATTATCACTATTATTAATATTATTATTATTATTATTATTATTATCACTGTTGTTATTATTATTATTATTATTATTATTATTGTTGTTGTTGTTGTCGTTTTTTATTATTATTATTATTATTATTCAATATTATTACTATTTTAATTATTATTGTTGTCATTATTTTTTATTATTTTTATTATTATTAATATAAATATGATGATGATTATTATTATTATTATTATTATTATTATTATTATTATTATTATTATATTGTTGTTGTATTCATAAAAATATGTTTATATTAGCACATAAAGACATGACGTTATCTACAGGAAGGCTTTTAAAGTTAATTTCAATGTTTTAATTTAACGTGTGTGTGTGTGTGTGTGTGTGTGTGTGTGTGTGTGTGTGTGTGTGTGTGTGTGTGTGTGTGTGTGTGTGTGTGTGTGTGTGTGTGTGTGTGTGTGTGTGTGTGTGTGTGTGTGTTATCTATGATTAAATATACAGTAATGATGATCTGCGGTCTAATGCTCTGATCTGAGAGCTGTCAGCACTGTTTCTGTGCCTTCTGTCAACATTTCGATCCGTGTGACTGACAGATGTGGCACAGATGATGAAAGAGTTTGGTTTCGACTTGTCTTCACACACAAAAGCTTTTGTTTTTCCAGTGGTTTTGTGTGTCCGTCCACCGGTCATCTCATGATGGAGATGAATATCACTGCATAGGAGAAGAGTCTGACCTCATTTCTTATCAGAAAACTCCTCATCGCATCAAATCTCTCCGCTACTATCTGATGAAGATTTCTGAAAACACAGAAAGAGGTAATGACACTGAGGTTTCTCTCCTCTACACAATGTCATAAAGTAAATGTTTTTAAAGGATGACTTCTTTTTTTTCTTATAATAAGTATTGGTGTCTTTAAATGTTAATGTATTTTTTTAAGGCTGTAGTAATAGTTCACTTGTTTATTTTGGATTAAGTTGTTTATACTCTAAAAATGAAGTTTTTCTTATTTTAAACATTGTTAGAGAGTCTTTATAGTTGTGTGAGTGATAAGGTGTCTTGACTCTTACAGAGGATTCTGGATGATCTTTAGCGTGTCTTCTTTCTTCTGTAAAAACTAAAACAAGAAAATAAGTCAATGTTTTTATTCACAGGTTTCATGAGATGATACATCTGTAGATCTCACCTGACAGTTACCCATCAGGACCAACCCCACGGTACACGTCCCCATCATGGGAGAGAGGCAGGGCCGCCACACACCCCGCCTGTCCCGCGGACGCACCTTTGGATGGGCCAGCGACAGCTTTAGAATGAAAAACTACGGTCACAACGGGCACGGGTTCATGGGGCAGAGCGGGCGCAACAGTCTGGAAGTGGCAGCAGCTCCCAGCGCTTCCCTCACAGCAGCCCACTCTCCTGTTTCAGTGGAACTGGAGCCTGTGGTGAATAATGGATCGAGCGTGTCTGTCTCTCCAGGTGGCCACACAAAGGAGCCTGCGGCACACGGCAAGCTCGGCCAGTCGTTTTCCTCCTCCGCTGTCTCCATCTCTACCACCTTCGTCTCCGGGGAGACAGCACGCTCGCCGCCCAACGCTCGCTTCCCACACGGCCCCTACCACACCAAGACGAGCATGCAGGGTGATGTGTACAACTTCCTAGAGAGACCCGCTGGCCTTAGGTGTTTCCTGTATCACTTCCTCGTGTGAGTAGACTTCCCGTTCAATATTTGGAAATACTGAGCTAGATACTAAAATATGTGTAGTTCATATTAATAGATTTCATTTTTTTTTCTTTAAGGGGACAGTTTACCCCCTGTTAAGCTTGAGTAATTTTTATTTTCCAAAGTGAAGTTGTAAGCCGGTATCTTTCTTTAGTGGAACCCAAATAGAATATATTTTGAGAAATGTCCCGGTGGTTTTGTCTCCATACTATGCCCATATCTCCATATGAGGTTAAGTGTAGTTTGGCCAGGAGAGCTCTTCAAAATATCTTCTTTTGTGCTCTGAAAGAAGAAAGTTATAAGTAAATGATGAAAGATATTCCATGGAACTCAGAATCTTTTTCATTTCGTCCCTCATGAGTGAATTAAAGTTGAGGATTAGGATGAAGTTAGTTTGTAACATGTTGATTCTGTCTTGCACGAGCGAGCATTACTCACGTTAGAACATACACAGATCTAGTTAATGTACCTCTGTTCTGATGTTGTGTGGTGTTTAAAAGTGTATGAGGTCTTTGTTCTAGAAGTGTAGTAATTACAACTGGTGTTGTGCGCTGTTAAGATCTTAGTAACTAAAGTCTAACGGGACCTAAGAAGGTCAACATGATACTGAAAAGAGAACGTTTGAACCTGTTTGTCTCCCTCATCCTCTCGGAGACTCATGTCTCAGGATTTTAAGTTCACAGTACATCTCAGTCACATACACACTTACTTGTGTACTTTTGGTGTTTTTGGAACCTAAGTCTCCAAAGTGACCGCAGCAGATCTAATATTATACAGGGTGTAGTCACTCTTTCTGCGCCACTCTTTTAAGTAACTCTTACTTGTCAATGGTTATCATGACAAACCTTATCAATACTTATTACATTTTTAATTCTGTCTAAATGTATACACATTATTGTCATTTCAAACTGTTTGACATTCTTATGCAGAACACCAAAGAAAACACTTTCAAACCCATCCACCTCTATTGTATGGACGCAAAACCAGTGGGAGTAAATGGATGTTACCAACATTCATCAAAATAAAAGAGTAAAAGAAATGCAAAGTGGATGAGTTGATGATAACGGGATTTTAAAATTTACATCAGCTAAAACATCAATGTACCCATCATATCTGTAATTTACAGATGATTTATACCGTTTGTAGATATTTCTGCAAATTTTGAAACTGTTGAAAATGCTCAAGATAGCGTCTATGAATCAGTTCTGATTTAATGAAGATATATCGAGATATATCGTGTTCTCAAACTCATGCATGTCTTCTTATTCAAACCATTTATTTAAATGGTTATAAAAGTTTGGATGATTTGCATTATGGGTCATTTCCATCAGCTACACTCATGGCACTCGGATAAAACTTATGCAACAATGACATCATTTTTATCTATATTTAGATTCATGGCTTTGAAGATTTGGTCTTTATGTAATACATGGATGTTGACCTGCTGTATATCAATCTTTTAATGCACATGTTCCTTCAGACATAGACACGCCACATAGAGTCTCTTTAGTAATGGTGACTGTGATCAATTATGTAATAAACAGGAGGAAAGTCAATACTTAAAGGATTGGGCCAAATTTGTTCTTTTTGTTCTTGGGACTGATTTATAGTGCTTTAAGAGAGCTACTGGATACAACCTCATAAAGTAAATGAACGTGTGAGCTAGTGAATAATTCAATGGTCTTAAATACAGTCAGAAGGTTTTCTTTACTCGTTGAAGGACCGTGGACGGATGGAGAGAACCAGAGATGTGCCGTTTAGTGAATGACTGTGGCTTCGTGGAAAGTGCAGAATGTTTTTTCTAAATTACATTCTTTGGTTTTTACATTGGGGAAAATGAACCGAGACTTATGAAGAATTAGTTTTAATGCAAGAATCAAAAGCTAATAGTGATTTGATTCTCAATGAACTGATGGACCGTAAGGGATGAAGACATCATTTCCTACCTGGAATCTTTTTAAGCACACTGTATATTTAGTAATATATACCAGATGAATGTAGTTTGGTTAAAGGGTTTTGTCATGTAGTGCTAGTTACTTCAGTGTTGTGTTTCCTGAGCTGTTGTCCAGTGGATTGTGTGTCTGCTCTCTTATTTCTGTCTCTGCATTTTGAAACCGATTGTATTCAATAAATAATGTAGTGAGCCGCTGGATTTCACAGTTCTGGGATTTAAAAAGTAAAACACATTTCATTCACAAACCAGAGACACGTAACTGCATTAATCCTCCATTAAGAAAAAGGATGTATGTGTTTTTTTAACAATTAAAGGATATGCATTTCTTAGTTTTGTATCCTTCTTAACACATTCATCACATTGTTGCTCCAGCATGATCCTGTAGAAATGTGTAAGTTATTAATTTTGTTGTTAAAGTTATAACAATTCATTTTCAGTGGCGATATAAAATTTGTGAGATATAACTAGAACAAATACTCACATTGATTCGGACAAATCTAAAGAAGCCCCTAAATATCAATGGCACAGTAGCACAGGGGTGTGAGAAGTATTCAAATATTATACTCATATGAAAGTACAGTTTCTGATGGAGAACTTTACTCAATTAAATGTCAAAGTATCCAGCCAAAAGTGAAAGTACAAAAAAATGACATGATATTGTACTTAAGTATTGAAAAAGTGAAGGTCAAGGCACACACTGTAGTGAAGTGAAGTGACGTATTGCCAAGTATGGTGTACCATCAAACCAGCAACCTTCGGATCACGAGTCCAAGACTCGAACCACCAGGCCACGACTGCCCCCAAAAGTAGAAGTAACAGTAAGATTAAAAAGATTGCTGATCAAGCATATTTTTATTGGTTTAAAACTGACAATAGAAGAGAAATCATAGCATTTGTGAAACGTTTTCATAGGCAAGGCCACATTTTCTTTTTTGGATGGATTAACATGAGAAAAGCATTCAATCTGGCAGTATTAAGTGAATCAACATTAATAAAACAACTGTGGACATGAAATAATCATTTACTGTGTTCACAGTACTGGTTTAATAATTAATAATAGTTTAATAATAATTTAATAGTTAATAATTACGGTAGGGGATTTTAAAAATGGCCGGCGTCAAGCCTAACTCATCTAGGCCGAAAAATGTACAATTTAGTTGGGCTGAAACTTGTGCTTGCACATGCAGCTGTATTATGTTCTTCCATTTTTAAGTTATGGGTAAAAGGTGGGGTATCCCAATAGTTTTAGTCTTACATTCATGTGGAGTACCTGAATTATAGAATTTTGTTATTCATATCTCCGAAAATGAACAACAAGTAGACAGATACAGCTTTACGATTATCTGGAGAAAAATGAGCATCGCTCGTAACCAATTTCCTCATGAGAAATGGTTCTTAAATATACATGCTCACACTCTTCCGCGCTCTCTGATTGGTGTGTGAGCGGAATTTTACAGGATAACGGCCAACAAATAACCACGAAGTTTAGCACCATCAAAAGTTACAAATTAAAATAAAACTTTCTGAAACTTGTTGCGTTGCCAGGGCAGAGTATTGAGCACAGAAACAAATGTACAACGTTGCACATGAGAACTAATTATAGCACTTATAACGCATAATAAAAGTGTGTAACCCAATTAACTTTTATGGCTCATCCCGTTGTACTGTATGTTTAAACTTATCATTGACGCAATGAAAACTAACAACATAAACACAACTTGGTTGTACACAACTCAACTACTTTTCAAGTGTAAATAAAAATTAACCTTCACTTCCCAGAACAAAGAATAGTGAAGTGCCCAAGTATAATTACTCATGTACCTTACACACCTGAGAAGCAGATTTACTTAGACTGAATAAAATAAAGGAATTGACACTCTACACCCTAAATCTTGACATTTATATAAAAATGTTATTGATTTAAAAATGTATGAAAGATGTTAATAATCTTATTTCTTTAACATAGTAAAGTCTTGTGTAGTACGTTCTATATATGGCCAAGTCCTTGTTTTGATTCGTCTCTTTTGATGGATGTGTGTTTGGTCTTATACGGCTGAACAGAACACCAGCTGTTTTATTTTAATCAGGTCTGTAGTGTTTGTCCTTCCAAACAGACCTTAGGGGTGTCCGGGTTTGACCCTGATCTAGTATTACATCACAGTGACGGGTTTAGATACCGATCTGTCGTCTTAACTCAATGGGAGGTCGATGAAAACAGTTAAATGCTATTGTTCTGGATGTTGGGTGTCAGGTTTGGATGGGGAATTTAATTGAATTTAATAATAGTGAGGGTTCAGAATGTGTCTCTATGGGGGATAGAAACTGGACACATCGGCTTGTGAGGAACTGCTCATGGATCAGATCGGGTCAAGATGTCGAAGGTGAAACCCAACCAAGTTCCCATCAAGCTATATTGCTGTTAGCTTAAAACCTGCAACTGGACCTTAGTTAATAGACGGCATTAATGTTAAAAAGGTAAGAGACACTGAATTTCATAGAGAACAAGATAACGAGACGCTCTAATTTCCTTTTCCCCGTTCCGAGGACACCAGCTGTGGACTGGCTTCTCAGACCTCACAGACTCACTGACACACACATGCACACACACATATAGGGACACAGCTACGGATAGACAGACAATCATTAGCTCTCCCCGCATCCAAAGCCTTCGTGTTAACCCCTGGTGTGGGTAGACGGTTCTGTGGGCAGACGGGTCTGTGGGCAAGCGGGTTTGTGGACAGACATGTCTGTGGTCAGGTGGGTCTTTAAGCAGGCGGTTCTATGGGAAGACGGGTCAGTGGGAAGGTGGGCAGGTGGGTCTGTGGGTAGAAAGCTCTGTGGGCAGGTGGGCAGACAGGTCTGTGGGCAGGCGGGTCAGTGGGTAGACGGGTCTGTGGGCAGGTGGATCTGTGGGCAGGTGGGTCTGTGGGCAGGTGAGCAGACAGGTCTGTGGGCAGGCGGGTCAGTGGGTAGACGGGTCTGTGGGCAGGTGGATCTGTGGGCAGGTGGGTCTGTGGGCAGGCAGGTCAGTGGGTGGACGGGTCTGTGGGCAGGTGGATCTGTGGGCAGGTGGGTCTGTGGGCAGGCAGGTCAGTGGGTGGACGGGTCTGTGGGCAGGTGGATCTGTGGGCAGGTGGGTCTGTGGGCAGGCAGGTCAGTGGGTGGACGGGTCTGTGGGCAGGTGGATCTGTGGGCAGGTGGGTCTGTGGGCAGGCAGGTCAGTGGGCAGGCGGGTCTGTGGTCAGGTGGGTCTTTGGTCAGGTGGGTCTGTGGTCTGTCTGTCTGTCTGTTTATCTATCTACATCAGTTTAACAGCCTCTAGTATCTCTTTTAATAAAGAGTGTTTCCATTTTTTCTCTAAATTTGACTATTATTCACAGAAGGTGACTGATTTAAGGGGATTTTCAGCTTATGATTTTTTTTCCTCTCATCTATTGAGCTGGGTCTTCGAGAAAATGATGGTCGTACAGTACATGTGAGTGTCCACATGTCTCTGATAATCCTGCTGGTGATGGTCAATGTCACAACATCTGGTCATTTCTGAACATATTAAAAGAGGATTTATTTCCATACACTGATGATATGATCGTTTAGATCATAAACCAGAGCTCATGTTTCACTTTTCAAGGTCAGAGCATTTAACATAAGGCAAAACTGTTCTTACATAGTATGTGCATTTACATTTACACCCGTCTCGAATACTACTAAAAGTGTAAGAGTGTTTAAGAGCCATTACAATCTATAATGCACAGAATAAAGATCTTTTGACTTCTGATGGAGAAAAAATTAAAAGAACCCTACAGAGTGAAATGTATCTGAAAGAAAAGTCTCATTCTTCATGATTCCGTGTTTCAAACTATAGTTGGTGTGTAATGTTGATGTTAGAGTATAAGTCATTTCTGTAAAACTGTAAAGCTCAAAGTTTAATGCCAAGCGAGATATTATATTTATCAAAAGTCGTCTACAAAAAACGTCCGGTTTGGACTACATCCATCTACTTCCTTCTTTAGTGACATCACTATCACGGTTAACGCCCACAGGACCACACAAAAATGGGGGCGTGGTCTTGTAACGATCCCACAGAGAAGAGCAAGAGTTGTGTTTGTAGAGTGCGTTTGCTTTTCGCCGTACTTATAGATCAATGATTACATTTTATGTTTTTCTTGGTTCCATAATGATAATCTTCATCTATGTTCTCCTGGTCTGATTCAGTATCATATTAATAACATTAAAGATATGATTATAATAAAACCGAGCACATGAATCTCCACGTTATGATAAGAGGCGTGATCTTTCCGGTCTATACGCGCTAACTTCACAACACAACGAATAACAACACAGGAACCACTGGTCCAATCAGAACTCGTTACGTATTTCTGAAGGAGGGACTTAATAGAACAAGGAAGTTCTCAGGCGTTTCTATAACACGTGTCATATTGCACAATGTAAACACAAACTTTTAACAAACACAAAAAACTGGACCTTTAAGACAGCATGAAAAAGCAGAACATAGACCAAACCTATAAAGCACAGGTTTGATGTCTATCATCATCACAGTCACAAAAGACTGAAGAGTTTCATCTTGTCGAATTACACACAGATAAACACACATACATTCTGGAAGCTGTGTGTACGTGCTTTTGTGTCTCTTTTTCTTTTTGAGTCACAAGAAGAGTGGTGTTTAATCTGTCTTGCCCATCTGGCCTTTGTTTGCGTGCGTGCCTGTGTGTGCGTGTTTGTGAGTGTGTTTGTGTGTGTGTATTGGTGTATGTGTGTGTGTGTGTGTGTGTGTGTGTGTGTGTGTGTGTGTGTTTGCGTGCGTGCCTGTGTGTGTGTTTGCGTGTGTGTGTGTGTGTGTATTGGTGTATGTGTGTGTGTGTGTGTGTGTGTGTGTGTGTGTGTGTTTGCGTGTGTGTGTGTGTGTGTGTGTGTGTTTGCGTGCGTGCCTGTGTGTGTGTTTGCGTGTGTGTGTGTGTGTGTATTGGTGTATGTGTGTGTGTGTGTGTGTGTGTGTGTGTGTGTGTGTGTTTGCGTGTGTGTGCGTGCCTGTGTGTGTGTTTGCGTGTGTGTGTGTGTGTGTGTGTGTGTTTGCGCGTGTGTGTGTGTGTGTGTGTGTGTGTGTGTGTGTGTGTGTGTGTGTGTGTGTGTGTGTGTGTGTGTGTGTGTGTGTGTGTGTGTGTGTGTGTGTGTGTGTGTGTGTGTGTGATTTATTGTGTGAGTGTGTGTATCGGCTGTGGTTGAGGTCAGTCTGGTCGTTTTAAGAAACTCTTCTCTAAAACACTTGGTTGTGATTTTTTTGATGCCTCTATATGATGTTGGATGTTTCATCTCATTCTTTTTCAAGTTGTTGTGGAACTGTGAAGATTGTGAAACTTTTAATAAACAATATATATGCTCTAAAGTAAAAATGAAATTTAAGGTCATGAAGTTTTCTAAATACAGTTTATGATTATAATTATAATATGATATAGTGCTATAGCTTAGTGATTTCATGCATACTTAAAAATATCAACTTTCCTGTCTTCTGGATACTAATAGGATACAGAAGATCACAGATGCCCAAACAAGGACAAAGTTAGTCCAATGTAACCTTTAATCTGGCCTTCCATACCATCTGAGAGAGGGAGAAATGAAGGGAAGGGAGGGTGCCTTTGATCTCTATTTAGTATTTAACACAATGTTTTTGAGTTACAAATACATATTTATATTAAATGTTGCAAGTACATTAAAAATTTGTAAATAAATTAGATTTTTTGGCAATCCTTAACCACAAAACAAATTTACACACACAATAATGGTGAAATCAAGGTTCAAAATGTCCCTTTAATCAACGGCCCTCAATCAAGTTTCATTTTCAGACCTTCACAGGGAAACATTTGGAAAAACCCCCGGCGTTCGATGTGTTTAGGCCTGTGTTTCACATTTACATTAATGCATTTGGCAGGTGCTGTTATCCAAAGCAACGTACATTGCGTTATATTTTCCAGTTGATTCTGAGTATGTGCAAACCCTGGGATTAAACCCATGACTCTGGTGTTGCTGGCACCATACTCAAGTGAGCTACAGGAAAGTGTTGAAGCTCAACAGAGTCAAACATCGACATCATGAATCCGGTAGATTCAATAAGATCACTTCTGGGCAGAATTCACCAGATTTGGACAGGAAGAGCATAATCATTTTGTTTGTCCATCCTCAGGTTTCTCATGGTTCTTGTGTGCCTGATATTCAGTGTTCTGTCCACCATCGAACAGTATGCTGATTTTGCCACTGGATCCCTCTTCTGGATGGTGAGTGTTTTTTTACAAACCTCCTTTACATAAATTCATGACATTGGTGATATGGACATTGGAGCAGTAGTAGTTACTCATGTGTCCACCTGATGGAGATGTTTCATCTTAGTTCAGGGGTAAAAGATCTCAACAATGTTCTCGAGCTGAGCTCAGAATGATCAAGTCTGGAATCAAAAGTCAATATTATTTGTTATACACGATATAATTATATCATTATTTTGTTATACATATATTGTAGGAACTCAATATGATCTTCAACATTTCTCTCTTGTCTCTTCAGGAGATTGTTCTGGTGGTGTTTTTCGGATCCGAGTATGTGGTTCGGCTTTGGTCAGCGGGCTGTCGGAGCAAATATGTGGGCATTAAAGGACGCCTGCGTTTCATTAGGAAGCCCATCTCCATCATTGGTACCCGATGAACACTTTACCCACACACAACTGTTTCCAAAAATAAATTGTGAGCTTCATGATTGTAATCTAAGTCCCAATTGTATAAAAGTTTTGACACGTTGTCTTGGTTCAGATCTGATAGTGGTGGTGGCTTCTGTTGTGGTTTTGAGTGTTGGATCTAATGGACAGGTCTTTGCCACATCAGCCATCAGGTCAGGAATGTTTGAAATGTTTAAAACAGTATCACATGCATTTAAATATGATGTGGTTTAAGTCTTTTGTGTGATTGGTTGCAGAGGAATCCGTTTCCTGCAGATATTGCGGATGCTGCATGTTGATCGTCAGGGTGGAACGTGGAGACTTCTGGGATCCGTGGTCTTTATTCATCGGCAGGTAGTCACGGTTCCAGCATGAGCTTGTCTTGACTGTAATCTAGTAAAACTGAATTCATCTCATTGCTGATGTGCCATAATCAGCTTTGAGAAGGTCACTCCAAATATGGCCTACGAAATCCCCATCAGCATCATCTGAGCCGGACGCTCCTGTTTCAGCGATCTTAGGCATGTTAAATCCATCCGTACAGACTGAGAAGTTTTAATAGGATCAGACATGATTGGACTCATTCGTACAGCGGGTCATGTGTCTTTTCTGAAGAGTTTCCTTTTAAGGGGTTTGAGTAGAGATTGTGGAAGTATACAGCGGTCACCGTCCTCTTTTGAAAATGAATGTAGATGTCAGTAAAGCATATGCAAGGCAATCAAACAGTCAAAAGCATTTTCCTCAACATGCTGCATGGTATATTAGACAAAAAGTAACAAATAATAATGAATATAGATGAATAAATGTCTCTTTATTTCACTCTGTTAAGGAGCTGATCACCACGCTGTACATTGGATTCTTGGGTCTGATCTTCTCTTCATATTTTGTGTATCTGGCTGAGAAAGATGCCGTGGATGAAGAGGGGAAAACAGGGTTCTCCAGCTATGCCGATGCTCTTTGGTGGGGTGTGGTGAGTGTTTATCGTTAACCCATCAAACATCTTATCATTAAACTCATCTGAGATGTCATCTGTCTACATTTGTACAAATCAGACTTTTTCAAAAAGTGTGTTTTTATTGTTCCGATTTTTACAGGCTGGACATCTGGTGTGATTTGCAGACAAAGTCTCGTGTGTGGATTAAGAAAAAGCATTTTAAGTCTTCTAAACAGAATCAATTCCTTTTAGGGTAGTTACGGGCGCTGTTTCTTAGAGGAATAGTTTAGTGAACATTACGTCATTTTATCACCTTCTTGACAAACCTGTATAACTTTGTTCTGCAAAACACAAAAAGGAGGCATCAAGATATGATAAAACACAGCATGTCTTGTCCCCTATGTTTATTTGTTGAACTGTGATGTATTTGGTTTATAAGGAATAACAAATGTAGTCGTTTGGCTGATGGGAATATTTTTATTCACGACAGACGTTTAAAGCACATGTCAATGTCCAGCCTTTCTTTTAGCTTTGAATTACACGCCGCACCTAAAATAAAAGGTTTCTAAAACATGCAGCTCTGAATTGAGCAGATGCAATGGTCGTTGGAGTGGATGCCGAATGAAGTTCAGGTAATTGAAATGCTGAGTTTAATGTGAACCGTAATGAGAAAGCAATCTTACAGGAATCTGAGAGTTCCAAAAGCCTTTCACCTCTTTACTCCTCATTCTCTTTTCTCTGCACTAAAGTGTTGGATCGGTGAATTAAAACTGTAATTGCAGGGGTGTAAAGCGGGTCAGAAAGCGTACGGTCGCCGTCGGCTCTTGAATCGCAGACTAAAGCGCCTCTTTGTGTGAAAGTGGCAGCAATAAGAAACCCTGAATGAGGGTCGACCTGCTTTTGTCTCAGAGACTGTAAAACATGACTGAAGAACGCAATGAAGAAAAAGGAATGGAAGAAAATGTTAGGTTCAGTGGAAAACATTTTTTATTCACAGTACAGTTTCATAAAGGTCAATGAACAAACAGAGAACAGATCTGATAGCTGATTAAAACATTCTTAAGATCTCTGTATATATGTGTATAACTGTATATATGTGGGTCATACTAGAGAAGTGTTAGACTTGAAAAAAGCTCAATCCAGATCGAGAGATGTTAAAGAGATGATCAATCTTTTCTATAGGAGCGTATATGTGCAGGGTACAGATGGCCTGAGTCATTATCAACACTACATGAATCATGACACTTCTCAGAGTTTCTCATCAAATGCTGGGCTTCTTGCGGACTCTGTGGTTCAATCAAACCAAATATCAGTGAAATAATGTGATGTCAAGTGCAGCCAGCTCTTAACAAGAATACTTTGAGTCAAAAGAAATATAACATAAAATCCCTCGAGGGGGCAAACAAGAATAATCAAACAAGATTTTTCCGTAATCAATATCTATATACTTGAAGATCTCAATATTAGGCAAGGAAAGGCAAGTTCAACTCTATAGCAAATTTCCCTTCACCGATGTAATTAACATAAGAGGTATATGAAAAATGAAAAACAATTTGATTTAAAATGAAAATTAAATAAGAAAAATAGTTAAACATAAGTATTAACTACAAAAGTTTTTTTCATCAAATTTACTCAAAAACGTATAACTTTACCTCTACAATCGACAGTCTTCAATGACTTCAACAATTATGTTTCTCAGAAGCAAATCTGAGATATGTTGATACTGAAATAAATGTGACAGAAGAAGTCTATTTTCTGAGCAATAACATGTTTAAACTTTTGAGAATAAATGGTACATAAATGTTGTTATAACTTAGATCAGTCTTTTTTTGTTACATTTTAAAATAGATTGGTGCCTTTAATCCTAAAATTTATATAAACTCTGGTTTTAATAACCCAACACTGTAATCATAGCCCACGCCCACGCGCACACACACACACACACACACACACACACACACACACACACACACACACACACACACACTGACAAACAAGTGCACAGACATGCACACACACTCAGTGATGTCAGCTTGGGTTTTACCACACACGTAGACTGAACTCTATGACTCTATAACTCAATGTGAATCAGTATGTTGGAGAATATTAGGGGTCCTTAAGTCACAATAACACATGCACGCACACACGCACGCACACACACACACACACACAGGGTCTGGGCTGCCACCCGTGGCACATGAATCCAGGGACTATTGGAGCTCTCATGTCGGCACCATTGTGGTCTTTTGGTTTTTATTGGTGGGATTAAAGTTCATGCACTTGTTTGACGCCTCGTCCTGGTTTAGTCCTCTTTCTTCCTCTTCAATAGAAAGAACGCAAACTCACCTCGTCCCTAGAAAGGAACTCTTAGTGTTTTAGAGTTTTATGAGTCGTGTTTGTATTCCTGCGTCAGCTAAAAGTCCAGGTTTTCTGGAGGATTAGGGAAAAACCCAACAGCGCATGAACTTCAATAGACGTCTTTGAATGAGATTGCAGAATTCATTTTATTTGGATCTGTTGGGTCCAACGTTTCAATGAACTATTCTATTAAATCAGCAATAATCAAAATGTTGCAGTGCAGTTTCCAAGTGGTTTTCCGACTTTCTTCTGTGAACAACCGAAGAGGATATTTTAGGAATGTTGACAACCACACAACCCTGAACATTATTGATATCCATTGTATGAACAAAAAAAACATGCTGAAATAATTCATGTTTAAATGTTTCTCTTCTAGGTTACAGTGACAACAATTGGCTATGGAGACAAAGTCCCTCAGACATGGATTGGGAAGGCCATCGCCTCCTGCTTCAGCGTGTTTGCAATTTCTTTCTTTGCTCTGCCCGCGGTAAACACACACACACAGACACACACACACACACACACACACACACACACACTGGTGTCTAGTGTTTTCCTACAGAGGCCCTTCAGTAATGGGGTCCAGGGTTAATGGGAGTGATAAGGCCTCCAGAGGCCCTCGTCCTCATGTTACTCATTATATAAATAACATACACTAACAATCTAAGAATCAAGTACAATAACACAACAAATTGACCATTGAATTTGTTCTTGGGTTTTGATGTGTAGTTCAAATTGAAACTATATTTTGTGTAATACACACAACACATATCATGACACCTTACACATACCAACTTTTAGGATAAGGATTCACATCTATATTTTATACCTTTAGGCATTTTCTAAGCAATTGTTTTAAACTAAAAACAAACAGTTGGCACAACAAATAAACAAAATAATGTACTTATTTTCCGTATGGCATATTTTTGTTTTCACAGGTTTAGTTTTGTTTGAGGAAGCACAGATAACAGATATTAACTCTCTTTCTTCATGTGCAGGGGATTCTCGGATCTGGCTTTGCTCTGAAAGTTCAGCAGAAACAGAGACAGAAGCATTTCAACCGCCAGATTCCTGCCGCAGCTTCTCTCATACAGGTAGACGTTTCTTTGGTCATCTCTTCACTTAATGGTTTTCGTTAAGGTAACGTTTTCTCGGTTTCAGACGCTGTGGAGATGTTACGCCTGCGAGAAACCGGATGGCTGCGCAGCCACGTGGAAGATGTACGTGTTAACGGGCGACTACGTTCCCATCATAAGCTCTGAGAACTCCAGTCCTGGGAATTTCAGACGGCTGGTGAGGAGAACACGTTTCGACTTCCTCTCTTTTGTGCAAACAAATACACCACTGTCTTGTTTGGAGTCCTTTGTGTTGTTGTTTTGTGTCTGCTTATTGTTCTGTTTCTTCCTGTCGATTGTCCTCTGTGAGCCTCCGTAGCGAGAGCTGGATGGTCGAGACAGCAAAAGAATTTTCGCCTGTCATTGTGTTTGGCCTTTTCTAGTCTCGTGAGCTCTCAGAATGAATGTAAAGGCCTTAGCAGGATGTAGGTAAACAGTAGAGGGTGTGATGCCCGTTACAGGTCACGTCAGATCAGTGTTACCCAAAAACTTACAGCCGGTAAATCTTGAAGACAGGTTTGACCCTGTTGATATCCTAAATACATGACACTTTCAACGTCACACTGTTTTACCGAACAATTTATGTTATCGCTTCATTGTTATTGTTGAAAGGTTTTTAAGTCACTGTTACTTAATTCATAGCCGTTGTATTAATATTTTGTTTAATATTTAGAATTTTGTGGTGAATATTTTTTTTTTTTACATTTCAGGTGATTGCCTAGGCAACAGACATTTT
>CM065659.1:748977-863977 GCA_033220385.1 Triplophysa yarkandensis
AGAGAGAGAGAGACCAGAGAGAGAGAGAGAGAGAGAGACCAGAGAGAGAGAGAGAGAGACCAGAGAGAGAGAGAGAGAGACCAGAGAGAGAGAGAGAGACCAGAGAGAGAGAGAGAGAGAGAGAGAGAGAGAGAGAGAGAGAGAGAGAGAGAGAGAGAGAGAGAGAGAGGGGGGGGGTGAATTACCCGGCTGTAACAACACACATCTGATGGTAAAGGACAGTGTTGTGTGTGTGTGTTTGTGTGTTTGTGTGAGACAGTGGAGTTGTGTTTACAGAGTCAGTCAGATGTTCTTCACTGGAGATATTTAGAGATATTTAGAGATATTTAGAGATATTTAGAGATATTTGGAGATATTTAGAGACATGTATTCAGTGTTTTTATGATGCAGTTGATCAGGATTTGTGCTTTTGAGCACATTTAAACTCTTATAATAACACGTGTTGTGTAGTTGTGTAGTTGTGTAGTTGTGTAGTTGTGTAGTTGTGTAGATGAGCGAGTGTCGGAGGTTTAAGTGTTTGTTGTTCATCTCTAACCGAACTTGAATGCTAACAACAGAAGAGCTAGCACAGCGGCTAGTCAAACACCGGTGCTTTCTGTCACTTTATATGAGAATAACCCGCGATGGACGACACAAACAGCTTTTTAATATTAATAATTTAATATTTAATCATCATGTCGAATGTTAACCTTTAATCCTCAGTCGATTATCGATGGGTGTAGATGATGTGAGAAGGTTTAGCATTAGCCTGTTAGCACTAACGGTTTCTTTGTTGTCCTGACTGCTGTGTTTTATCCTTAAGAGACATTTGTGTTTCTTTATTATATAAGCGAAATATTTATTAGTGTTATTATAAACAGTGTTTTAGTGACGTACACAGGGAGATGTTCCACGTTTAGTGTCTCTTTAAACATAAGCTACACAATAACACAACACACAATAACAACACTACACAATAACACAACACAATAACATAACACAATAACACAACACAAGAACACAACACAAGAACATAACACAAGAACACACAACACTACACAATAACACCACACAATAACACTACACAACACACAATAACAACACTACACAATAACACAACACACAAGAACACATCAGAAAGACACAACACAAGAACACAACACAAGAACAATACACAACACACAATAACACAACACAAGAACAATACACAACACACAAGAACACAACAGAAAAACACAACACAATAACACAACACACAATAACACAACACAATAACACAACACACAAGAACACAACACAATAACACAAGCTGAGGGTTTATGGTTGAATAAAGCGATGATGGCAAACATCTTACAGAAGATCTGCTCGTGGAGAACACATCTGATCTTCATTCTCATTGGTAAGATCTTTTACTTCTTTAACTGTTGTTGTGTGTTATACATGATTGACTGGTGTGTGTTATACATGATTGACTGGTGTGTGTTATACATGATTGACTGGTGTGTGTTATACATGATTGACTGGTGTGTGTTATACATGATTGACTGGTGTGTGTTATACATGATTGACTGGTGTGTGTTATACATGATTGACTGGTGTGTGTTATACATGATTGACTGGTGTGTGTTATACATGATTGACTGGTGTGTGTTATACATGATTGACTGGTGTGTGTTATACATGATTGACTGGTGTGTGTTATACATGATTGACTGGTGTGTGTTATACATGATTGACTGGTGTGTGTTATACATGATTGACTGGTGTGTGTTATACATGATTGACTGGTGTGTGTTATACATGATTGACTGGTGTGTGTTATACATGATTGACTGGTGTTTATTATTCAATAACACAACATGAGAGGTGAGTTATTGGCCATTGTGTTATATTCTTGTGAAAGATTTGTGTGACATCAATCCTGGGAAACAAAGACTTCTATTGTTTATGGGATCATACAGTATGGACGGACACACACACACACACACACACACACACACACACGGACACGGACACTGACACGCACACTCACTGAGACACAAGCTCAGACACACACACACACATACTGAAACACACTGGCACACGCGCATATGCACACACACACACAAACACACACACACACACACAAACACACACACTGAAAAACACGCGCACACACACACATTGAAAAACACTGAAACGCACTCACGCATACACACACACACACACACACACACACACACTGAAACACGCACACACACACACACAATTGGTCTGATATGGGAAAAATCTTCCTTTCACGTTTGGTTTAGTTTGGATCATTTTAATTTTTCCCTACAGGTGATTTATAAGAGCACTGAGCATAAAAACATCCAGACAAAGACTAAACTTCTTTCCTCCGGTCCTCTTCTTCATAAACAGTTCAAGTTTCAACTAAAAAAACAATAAATAACTTTCCATCACACTCTCATCAATAGCAACTTTGATAATTAAAACGCCTGTATATATCTTATAGCATCTGTATATACATATAATACATCATACTATGTAATAAATGTGTGAAATACTACCTCATACATTTCACCCATAGCACTTTATAACTTATTTATTTATAAATCATCTGTATATATTCTATTCCATCCGGATTTCTTCTTTCACATTGCATTAACACCATTTTACATTATTTTTATTTTATTGAATGATTCATGTGTTACTTGTCACTTGTCTTGTCACTGTGGATTGTGTATTGGGAGCTCTGTAACCAAGACACAATCCTCACGTGTGTGAGCACACCTGACAATAAAGCTCATTCAGATTCTGATAATGTTATTTATTCAATTTATAGTATTATAGAGGTGCTCTAAAGTAATACAACTTTACAGATAAGCACAATAGTATACTTGATTCAAAAACTGTATTAATATTTTTTATAGTCATTTACCGTGGATTACAAGGTATATTTTTTTATTTAGCTGATATGTAATCTTGATTATTTACTGAAAGAATTGATTGTTAGACGCGTTCTAGGTCTGAGAAGAAAGTGTCCTAAAGGACAAGCCCATCTGTTCCACAGATCTACTGCGAGTGATATTACAATAGACCTATTGATGAAGGCATCTTCTGTATCCATCAGTTGTTGAACATTTGCTGTGTAGCAGGTTTGGCATTCTTGTGTTCGCCTGTGGGCTGGTTCCCTTTTTGGTGCGTTCCCACAACGCAGTCAGCTGTTACACACAAACGTCCCACAGAAGTGAGGAAAACCCCGCTCAGACAATAGAGCTCTTCAGGGTTTATCCCACGGACTGTTTTCAACATTCCGTGATACATCTTTAATCTGACTGAACGTGTTAAAATGAGTTAAGCTGTTAGTATTTGCTTTTTCAAAATGGACATCACGGATGTTAAGTTACAAGTTCATAGACATGATATTATTTTCACCCGTATGATCAGGCAGTACAAGTCAGTATTAGCTGTGGGTTCTCCACGATATCCAGAACATGACTTGATCAGTCACGTTCTTTGGTACATTTTGTGCAAGACCTGCCCATATTCTTTAATATCGAGCATTTTTAAAATGCGTACTTGCTAAGGGTCATTTAACTAAATGTATTAAAAGTTCAGCTCACTTTAAAGTTCACATTACCTTCATTTATCAGATTTATTAAAGTGATCCGGACCAGTCACTGTACGATAAATGTTACTCGTTATTTATATTATTTTCACATTATCGTTTACACATTGCATTTGATTCACAGAACTCTTCTTTCTGTTGTTTCTGTAGGAAATGCAGTTTCTTTACAACACAGCGACAATGTATATGTATCAGGGATGTCAAACGGTGAGTGTCCACATATCCGTCATGACCAAAATAATACAGATTAGTGATATAAACATAGATCCTCTACATCAAAGTCTTCAGAAACTAAGGGCTGGTTACATATAAACCACACTTGTGACTAACTTGGTTATATTCGTAATGCCATGGTTTATGAGTGGAAACTCAGGCAATCCAAGAATGCATCGCGACATGAGAAACGTCATTTAGAATAATGGACAACATGAATTGTGTAATATATACATCTGTTTATACCTGTGCATTTAATGTCATATTAAATAGGATATTTAATTTAGATGTAGACAGACAGTTCTCTAGAGATGTTAAATCACCCAGAATATTTCAGAATTCTCATCCTAGCCATTATGTTTGTGTGGTTTCCTTCAGCCTGTGGAGATGTGGCAGAGCAGGTCAGGGCACCCAGTGGGGTGATAACCAGCCCTGGCTGGCCCTTCGAGTACCCATCCCACATCAACTGCAGCTGGAACATCAGGGCTAACCCTGGAGAGATCATCACAATCAGGTAAAACTGCATTAACAAAAGAATATTTCATCACTTACAAAATCAGAAATGGAAATCAGAATCAGAAATCTGTTTTAATCTATTATTCTTGAACTTTTGGTTTCATTCTCTGTAATTCCCTGCGATTGTGTGGTTTCGTCTCTTATTAAAGCTTCAAAACATTTTGCATATGTAGAACATTGCAGGTTTATTTGTTTTTACCTTTAATGTTGCTTTGCAAGCAATCCAGCCTCCACCGGTAGGATGTATTTTAAATTTGTGCTTAAAAGGATTGTGGTTCATGTTTTTGGCAAAGAGATATTCCCACCGCCAACAAACTCCTTTGAACTGATTCTTAATTTGTGTTCTCCATCTGTTCTGATTTTTCCCAGTCTTTGCATTTGTTTGCATCTTTTTCTGAACATTATGTCCATGGTTACTCAAGCAAAAATAGACCCAATGGGTATTTTCTTCCACAGGATGTTATTTTGCGGTTAAAAACACAGATTCTCCCAATGGGAACTGCGTAAGACTTTCTTTAAAAAATAATTGGTAAATGGTCATTGAGACTTTCATCCCACAAGGTCCACGGCTTACTTTTAAAGATCTTTTGTTTAACCCTTACCAGACTATGCTGTCTAAATGGTCTCAGGGGTTCTGGTTTATCACCCCAACCTTTCAAATATTTTCTCCCGTCAGCTTTCAGGACTTTGAGATTCAAAGCTCACACCGATGTGGTCTGGACTGGATCTCCATTGGAACCTACAAGAACCTGGATGGATACCGGGCATGTGGCTCCTCGATTCCGGCCCCATACATCTCCTCTCAAGATCACGTGTGGATCAAGTTTCACTCTGATGACAGCATGACCGGAAAGGGCTTTAGGCTCTCTTACATAACAGGTAGAATGGCTATTTATATCCTATTGAAGACACAAAGTCGCACCACAGAGGAATGCAGGTACATATGGTGCTATATGATGCCGGCATTCAACAATCATTCTTTGGTTTTTGTTCTTTCTGAATGCTATTTGGGTTGTGCAAAATGTCCTGCTTTCTAGGTAGTCTTTCACCTCTTTTAACACTCTGAAACTATTCCCAAATATATTAGATCAATTGATATTGGTTTATGGGACAGAACGTTATGTATCTTCTTTGTCCTCGTGCATGTATATGACAATATTTGTTATTTTAGGGAAGTCAGAAGAGGCAAGCTGCAAGCCAGACCAATTCCACTGCGCCAACGGCAAGTGTGTCCCAGAATCATGGAAGTGCAACACTATGGACGAATGTGGCGACAATTCGGACGAGGAGCTATGTGTGCAACCCAATCCCTCTGCGTTCTTCTCCTTTCAGCCATGCGCCTTTAACCAGTTTCCCTGCCTCTCGCGCTACACCCGCGTCTACACATGCCTGCCTGAGTCCCTCAAATGCGACGGTAGCATCGATTGTCAGGACCTTGGTGACGAGATTGACTGCGACGTCCCGACCTGCGGCGAGTGGCTGCGGAACTTCTACGGTACTTTCAGCTCGCCCAACTATCCTGACTTCTACCCGCCCGGCAGTAACTGCACCTGGCTGATCGACACCGGCGACCACCGTAAGGTTATCCTGCGTTTTATGGACTTTAAGCTGGATGGCACAGGCTATGGCGACTATGTTAAAGTCTACGATGGGTTGGAGGAAAACCCCAGGCGTCTGTTGCGGGTCTTGACTGCCTTTGACTCTCGTGCGCCAGTGGCGGTGGTGTCGTCTTCGGGACAGCTTCGGATCCATTTTTACGCAGACAAAATCAACGCTGCCCGTGGCTTTAACGTAACTTACCAAGTAGACGGCTTCTGTCTGCCGTGGGAGATTCCGTGTGGTGGGAACTGGGGCTGTTACACCGAGCAACAGCGATGTGACGGCTACTGGCACTGCCCGAACGGACGAGACGAGCTCAACTGCAGCAACTGCCAGGAGGATGAGTTTCCATGCTCTCGTAATGGCGCTTGCTACCCACGCTCCGACCGCTGCAACTACCAGAACCGGTGCCCGAACGGCTCGGATGAGAAGAACTGTTTTTTCTGCCAGCCTGGAAACTTTCACTGCAAAAACAACCGCTGTGTGTTTGAAAGCTGGGTGTGCGATGCTCAAGATGATTGCGGCGATGGAAGCGACGAGGAGAACTGCCCGGTGATCGTACCCACGCGAGTCATTACGGCTGCTGTCATTGGAAGTCTGATCTGTGGCCTGCTGCTGGTCATCGCTCTGGGCTGCACATGCAAACTCTACTCGCTTAGGATGTTTGAGCGACGGTAAGAGAAGGTTTTTGATTATTATTATGATTAATTATTGATTAATCATAATAATTTTAATATGAGTAACTCTGCAGCCTTACATAAAACCATAAATTGATTATGTACCCTAGTCAGGGTTTGCGATAGGTTTTAATTTACTTATGGTTTCTATGACGTCACAGCCTTGTTAGCATATGTGTGACGTCACAATGACATGTTTGGCTTGGACTTGACATTTGTTTCTCATGTGCTCTCTGATCTGTCGCATTCTATAATTTAATAAAACTGATTGCAGTTCTCTCATATAATCCGCTCTGCTGTTGAAGATTAACAGGTTAAAAAAACAGCACAGAAGCACTGTCTATGTAATGTCTGACGTCCGCGTATCCTTTTACTAAAGAAAATTATGAAATGCAGGTGAAAAGAATTGTTCTATACTTTGACTTTAAAATAAATACAGCAAATGGGAAATTCATTTTCTGAAATGTTTGAGATGTTAATTACATTCATAAAAACAACATGTGTAGATGTTGCGTTTTTGCTTTGTGACAATTATTTCGGAAGCTAAATTGATCTTTTATTGCTTTTGCAGGTCGTTTGAGACCCAGCTGTCCAGGGTGGAGGCGGAGCTACTGAGAAGAGAAGCTCCGCCTTCATATGGTCAGCTGATCGCCCAAGGCCTGATCCCTCCAGTAGAGGATTTTCCTGTTTGCTCTGGAAATCAGGTAATACATTTTTAGATGGAAAATAATAAAAGAGTTTGTTTATTTATTATTTAAATATGTCCATATGTTTCAGTCATTTCGCTGATATAAAAATGTTGTTTATCATCAAGGCAATTTGAGTTTAAATTAAACTAAGGATTTATCCAATCATAATATTAATAAATCAACACTCATGGCAAGTTTTGGTGCTGCTGCTTGACTTGTCAAAACTAGAACTTGTAAGTTTCCTATCTGTTGTCATTCACGCTCTGATTTTATTGGACATTCAGGCATCTGTTTTGGAAAATCTGAGACTGGCTGTTCGGTCGCAACTGGGATTCACCTCAATCCGACTGCCCACCACAGGACGTCATGGCAACATCTGGAGACGCTTGTTTAATTTCACCCGTTCGCGGCGGTCTGGTTCCTTGGCTCTTGTTTCTGCAGACACTGAGGAAGGACCTTTAGGCAACGGTTCAGGCCGTGAACCAGAGAGGCTCGGCTCTCACCGCGGTCTCCTGCCTCTGGACTCGGATGACACGGACACTGAGAGTGAGCACCATTCCCGCAGGGATGTTGCCGGTGCTGTTGGAGGCCTGATGTCTCCCTTGCCCCAGAAAACTCCCCCGGCGACGGCGGTGGAAGCCATCGTCTCTGTGTCTGCCAGCTCGGCTCCGCTGGTCAGCCGCGAGAGCAGCATCTCTGAGAGTATTTCAGAAAGTTCTGCAGTGACTGGACCGTCATGCCCCACCGCCTTGGTTTCTACTGGACGGAGCCCGTTCAGCTCCGCTATAAGCCGTGTCACTCGCAGTCTCCGCTGGATCCGTTTCTCCCTTGGACGCTCTGGAGATGGAGGACCAAACAGCGGGGGACAGCATCACAGCCCATTGCGTCAACTGGAGCAGGGAAGCGCGGCCTCTGCCGGTGCCAGCGTCAGTGGTGAAGAGGAAGATGATGTTGAACTTCTCATTCCCGTCTCAGATAACGGTTCCCCGGACAGCGACGAGAGTACCAGGCCGCTGCTGGAAGCAGGTCTGGAGCATGTGTTCGGACCTCCCCTGGCTCCGGCTGCGGTCTCTCTCAGAGGTCGGCTGGTGGGAAGAGACGGGCCATGCGAACACTGTGGAATTGTCCACACAGCGCGAATCCCTGATGGATGTCTGGAGGCAACGGCCAAAACGGAAAGCAGTGACGATGAGTCTCTTCTGCTTTGTTAAGACTTTGTACGTGACCCATACGACTAATGCGCCCCTGCTCACAGCTTGCTGTTTGTTTTATCACCCGCTAGTTGAGCAGAGGACCGCCCGGTCCTCTTAGACAACGAGGAGCTGCAGAACTCAGATACTTTTAAAGATCAATCTGCAAGAATGATACTGAAGAGTACGAGACCTCCCCACACTCCCTTCCACTGTGCAATATTAGTATTTGTTGAGATGTTTACCAGTTCAAAGTCTATTTTTCTGAGCAGTCAATTTAAAATCTCATTGAGAGAGCGAGCCACTTTCAGTTGTTTATCCGGGAGAGCAGCACAAATAAATGCAAATCTATCCTGAGAGGTGTGGAGCAACCGAGGACTGAACGCATACAAACTCTGCAAGAGATTTGTTATCTTACCTTTAAGTTATTTGTACTCTGATGTCCGATTTTTGTTTTATTTAAAGAAATGGTTCACGCAAAAATGTCAATTGTGTCAGTTCCAACCCTTCAGTTTTTCGTGGAACACAATTGTCTGACTAGCTTTTTAAAGCAAAAGGTGAACTTAAACATGGTAAAAATCACTCTATGAGTCAACCTGTCTACCAATTTGAATTTTTACACCGCTAACATTAGAATTAGAATTTTTATTTTTGCCTGAACCTTTTCCGCAAGCAAAACAGACGGGAACATGAATAATATAATTCAAATGTTACATTGCTACAACTGTTCGAAGCATGTTACATGCAATTTCGGCCAAGGGAAATTTATTTATAAGGGTATAATCTGGGAGGGAGCTACTATTGTTTAAAGGAAATTGCATTGTATAACAGCCATTTTTTGTTTGTTGTATTTATTTTGTTACCTTTTTGGTAACCCTAACGTTTTGGTACTGAGACTTCTTGTGTGAGTGTGTATATTTATTACTGGTTTTCATTTCAGCTGCGTTTACTTGAAAGGCATGTCCAGCGGTCTTGTGCTTATTTTGTCCCATTTCATAATGCAAGGTAATATAAACATATATATTAACACACACACACACACACTAACACACACACACACACACACACACACGTAAATAAATATATAAAAAATGAAAAGGCAACTGTTTACTGCACTATGAGAATAAAGTGTTCATCCCACTTGTGTGTTTGTGTCTTCCCTCGCCATTTAAATAAACTTGTTTATATTCTTTTTTGCAGGTGCATTTATGTAAAGTGAAATGCAGAACTATGGATATTTGTAGTGTATTGAATTAAATATTGAATTATTGAATCATTTGAATGAAATCATCATAGTTAATAATTGAGTGTCTGTGAGTGTATGCAGAATAACCACAAGAGGGGGATGTATGCATGAGTTTGAGTTTGATATAGTTACACAAATACAATGTAATCTGGGTAGAACATAATTTCTTCTTTTTATAAATTTACTGGAATCTTAAATGGAGGGAAAAGTCTCAACATTAAAAATAAAGGGAATAAGCCACACACAGTCGTAATGTAGCAGAAAACATGTGATTTTAGATAAGGAGTTCTTTTATTTTTTGTTGTTGCATTAACAACCATCTATATAATTCTTAAACAGTGTACTGTGTATTTATTAGACTTTTACTCTTCTAAAGATGTATTAAGTTGAAAATCTAGCAGCATGCGACAGTTTTCCGGGGCTAAATGTAGGTTTGGCAAATCCTGGGCCTCCACGGGTCAAATTAAAGAACAGATCCAGTAGACAATGTGGATGCAATGGCTAACGTACGGGTACAATTATTTGTGAGATGGTTTGTTTAAACTTTACTTATTTGCAAATGACTGCCAATAATATATATAAATATTTTAATATTGCTGTTCCAATCCTTAGTTCAATATACTTTATTTACCACTTCGCCTAATGATTCCTTATCACCGTGGAGCTTAGCAAGTACCAATTCATGTCGTGTCTAAGAACACCTTTCAGAATTAAATAATATATAATAAAACATTAGCCTACACTACCATAATGCTTTTATAAAATTGTTAACACCCAACATAAATATTAAAACTGAAAAATATGTAAAAAACATAAATAAAAACTGGGCTTGAAAAATCTCACACTGCCCTTCTTAAAGTGAAGTCGGGGATTCATTTTGCGCCTCCTTTTTCCTAACTATCTTATTTTCTTATTTATAATCTATGCTTGCTCTCAACTGAACTGTCTTTCCCTGGAATGTGATGTTTGTGTATGGCTGGCATTGTCAGATTTCACTGCATGTAACAGTCTATGAGACAAATAAAGGCCTTTATCATCATCATCATCATCATCATCATCATCATAAATATAACTTTAAAGGATGATAATATCTCATACTGAACACATTATTTCGAAGCTACAGAAGCAAATATCTTTGATATAGAAAATAATTAAAAGAATAATTTATGTATAAAATTATGAAACGTTGTCAGATGGTATTTGCATTTCAAGATGTGATGTCTACCTCCTTTTCATTCACCATGGAAAACAAACACAGGAATTAGTAAATGAATTTTATTCTCTCAAAACAAGAAACAATTATAAATTCATATTTTGTGGCAACTTTCCCCATCTTCACGAACTGTGCGACGGCTCGTTGAACAACCAGTGTCCGTTGTGTTGTTAAACCAGAGTATAGAGTCTTCATACAGCACGATCCAATGGGACACTTTTTATACCATTTTTTATAACAATAATAAAATAAAATATACTTGCAACTTTTTTCCAAGTCAACCTTGAATAAATAGAAATTTTCTTCTTTACTTTTTTCCCCTTGTTTTTTCTCGCTCGTCTGTTTAATTTTCTTTTATATCCGTTTGAAACCTCAAGAAAAGATGAGTGCCAAGAGGTGGAATGTTGCATCGGATGTTTGAATCATCAGCCACTAAACCTCGACCCGAGTCCACGGACGATCAGATCGAGGGGGCGGCTGACCCTCCGGACTACATGCACTGTACACAAAACTGCGGAAAAATCCCAGATGTCTCTATCAAAAACATGCTGTGTTACTCAGACAGTGTGCTCGATCCATGTTGCAGACCCTTTTCAGCATGCTTGCTTTGAATGAATGAGCCATTCTAGTTTAACAATGGAGCCGTAAAATAATTCCCAGCCGTCTCTACATGTACGTGATCGTGGCTGCCGCTGAAGGGAGAAATGTACAACTTTCATTAATTGTTACATTTTAAGGCTCGTGCCTTTACATTGCAATGAATGATGTACATTTATTGAGTTTCCCTGGGCCATCTCTTATTTTTCTCGCTTGCTTTTTTGATCTAAGATGACCCAGAGTTTCCCAGGGTCGCGCCTGTAACTGAGCTCTGCCAAAATACAGAAGTGTAGTCTAAAGGATGACAGTCGCATCTTCAGCTTGTTGCATTCCCTCTCTTTGAAAACCATGCACTAGAGAATTTCATATGAAAAATAATACAAATGTTGAAAATGGCTGATCCTGAAATCTTTTCTTTTTCTTGGTACTGTTTTTTTGCAAGTTGCAGCCTTGAGGAAAATAAATTCTTTAAACGGATTTGCACTCATGCAAAAAAAAAGAAGAAAAAAAATTCCACATGAATTTCATACGGTACATCAACAAAGAATGTCGTACTGGAGCGCAAAACGGCTCGTACATATCTTTCATTATTCCGTTGTCTCCTGAATTGAACAGAAATTCTGGCATATTCGTTTTCTCATCACCAAATGCTGAAGATCTGGTGAAGATCTGGCTTGTCAGCGTATGCAGAATGTGCAGTTTTCTCTTCTGTCCGACCTTAGCCAAGTGCTTCTTTCTTAAAGGAGCTTTATTCTCAGAGCTTGGCTCACAGTAATGGCTACAATGCATCAAGTTCTAGGTAAGAAACACTGACGTTTCTTTTGAATAAAACAGAGAGTAAACAGCCAGAAAAGTGGGGTGTCTTTCCCTGTTCCTGCGCTCCTCTGCTGCGAAGGGTAAGACCTCCGCTGTGTGCGGCATCCGCATCTCCACAGAGACGTCCTGTGGCTTTATTTCCCTGCATGTGACAGCAGCATGCTGTTTTCTTTTCGTTTATTTTTTGGCAGAAGGACGCAGGCCTTTTTCACAGCCTCTCGTCCAACGGGCTCAGAGGACACAACATCGAGCATGCAGTGTAGCCAGGACGTGACCCGCCGGGACTGTTTTCTCTCTGTCTGTAGCTGGAGCTACTCACGCCGCTCTCTCCCGCTCATCTCCCGTGCCGCTACGACCGAACGTTGGAGCTTTCCACACCTGATTCTAGAGGTTTACTACTTAAAGGTGCCAAGGTCGGGTCCACCAAAGAGGTGGGAGGGAAGAGCTTGTACCAACCGATCACCATGTTGGTCAGCTCTAAATCGTCCAATAGGATCTGGGCTGCTCCCATAAAAGATTTGTGGTCCATGCGTCCATAGTCTCCCCAAACAATAATCTGTAAGGTAAGATTCGCAGCAAATCATTTATCCTGATCATTACATGTCGCGCATTGCAAGTAAGAAAGAATAAGGATGCCGTGCTTACCTGTAAAACCTTCCCCTCGGGATTCTCCTCGAACTGAAGTTGCTGTTGATAAAGAGGATCCAGCGTTTTTCTCGCTGTTCGTGTTTTCTTCTTGTTGATGCACTTCCCGTTGTCTAACAGATATACTTTAACATAGGGTGCTGGAAATAGAATAACACCAGTATTTCATTCTCAACAGTCCACATTTAACGAAAAAGACGTTGTTATTTCACCACGACGTACCTGGCGTCTGTTTGTTGCCCGGCTTTCCCACCAGGCCTCTAGCCCGAATAACTTCCACATCCAGTCTCTCCTTCCGGTGCACCATGCCGATCTGAATATCACCTGCGATGAAAAGACCACACATTTAGGAACGTTTCTTCTTCAACTTGATTGTTTGAATTTCGTTTTTACAAATGTGGATGCAAACGTTTGGTGAAAATTACCCATTGGAGGTGTGGCCAATGTCTGTCTTCCTGCCAGCTGGGCAGGGCCAAGACCATCCAAAAACTCCGTGAACTGACTGTCCGATGAAATCTTCACACCAGGGAAGATGAGACTTTAAACGGAAAGACCAGGCGTCAATGTCAGGAGATTCTTTCCAACAGATATCATAAACCTGCGAGCTGAAATGGAAGTTGTTTTATTTCAAACTTGTGACGGCAGCGGTCACAGAACTTACTTTCCAGGTTTGGCTTTTTCGCCATCGTCTGTGTTCTCTCGACTGGGCTGACGTGTCATTCGGTTCTTCATTTCGATGGCCAATCCCGTCTCGACGCTTCGCTGGATAGCCAGACGCACCGGCTTCTTCTTTTTGCCCTCTTCTGAAAAAGACAACCAGAGGACAAAAGTGGATGAGAAAAGACAAACACATCTTTAAACCCATCAAACTGTGTTGAGCCAGAAGATGGTCCGTGTTTTCTTTCGGTCACAGAAAATCCATCCAGATGAAATGTTCACCTAGAAAGGTCTACAGGTCGCTTACTTGCATATAAGACAATATAGAACATGTTGCCCCCGTGCATTTGTGAATCCCTTCAAACATGCCGCATTCAAGCACCTGCCATCAAGGTCAAAGTCTCCTTCACGAGACACAACACTTGTTAAACCAACATCCCGCAGGTTTTCCGTTGCATCACCACACAGAATAAAAAGCATGTCAAGCACACATCATGTTGTGTTTCGATTCCAAAAGAGCGAAAGACCATACGCAGTGTTCTCCACGCAGCAAGCGGCGAGCTTGACTTCTTACCTCCGTCACCTGCTTCGAAGGAGTTCATGCATGGAAAGTAGACGGCGAGCGCCTCGAAGGACGCAGACAGGCTGAGTCTGCTCTGGGAACGCTGCATACGCATGCCGGGGAGAGCAGCACTACTGTCCTGTCCTTGTCTGCCCATTTTACCAACCCAAAGTCCTGAGACACTTTCAACGACAGCGCAGAGCAGAAGAGATCAATCTGAGATGGTTCTGAGAAACAGGTCTCCAAGTCGTTTCATAAGTTGCATGTGCAGCTTCTCATCCGCGGTTGATACGCTGTAAGGATGCCGTCTGAGACGGTCTGATCTGCGGCGATGTACCGCTCATCTTGCAGGGGGCAGGGAGGGGGGGGCCGTAACGTGCAAATAGTGCGGCCAATCAGAGACAGAGGATGTGAGAGACCACCCGAGCGAGATGGAGCTCTGCCTGGAGATATGTCTTCACACAGACGCATATGAAAACACACGCACATGACTTGCCTTCTGACTGCAGTCGCATCTGTCACTACTGAAACACACACGCATCCTTCTGCCATGCAATTATACTGCGCTTTAACGTCCTTCTCACATTTGTCTTTATTTCAATTGAGGATGAAGTGATGGGCATCATCAGGATGGCATTAAAACCCTTGAAAAGGTAAATGTGCAAATGCGTTCAATGCAAACGGACAAACGTGATCAAGAACAATTTTGTCACTGGATCTGAAGTTAAATATTGTCAACCACCTTCTTAACCTCCTCATCATTGTCCATATATTCTCATTCCTCTTTCCGGCGACCTTTCTGGCTTAAAGATGCCATTGTATCATTCGTTTCTTAAAATAAGCCCACATTCTCTTATTTTGTGGCGCAAATATAGTACAGTTGTTGGGATTGTTACATTTCATTATGGACACTGGCTCTACATCATTTCATCGCCTTGACCAAACAATTTTTTAATTAAAAAAATTTAATGTAATTGTGCGGAACCAGTGTCCATTTAGGTTGATACATTAACATTAACATTTAGGTTGATACATTAACTTTTATCAGTTAATTATACTGAATGAAAAGCAATTTCATGGAAAGTTACATATGAGCTAAGTATTAATATTTTACATAATATTCATGTTCAACTTTACTAAAATGTTTATTTTCCCATACTAAGTTGAACAATTTTCAGTAACACAATTATTACGAATGGCCCGAATTCTCTTTACACGAAAGACTTTTAATTATACTCAATGATCACTCTTAGAAATCTGTGTGTTGATCATATGTCCAAGAGATCGTACATACTTGTTAACTATGTAAATTAAAACGCAATGTTATTCCTTTTCGATAAAGTTGTCTGACAGCTAATGTAATCAATGTAAATGTAAATGCTGGAACTGCCATGACAATCATTTTAAAATAAAAGATCCTTGAGATCCTTGCAACACTACAATGTTTTGAGTGTATGATAAAATCCACCCTTCTAATACAAAACCACAAATATCTTACGATGGGTACGAAATCATCAGGCGTGCAGAGTACTGGCTGAAAATAGTACCGTCTCAACCATCCTATTAAAGTCTGAAGAGAGCAGAACACAGCGGTGACTCATATCTCTGCTTCAATATCAACACACATGACATAAAGTCAAACAGTGTAAGTCGAACACAGTCCAACAAAAAGGCTTGTGAGTTGTCAAGATTGAACAAAATCATGTTCCTCTTGTTTGGCTTCTTTTCAAGTGCTCTTCCACTGAATTTAAAATTCTGTCAACGTACTAAAAATAACTCCGGGTGGTTGACTTTGCAGCAATGTAAACCAAGGCCTGTAGTTAATGCCACTAATGATAACAAACGGACAGTGATGTAGAGTTTGACAGCAAAGGCTTATCTGATTTTACACTCACACTGTGTGGTCTCAGAACGCCAGTACAAAAACTGGAGGAGAAAGGAATCTTTCACATTGTATCATTAGCTGAGCCTTATGTTGACCCCATGACCTCTGCCCTCGCTTCCTTCTAAAAGCCCAGATCAGAATGCAATTAACACCTGGAACGCTCACTGAAGACGAGGCAGTGGACTTACACAACAAGTCCCTAAAACAATCTTGTGTAAATGAGCTTCCAAAACCGAATGAAGGGTCTACCCAGACCGCCTTATAAGGACTCAGGTTCCGCACAGTACCTTCCCCAAAATAACATCTATTTGACAAACAACTTGTATTCTTCTCTCAGAAGACAGTGACGAAAAGCAACGACAAAGGCAAAATCCAGGGACAAATCAAAGGTAAATATAATTTTAAAATCTCCTTTCATATTGCAACCACATACAAGTAACACATTAAAACACAACATTTAAACACATTTGCAATTACACAGCAATGCCTTGAACGCTCTAGCAACCACACGGCAAAGCCTCATACGCTTGAGCAACCACACGGCAATGCCTGAACACTCTAGCAACCACACGGCAACACCTTATACGCTTGAGCAACCACACGGCAACTCCTCGAACACTCTAGCAACCAAATGGCAATTAATAAAATGATGTAGCAACCAAATGGTAATGCCTTGAACACTCTAGCAACCACATGGCAATGCCTTGAATGCTCTAGCAACCGCACGGCAATGCCTGAACGCTCTAGCAACCACACGGCAATGCCTGAACGCTCTAGCAACCACATGGCAATGCCTCGAACACTCTTGCAACCACACGACAGTGCCTCGAACACTCTTGCAACCACACGACAATGCCTCGAACGCTCTAGCAACCACACGACAGTGCCTCGAACGCTCTAGCAACCACACGACAGTGCCTCGAACACTCTAGCAACCACACGGCAATGCCTGAACACTCTTGCAACCACACTGCAAACGCTCTAGCAACCACACGACAGTGCCTCGAACGCTCTAGCAACCACACGACAATGCCTGAACACTCTTGCAACCACACTGCAAACGCTCTAGCAACCACACGACAATGCCTGGAACGCTCTAGCAACCACACGGCAATGCCTGAACACTCTTGCAACCACAGGGCAATGCCTGAACACTCTTGCAACCACAGGGCAATGCCTGAACACTCTTGCAACCACATGGCAAACGCTCTAGCAACCACACGACAATGCCTGGAACACTCTAGCAACCACATGGCAATGCCTTGAATGCTCTAGCAACCGCACGGCAATGCCTGAACGCTCTAGCAACCACACGGCAATGCCTGAACGCTCTAGCAACCACACGGCAATGCCTCGAACACTCTTGCAACCACACGACAGTGCCTCGAACACTCTTGCAACCACACGACAATGCCTCGAACGCTCTAGCAACCACACGACAGTGCCTCGAACGCTCTTGCAACCACACGGCAATGCCTCGAACGCTCTAGCAACCACACGACAGTGCCTCGAACGCTCTTGCAACCACACGGCAATGCCTCGAACGCTCTAGCAACCACACGACAGTGCCTCGAACACTCTAGCAACCACACGGCAATGCCTGAACACTCTTGCAACCACACTGCAAACGCTCTAGCAACCACACGACAGTGCCTCGAACGCTCTAGCAACCACACGACAATGCCTGAACACTCTTGCAACCACAGGGCAATGCCTGAACACTCTTGCAACCACACTGCAAACGCTCTAGCAACCACACGACAATGCCTGGAACGCTCTAGCAACCACACGGCAATGCCTGAACACTCTTGCAACCACAGGGCAATGCCTGAACACTCTTGTAACCACATGGCAAACGCTCTAGCAACCACACAACAATGCCTGGAACGCTCTAGCAACCACACGACAATGCCTGAACACTCTAGCAACCACACGGCAATGCCTGAACACTCTTGCAACCACACGACAGTGCCTCGAACGCTCTTGCAACCACACGGCAATGCCTGAACACTCTTGCAACCACACGGCAATGCCTCGAACACTCTTGCAACCACACGACAGTGCCTCGAACGCTCTAGCAACCACACGACAGTGCCTCGAACGCTCTTGCAACCACACGGCAATGCCTCGAACGCTCTAACAACCAAACGACAGTGCCTCGAACACTCTAGCAACCACACGGCAATGCCTGAACACTCTTGCAACCACACTGCAAACGCTCTAGCAACCACACGACAGTGCCTCGAACGCTCTAGCAACCACACGACAATGCCTGAACACTCTTGCAACCACAGGGCAATGCCTGAACACTCTTGCAACCACACTGCAAACGCTCTAGCAACCACACGACAATGCCTGGAACACTCTAGCAACCACACGGCAATGCCTGAACACTCTTGCAACCACAGGGCAATGCCTGAACACTCTTGCAACCACAGGGCAATGCCTGAACACTCTTGCAACCACATGGCAAACGCTCTAGCAACCACACGACAATGCCTGGAACACTCTAGCAACCACATGGCAATGCCTTGAATGCTCTAGCAACCGCACGGCAATGCCTGAACGCTCTAGCAACCACACGGCAATGCCTGAACGCTCTAGCAACCACATGGCAATGCCTCGAACACTCTTGCAACCACACGACAGTGCCTCGAACACTCTTGCAACCACACGACAATGCCTCGAACGCTCTAGCAACCACATGACAGTGCCTCGAACGCTCTTGCAACCACACGGCAATGCCTCGAACGCTCTAGCAACCACACGACAGTGCCTCGAACGCTCTTGCAACCACACGGCAATGCCTCGAACGCTCTAGCAACCAGACGACAGTGCCTCGAACACTCTAGCAACCACACGGCAATGCCTGAACACTCTTGCAACCACACTGCAAACGCTCTAGCAACCACACGACAGTGCCTCGAACGCTCTAGCAACCACACGACAATGCCTGAACACTCTTGCAACCACAGGGCAATGCCTGAACACTCTTGCAACCACACTGCAAACGCTCTAGCAACCACACGACAATGCCTGGAACGCTCTAGCAACCACACGGCAATGCCTGAACACTCTTGCAACCACAGGGCAATGCCTGAACACTCTTGCAACCACATGGCAAACGCTCTAGCAACCACACGACAATGCCTGGAACGCTCTAGCAACTACACGGCAATGCCTGAACACTCTTGCAACCACACGACAATGCCTGAACACTCTAGCAACCACACGGCAATGCCTGAACACTCTTGCAACCACACGACAGTGCCTCGAACGCTCTTGCAACCACACGGCAATGCCTGAACACTCTTGCAACCACACGGCAATGCCTGAACAGTCTTGCAAGCACACGACAGTGCCTCGAACGCTCTTGCAACCACACGGCAATGCCTCGAACACTCTAGCAACCACACAGCAATGCCTGAACACTCTTGCAACCACACGGCAATGCCTCGAACACTCTAGCAACCACACAGCAATGCCTGAACACTCTAGCAACCACACGGCAATGCCTGAACACTCTAGCAACCACACGGCAATGCCTGAACACTCTAGCAACCACACGGCAATGCCTGAACACTCTAGCAACCACACGACAATGCCTGAACACTCTAGCAACCACATGGCAATGCCTGAACACTCTAGCAACCACACGGCAATGCCTGAACACTCTTACAACCACACGGCAAACGCTCTAGCAACCACACGACAATGCCTCGAACGCTCTAGCAACAAACCTCATTAGAAGTAACATGGGATCAGTTTGAATAATGTAGGTCATATTTATGGTTATTAAATTGGTTCATCATTTGTTCTTCTACATGGAACATATGCTCATGAGCGGCAGAATTTGTCATCTCCACACACTGACGTACACCGCGTTCCTCCCCCGGACTGTGTGTCTGTGTGCGATAATCAGAAGACTGGCAGGGAATATTTTTAGCCTGTTATGACTGATCTGGCAGGAAATAGAAAAGAGAACATCTTAAAATATGTGCAGAGTGAGAATGAGCCTGTCCAATACGGAATGTTGATCAGGGAAGCAGGAGAGTGAATCATTACTGCAGCTGCTCTCATACTACACATACATCCTGGATGTCTGTGAATGAATACTGATGGCCAACCAACAATCGAAACACAAGAACGACCAGCAAGGGCTACTTAAAGGAGAACTATCAAAGACAGGTTCTGTCAATCTTACATTCGTTTTGAGTATCTGTAGGGTAGAATCATGTTGTTCTCATCTCTATTATCATAAGACAGATACAGCTTTACGATTGTTTCTGGATAAAGTCGAGCTCCCATGGGTTGACCAAGAGCAGTGCTCGTGAACAAATCTCCTTAAAGACTTCTCCTGGAATGTATGCGCTGATGATCGTGCTCTTCCAAGCTCTCTGATTGGTGCGTTTGCAGGTTTCTTGGCCGGAAAACAACTTGTAACCAGGTGACGATGATAGGTTAAATATACGAAGGAACCTTTCCGAAGGCTTTGGCTTTACGATGGAATGACTTGAGCATTGACGACATGAATCAAACTTGGTTTAAATCAAATGGAACAAGTTGAATCTGACAACCCAACATGTTTAACGGTCTATAGGACGTACAATGCACGAAACAGAATTAAAACACAAAACCTAACCTATTTGTTAAAGTCCATTTATGACTTTATATCTAGTTATTAACGGTTACCATGTACATTCATTGAGATGCTCAGCTTTAGCAAAATTCAAGCTCATTATTAAGTCAAACAAGTTCCTCCAGCAACAAAGCTTTTTAAAACTCAACCGTCTTTCCTCAACAGACAGCAACAGGACGTCTGTGAGTCGATATACCCCCCTTCATGTGCTAACTATATAAATCTGGTTAATTTAAAAGGGAAGCTTCTACCCGTGTCTCTGATCACACTAATGATCGAACAGTATGACCATGCCGAGTATCCGGTTCAATTCCTCTCATCCATGCAGGTGTTTATGAAACAGAAGGAGGTGTGAGACATGTCCACACCAGAGGAGATCCCTGACTCCCACCTGTGAGCTGCAGAGAGAAACAAGCACTTCCTAAAATCTCCCCTGCCCTTCACAGTTGTGCAAATGTAGATGAGTGTTGACGTGTGTTGGCCGCTCCCAGGGTCAAGACAATGGTTTTATTCCAAGAAAAGGGGGAATATTTAAGGACATTAAATGTACACTGGGTGTCATTTTTTCATGAAATCAGAAAAACACGCTCCGGATCAGCCTTGCAACTACAGGGGTATTCAAAAGTTTAGCCAAAAAAGTCTCACCCAATTCTGCTTTTATGAGAAATAATTAACAATAAATAATAAACCGAGGTATGCCCCAGTAAAACTGGTCTGCTACAAATCTATTCCGACTCGGTTTCATGAATAATGCGTGCCATGTTTGTGCAGTCTATGCTTCATCTGAAATGCTGGGCAGTAAACTTAAAGACAACCTCTTGCATAACATGGTAAAAGGTTCAACATCCAAAATGACATCTTGTTGCTTTAAAAGAAAACTATGCTCAAATGGACTTCAGGAACAGTTACCAGGGTGTTGTTATGTGGATGCTGAGGTGTTCTGGATGGCTGCATGGAGATTGTTACATGGAGGATGTTCTTGGTGGATGCTTTGATGCGGCTTACCAGTCCAAATAAAAGAGTTGTTCATCATCCTCCAAACCAAAATGAAGAAACTCTTCAGTCATGAATTAGGAAAGTATCGTCATAGTACCCTTCAGGAAAACCAGAAATTTGGGAGTAGTAATTGATGATCAATTAACTTTCAAGGATCATGTCCTTCTCTACAACATCAAGAAGATCAGACCTTTCCTCTCGGAGCAAGCTGCACAAAACCCAATGCAGGCTCGAGTCCGTTCTAAGCTGGGCCACTGCAATGCTCTACTTGCTGGAGTGCCGACCTCTACTACCAGACCTCTGTAGATGATACAGAATGCGATGACAAGAGTGATCTCCAAGGAACCTAAATGAGCCCTGGTCACACCTCTATTCATCAATTTACACTGACACTCTATAGCCGCTTTGAGTTCAAAGCTTTCCGCATTGCCAACAACACCACCACAGGTTTATCACCCTTCATTCTATGGTACAGACGTATGTGCCCGCCAGATCCCTATGTTCCGCTAATGATTGATCTCTTGTGGTGCCGACCCAAAAAGGCAAGAAATTACCCTATTTCAAAAATCACATGAACAGCAAATTCTGTAGAATTACAGATTCTATGTAAACCTGTCTGGTACTTGTTGCCCAAAACCCTTAAAGGCATTATAACTTGTCTTATAGATCATACAACTGTGGCAACTTCTTATTCAAGAACTGATATCAGAGTTCAAGAATTGCAGACTGGAAAACCAATAGTTTAAAATCATAGTTTAAAGTCATATAGAGTAAAATCCACTCACCCTCTGGGTCCAGCTGGGATGTACTTTGACTCTTCTTCCCCAGTCCCACCATGGCAGCCATCTTCGCCCCAAAACTGGAGCGTCTCTTCTTGTCATCATCCTCATCATCGTTCCTCCCCAGCGAACACATGTCTCCGCCGACGCTGGAACTCTTGGTGATGTTGGAGCCGGGTGTTGCCGTTTGAGCCCTGTGTTTCATTTTAGATGTAAACTCACTGTCAGTGGGTCAGGTGAAAGTTGTCGCAGACAAAAGGAAAGTTAAGGACAGGGAAAGACAGAGAAAGACAGTGGAGAGAGAGAAAGGATCAGGCTTCAGACACAGGATTCAGGAGAAGGCTCAAAGGTAGACAGTCACAGTGGTAGAATGGGAATATTTACAGAGGTTTCCAGCCACTTACATAAGACCTCAGACAGGCCTTATTTTCTACTTTCAATGACAAATCCACATGCTCATGAGATAAAGTAAAACTCCACATCAGAGTCAATAACTGTCTCACATCTGAAATGTGTCTTCTGATTTTGAAGAACTGAAAACTTGAATTGGTTTCTTAAATTTGGGAGGCTTGTAGATCCTGCACCCTCAGGTATCTAGGCCGGAAAATAGAGAATTACGTTTCCTATCAGACGGTTAGGAAGAAGGTTATATAATGACCTATTTAGGTGACATAACCATGAGAAAATAATGAGACGGTGAGTCCCGATAAAGTCAGTAAGGGAAGTTGATAATATAAAGCAAATAATTGTATAATTTCTAGAGAAACTCATTCAAACTCATGTCTGCTCCGTTGAAGTCTTCAGAAGTCTGCAGAAGTAAATGCACTTTGTACCTGCTGATGTAATCTAATGTGAAAAATATCAATGAAACTATTGTATCTAGTTGGATTTCAGGCTTACTTTGGTTGGTTGATGCAAAGTATGACTATGGTTATTTATTCATATTTTTGTAATGACCAAAGACCAAAATGCTTACAATATAGCTATAACCTTAAAGATCAAAATAAACGAATTAGATGATAAGTCAAGTCTAATGTCCCATTAAATTATAGATAATAAAATTGCATTATACACCTTGGTGTCCTTCGAATAATGACAGTACTTAACAGTAAAGTCCTGTTCTCTCCTTTTAGTCTTTGAACTAGTTAAAGGACCAGTCATTAATAAACCGTCAAATCAAGCGGTGAGATTGGTAACTGGATCCAAAAGCTTTGAAACTTCGGAAGCTTACAGAGGACAAATAATAATTTGTTCCGTTTTCAAACCCGAGGAAACATACTCAGCTGTATTTTAAAGTCTTATAAATGAGGAATTGCTTGAGGGTGGTTGAATAAGAAAAACGATAACATTTGTAAACTATTTTGATATAACCAACGGAAACTGTGGGTGGTTACACAGACGGATTGATTGAATCATTTATCTTTGTGCTTTAAAAAGAGGACCATGGTTAATTCACTCTTTCATGAGCCACCTACAATTTCTTCTTTTTTGTCTGATCCTGCAGTGACGGAATGTTTCTGTGAAAACTGATAAAGCTAAGGTAGAAAACATCTAGAGGATTTTCCTGTAATCTTTGAGTTGGAAGGTATGAGACCTTGTGATTATGTCTCTATAAAAACCCAATAACCCGATATTAATCGACAAGAAACGAATCTTTCAAATCGACCCATATTAAATTGAAATGACTCATAAAAAGACATATAATCTCTTAGACCACTAAAGGTTCTCCTGTTTAAAAACACATATGCTGGTTCGTAGGGTTTTGAAGGTCCCTACCAGGTACCGTGCACTTTTTTCGACAGCGTATGCAACAAATGCAAATATACAGATAGCAACAAATGTCATCTATATATTTTTTCAGTTAGACCCCACAAATAGAATAGAAAAAATGGAAATCTGAGAGACCTGCAAGAAGGTGTCTCAAACTGGAATAGAGACAGCAGGAGCTCATGTGACGCTGCTGGTGGTTGTGAAGATGACAGTGATGTTATGTAAGACACAGACTCTTTGGGGAAAGTATGAGGATCTATGGGGCAGGAAGGGGGTGGAGAAAGGTGTCATCCAGCATCCAAGAAACACATAATCACATGAAAAGACGCATACGGAATATTTGATGTGCACACATGATCACAAATTTGCACATCACACGGAGCTTATGTCACGAAAATGTGTTAACCCGAGACTCACAACGTGATTTTATGTTAATATTATGTTTTTGAAACAACATCCCCATCTCAGTCGCACAGAGCCAGACTTTCTCCATCTGCGTTACGTCTGATCCACTGTGATCCGGGTAAAATCTGGCCATTTAAACAAGACGAGATTATTTACTTCCTAATCTGTAATGTTGTGACCAACCACCACGCGTTGTTTATGGATGGCTAAACCAGACACTAACGTGGGGATGTGCTTATACGGTAATTCTTCTTCTTTTGGACACTGCCTGGTGATTTGCCTGAAATGTAACAAACTCTTTCCTGGTAAATTGGCAACACGGAGACGGTACATTCACCCATGATCTGATAATGTGAGTTTACCAGACTGTACACTGTAAATACCAGAACAATTCTATTCTTGCATTTTAAAATGACATGTTTTTATAATGTAATATAATTTTTTAAAAATTAAAAAAAATATTATTGCAAATAAGCTTGCGTCAAAAGAGAAATCTAACAATGCAGGGCAACCGGACAGATTTTAAGAGATCCAAACGATGCAAAGTCCATCTTACAATCCCAGCTAACGTATCATTGGAACATCTTTTCTTATAAAAAATGATCTTTTATTCTTGGTACACTTTAAATGTTTGTTCCTTTTGGAAGACAAATTATGAATGTTTTATACGATGTGTTTTAAGTTATAGAATGAACGATGGGCAATCTCACTTGTGTCACTTGTGTAAAAATGGCACATAGTAATGTTAATATGTGCACAATTATTGCACAATTGTATTGTAAAATATGATATTTGGCAGACAGAAGCTTCTTCTGCTGCTGGTAGAGGTGTTTATTCCGTGACCGAACTAATAGGATCTTAATGAGTAAAGAGACCAACAACTTTTCTAATTCAATCTGATGAAGGACAGAGCAAAAAGTGTATCACACTTCACGCTGAAAATCGAGCACAACACAAAGCATAACATTATTCGCGGTTCTGACATGAAACAAAAGGTTTTTCACAGCAATGACTCAGAATCAAGAATCTTTTGTGAGACCCGTGGCATTGAAAGTGACCACTTTGCTGATTATGTTCAACCTAATCTACACAAAATGGGCTTGGGTTGGGGAATAGTCACAAAAACAAGAGAGCTAGGCCTTGGACATGCTGACCTCTCACGTTCCTTCTCTTCTTCCTGCCCTTCTGCATTCTCAGTGGCCCCACCCACCTCCCCTTCATGCCCCGCGTCCAGAGCACTTTCTGAAGCTGGTTCCACCTGCTCGTCCTCCACCACAAGGCCCTCCTCGCCCTGACTCGGAAGAGCCTCCACACGACTGACACAAACATTTGACCATTCCATGACATCGAAAAGGAAAGCATGTGTGACGAAAAAAAGAAAGAGAAGAAACATGCAGGCGGTGGAAACAAAAGAAAGGACGGTGAGCAACAGTATGACAGCGTGGATGTACGTTTAAACATGAGAAAAGGAATCATCCAGCATGTGCGGTGATCTCGGTCACTTGTGAATACATTCCGGTCACATTAAAGCTCACAGGTTTAGTTCTCTTAACCGAACCTCAATTTAAGTGAGAACTTCAGTGTGCTCGGAGTGTTGACTGATCATCCTGCCACAGGTCAAAGGTCAGGGTGATTTAAAGGCAGAGTACCTGATCCTGCGGCCGGCCCGCGCCCTCTCTGACTGGACAGACATGTAACTCGTGCTGCTGAGCCGAGACGCACTCGACATAGCGGACACGTCGCTTACATCGCTGTCCGATGATCTCGTGGACAGATTGTCCGTTCCTCGCTGTGAAATAAAAGCAAACTGAAGATTATTTACAGAACCTTATTTCCAAGATGAAATAATGCAAATGACTTTAAATTTGTCAAATCAAAGTCTTTTAAATGATCATTCATCAATAGTATTATGTGAAAAATATTTTGACCATGATCAATTTCCTTCGACAGCCCGTCACCCACTCTTTCATCCTTAATAAAATGCTTAATTTCAATAGAGTGCCCGTTAACGCTCAGTAAAGCTTTTCCACACCAGCTCGGCCTAACAATGTCCGGAAAAGAGAAAATGTAACAATTTTGATGTTTAGAACAAAGACTTAAAAAAAGTGAACCATTAAGTTAGCATTCTTTAAATTATTTTAATAAATATAATAATGTACAGTCATTTACACAAAGTCCTGCTTCTGAGGCAAGGTGCGCTAATCCTGCCATCAGATCTTAAATAAAATACATTAGAAACATTAAATGCAAAATTATGGTTTTATTATAATTGATTGCATTAAAAAATTGCATATCAAAATATTAGGCTAATTTACAACCAAAAAAGTTGACTATATTATCCAACGCTTAGTTCTGGTCCCAACACCTTTAAACCACAGTTGCACCCCTGCTTATACTAAAACTATTTTATGTTCATTTTAATTCATTTTTTTATTGTATAATCATTGCAGTTAATAAAGAAAGTGTTCGATGCAACCTGTAGTACGGTGGCGTTTAAAAAGATTCTTTGGTTTGTTATGAGATGTAATCTACAGGCGTTCTGTTATTTCTGGATGTGTCTTGAACATTTACTGCTGCCCAGAACTAACACTCGTTTATGTTGTTAAGTTAAATGGTCTATAAAGCCTTGGGATACACCTAACCGTATATGTGTATGTCTATGTAAGCATTATAAAGTGAAGAAGAGTTGACAAAATCAAACCTACCCTTGATGGATCCTTTAAAATGCCTGTGGAAACAAAAAAAACGGATGTAGAGACAGCTGGCAGACACAACCACTAGTTTGCTTCACACCAAAAATAGACAATTTATGGGGACCACCAAGATGGCATTTATAAATACTCTAAAAATGGATTTTTACTTTAAAACAGCAAAGAGAACCCTACACGCAAACACAGGCGCGCGGTTCAGTGGGAACAGAATTCTGTCCGTTATGGGTTCTACGGTCATTTGTCGTCCAGTTGTTAGAAATCAAGGTTCTATGACAGGGGATTGTGTTAAATTCAGTACCTGCATCTTCATTCTCTGATACTGTCTCTACCGCTGGGGTGACGATGAAACACAGTGAGAGAACAGACACACGACATGATGTTATGAGGATGACACAAACACAGATTTCAGATGAATTTCTGACCCATACAGTCAAATCACCCGGAAAAAAACAGATCTAAAAACTTAAAATGTCAAAATAAAAAACCAGCCTGATGCAAAGCATTATGGGAACAGAAATCAGAAAAAAGGTGAATGCGAATTTCTGGTCCCAGAATACCGGACGCCAGTAAGACGGGTGCTTTTACAGAATAAAGACTTCATTGACAGTGTGACGTTCTCTTTGACTTTCATCTGTATGTTTGAGCAACACGTGCAGTGAACGTAAGCTAAAACACAAAGAAAACAAATTATCGACAATACCAAAAAGCCCCGGTTCTAAGTTCAGACTATCCTCCCAAAACGGTCTGCATGCACGTTCTCCGGTTTTATTGTTTCTCACTAAGTAATTTCCTTAAATCTGCAGCTAAATATATTCATACAACTACTTTGACTCGAGATGTTGTTCACTATATTTGGACAACGTCAATACGGTTCTCAGAATCCCTCATTATCTTTGAGATGAATGCCTTAAATCTCCAGAATTATGTATGTTAATGATGAGGCCAATCCTTAAACCTTCATTCAGTCGATAAGACGATAGACTTGTAACTAATAAAAATGATTATTATTATATATAAAGCTATTTTCTGCACGGTAAACACAAGCTTTAATAATACGCAAAGTCTAAAAACATGAAATGTAAACATAAATGTGTTTCAAAATAATGTATAACTATAGTTCATTTTTGAATCCAAAGTGTTGGTATTGGCATATTTCTGCTTTAATTTAATATATATATAACATTATATAAAACAAGGCAGAAGTCGAAAAGAAAAATGTCGATACCACACTTTTCCCAACTGTGGGAATCCTCAGAAACACTTAAAGCAACACATCACACAAACGAGATCAGAAAGAGGAAAGAAGCTACACAGCAGAAAGACTAATATCTAGATCCCTTAAAAGCACACCAAGATTGATCTACACTACTAAGGGCTGATCGTTGTACAATACCAGTGGCTTTCTTCTGTTGATCTTCCCATGTCACTTCTGAAGATACACACAGGGAAAAACATTAAATGACGCTAACCTCAACCAAACACACACTTCAATAAACAGCAAACATTATAGATGCGAACTGTTGATGTATGGCTTGTAATTCAAACTACAAATTAATAGGAATTCCGTGCTAAAATGACTCCTTTCTACCATTTCAGTTTGGTATGATTTTACATTTACATTTGTGCGATGACACTACGATGGTTCTCGTTCAAAAATGACACTAATATCATACTTCTGTGATATATTAATAGACAATGAGTATGAAAATATTTAGAAGCATAATGATAAAAACATTACACAACTTTGTTTCTAAACAATGTCATTGTGCCATCTGCAGGGGTATTAAAATATTTATGTTACACTTGGGCCCTGTAACTTTAAAAATACAAATTATGACCGTCTTCATGATATCACCACAGGTATAAATATTGTGTAATACGCAATACTACAGATAGTCATCTGATCTGTACAGTGTTCCTACTGTACGTGTAAATATGATCTCTCATGCAGTAAATCACACCAGAACAAACCCACACACACGCACAGACAGACAGACAGACAGACAGACAGACAGACAGACAGACAGACAGAGAGACAGACAGATAGACAGACAGACAGACAGACAGACAGACAGACAGACAGACAGACACACAGACAGACAGACAGACAGACAGACAGACAGACAGACACGCACACACAGACAGACAGACAGACAGACAGACAGAAAGACAGACAGACAGACAGACACACACACACACACACGCACGCACACACACACACACACACACACACACACACACACACACACACACACACACACACACACACAGACAGACAGACAGACAGACAGACAGACAGACACGCACACACAGACAGACAGACAGACAGACACACACACACACACACACACACACACACACACACACACACACACACACACACACACACACACACACACAGACAGACAGACAGACAGACAGGCACACACAGACAGACAGACAGACAGACAGACAGACACACACACACACACACACACACACACACTTGCCTTTCCTCCCGTTGACAGCTGAGGGAGCTACAGGCTTTTCCTCTGGTTCTTTTGTTAAAAATGACACAAACCCAGCCAACAATAAAGTTAATGAAAGCAATGGATATATTGTCCTGCAACACACAGCTATATTCTAATGGAAGATTAACCACATGACGAACACATCACACACACTTACTCACAGGTCTCTACCAACAAAATCAAACTGTAAAACAAGCTAATAAACTCAAACTATGTTTCGAATAGCATTATGCACTAAACATTATGTACTGCCACTGTTTTCGGGAATTAATTTACACACAAAAAATTGAGTAAATTTTAAGCTTTGAAATTAAGTAAATATACTCTTTAAATGTTGTGTATATGTAAGAAAAAGTCTAATTAAGTGAAATATTTCTATTAGAATTAGGTGCATACTATGAATATATATCTGTTAAAATAATACGTATCGTTTATAAGATAAACTAAGAGAAATATTGACTGTAGGATTCGTAATCAATTCCTTTAATATCTTCCGCTTAAAATCCGTTTAATGTTTTAAGCTATTTTAAGTTAATATAACTGCTCTGTGATATTTACAAAGCCAAAAGAAGTATTATTAAAGTGTAAAAGTGAAACATGGACAGTATGTCATACAGAGTGCAGTATACATCAAGCACACAATGTGAGACAGCGTATGTAACAAAATGAATCCAATTTAAAATTTAAAATGTAAAAACTAATTCCGATGATACACAATGCAATAAAGTCATCCCACTGTGTTGTAAAGATGCATACTGTTTCACGTGTTATTTTGCAACTTGTGCATGACTAAAAAGTGTGATTTACAGAGTATACAGTGTGCAGAACATAGTGTGCAGTGTTTCATTAAGAGACTTTTTGTGGCATTGATCAAACGGCCCGTGACATCGCAGTACCACAAGAGAGAGCTCGGGTGAGCTGTGATGTCACTGCCCACATAAAGTCAAACAGGGCTACCATCTACGGGTTTGGACCACAGACACACCTGGCACAGGAGCCTGATGGACAGGAGATGGGGCTGCTGATGGTCCTGAAGCGGGAGGGGCCGGATCAGGGGGAGGAGGCGGGGCAGGAGGGGGCGTGGCGTGTTTGACAGGAGGTGTGTGTATATGAGGGGGCGGGGCAGGAGGTAGAACAGGGCCGTGGACAGAGGGATGAGCAATGGTAGGACCAGGAGCAGGAGATTCCATTCCCATGTAAGCTTTGATGACAAAAGACAACGTGGTTTGAGAGGTTGGAAGCAATGACAATGAAAATGTATCAACTTTAACTACTAACGTTTAAAAAAAAATTCTCATTATTATCAGTTTTACCAGCAACTGTTCGTGAGATCTGAGGAGATGTAGGGGGCGGGGCTGGGGATTGTGAAGTCCCTCCCACTGATTCAAACATTGAGACAGAAACGAGAGAAAGAACAGAAAAAGAAAGTAGATCATGCGATGTAAAGAGAAGATCAACCGTACAACAGTGAGTTAAACTAAACTAATCTATTCTATAAGTCGTGTGTACAAAGTCTTTTTCAACATCACTCGACGTAAATCATTTGTATCACAAACACGGTCAGCATGCCAAACCAACTGCAGTTCAACCTTTGCACGTGTTTAATAAATCACGATAGCGACAATCAACATTGGATAGACAAATCTAGAAAAGCTACATGAAGAATATATATGAAAATATATGAAAAGAAACGGACAGAACAATGAATCTGTGAAATAAACGTCTTCGTTCATGTAATCATTAAAACAATCTATTTCAAAGGTTCTTATTTTTGCGATCATTGTGTCTTTTCGCATCTGTATCCTTCAAACACTAAGTGCCAATAAGCTCGTTGTGGAAATTTCTCACTCCAATCGAAATATTTCAACTTCCACGGGTTCAAGTTTCCATCTATTTGTGTCTTACTTTACTCGCACAATTCGCTTAATTGGACCAATTTACGTTGTATTCGTATTTTTTGATTCAAAATGAACTTTTGTTTAAAAACCAGCTAGGGAACAGTGTATAGACTTCTAAAACGGTTCGTTTCGTGATTCACCCAGACATCCGCAAAAACACACAGACTGCACATTTCGCATCTAGATTGTGACAACAGCTATTGCTAAAGCACAAACGAATGCGTCTTCGCACTAAACAAATGACAAAGCGAATCTGGTGACAAGTAAAGTTAACAGAGCAGCTCGAACAGGTTACGAGTAGACGATAAAGCTGTAATAAAACAGACGGAGGCTACAAACAGCACAAGCCAGTGTTTACAGACCTTCAAGTGACTCAGTCATGCCCTCGCCATCTTCTGGGAAAAAGGTGACAAAAGAACCAAGCCGTGTGGTGTTATGGAAAGACGCCAACTTGAGAATGTCACATTACTACTTTGCAGAAACTAAAGGCCTGAGTAAAGGTGATGATACACGGAGAAACTTTTAGAGCGATGTTTCCGGCAAAGGGCAACCGGCTGATACACAGGGCAACTAATGAGGGCCACGGACAAGACGAACGCACGACAAGGAGGAATAAAACAAACACACAGTAACGTTCAAGCTAAAAAGAAGAATACAAGGAAGAATTGGATTTTGGTGATCATCAGCTCCTGATCAACAACTCGAAACACTCACTGACATTACGTCACATTTGGGAATAGACACGCGTCCGTTTTCAGCCACTTAACATTCTTTAACGTAACTACTAAATAAATGTAAATGTTTGTTCTTAACTGATTATAACCCTTCGTTATTCAATGATAATTATCAGAGCTTTCTACAGACTTGCAAATCGCCTTCTCCTCCATCATCGTTTTGCTATAGCGTTTAGGCCGGGAAACTTGGACAAATCGCGATAAATTTTTTTGAGCAAGTCACATTATCGGAGGTGATTGGGGATCTCAAAAATGACCGACAATCGATTTTAAGGATCCAGACAGTTGGTAGCAAAGCAACATCATCGCTCCGTGTACGATCACCTTTAATTCTGGCTTGAAGAGTGGTTATAGTTGAGCAATTGTTAAGGTTGAGTTAGGACAGCAAACAGATTGTTGGTAAGGTTTGTTCAATATTAGTTGAACAAAAAAAAGTCAAAACCCTGAAGTAGGCCAGGTTATCTACTCACTTCTGTCTATGGAGCCCTTTGGTGGGACCTGGGGTAGCTGGCGACCTCTCCGACTTGATACAGGTGTGCTGGTGGGACTTGTTTGAACAGATCCGGTGCGAGGGTTTGCCCTGCGGGATACACGGCGCGTCAGTACGAATGATAAAGCGCTGCATCTAAAGAGTGTTTAGTGGGCATAACCTGCATAGTAAACTACAGCTGGTCATGCTGGTGAGGAAATGCCAACCTGACCACAATTATATCCATGTTTTATGTAATGCTCGGAAAGCAATGTTCACATGACGCTATGCATAGTTTTTACTAATACACAAAATAAGTCAGTGTTTGGCACAGTTTCTAGTGGGTTAGTAAAAAGGAAAAAGAGATGGAAAAAATTGGTAATTTTTGTGTAGTTTTGTAAAGCAAACTACAAAAGTTTGAATCCCATGCAAACTTTCAAGAACACATTTGAAAAGAAACCACGCATTTGAAGTATTGTTGTTAATCTTATCGATTCTTTTTGAGTTTGAAAATGAACGCAAGGTGCATTATAGTCCTTATCATTAGGTTCTTAAGTTGACTGAATCATATTACATAATGATTGAACTTCTTTTTCTTTAAGCTACATAAAATGACGAATGACGCTGCAATACATTGCAAAATATTACCAACACAGTTCTTGAAGGATTTGGAGAGATTCACCCTTGGAATGTTGAAAACCACAGAAAAAAACTTGAATCCACATAGTATTACAGCATGCATTTAATTGATAAATATGTCACAGTCATGTGCATTTTAGCCATGTAACAAAATCTAAAATGCACATGGACTCCACAGTAAACACAATGACCTCAATGTCACATTTGTTTATCCTAGAGCATTTGATCATAAACTGTGGCACGTTCAAGAGTAACTGCGTCTCTTGCATCTGTGAAACGTCATGCGGAAATTTATACTCCTTGTGACTTATGATGTGCGGGGCAGATCATGAGTCAAAAGGTTTAATGGCCTCTCGGGAGTGATGTGGTCAGCATCAGGACAGGTGCATTTCACTGCTAAAGCTGCAAGGAAGGTGAGAAGGCCGACAGCACACGTACTCATACAGCCCACAACTCAAAGCACTGTCAAACTACTAACAAATAATAAAAATGTTAGTAAAAAAACAACGGTAAGAAAGGAAACTGTACGATGCCAGGTACACACCATTATATCCCAAGAGAATATAACAGGTGTGTCTATAACCCAAATGAAAAGACGTTGGTTACCGCCATCGCCACTTTGCACAAAATACAGTCGAAATGAAGACAAATCAAAAACAGCATCGTTACGACAGGGTTAAATAAAAGAGGAAGTGGAGAGAGGCATTCCAGGTGACAGGAAGCAGAAGGCATGGTTTGGTTTGGAGGATTAGTGCTTGGTTGTGATTGGTCTGGGTCACCTCGATAAGGCGGGAGAGGGAGGGGCTGATCTCCCTGACGGTAAGGATGGCATGGATCTCATGTAGCCGGAGTCGGACCGCTCGGATGAGCGGGAGCGCGTGTACACCGGGCGATCCATCATGGGCCGCTGGTCGGCCGACCTGGACCTGTAATGGTCATGCCTGACCACCGTGCTGCGGCTGTACCTGCGGAACGTTAGTCAAACAATGGATGCTCAGCACGGCCCCAGTGCATCATGGGACATAAGGGCATAAAACACTCAGGAAATCCTCAGGAAAGGCGTTAGGTCCTTATGGTCCCTGTGAAACGATGTTGGCTTATGGTATAAAAATACATTACAGTATACATGCAGTACAGGAAGTAGCACGCCAATGGAAGGTGGCCAGTCACCAATTTAGAAAACAAGAATCACTTATTGAAAGAAACCAAAGTTATAAATTCCTGTTATCATTTTAAGCTCCAGGTTAGAACACTATGGAAGGGATATGGTGATGGAACGTAAAAACAATAATAAAATAGTGAGCCTATTTGCTACAAGCTTATCTTATGTGTTTCTATGACAACCTCACGATCTAACACATTACCTTGGATCGTCTTCAAAGTGCTCATGGTTAGTTGGGAATTCTGGGATTTGGTCCTCTCTATGGAGGTGCATGGGAGAAAAAACACATAATGCTACTGATATTCTGTATAACGCATATTCAAAGGGGAATTGTGTCTTGACATGTGTATTTTTATTACAGGGCGCTCGGAAATACTTGATTCTACTTGACACTTCGAATACGGCATTTTCCGATAACAATGAACCGAAATTCATCTGGGTACTGTATATGAGAATCAGTTTGACCAGGGCAGTTTAATATTGCATATTAATGAAATATAAATATGCCTTATTATTAGAATATATAAGATTAGATTCGCAAATGATTACACCAGAATGCATGTTTGTCAAATTTAAATATAAGGTCACATCAACACATTTGACATTGCATCAGCGATATTTGGGCAGAAATCGTTGCTATGCGGTTGTGTCCGCTCTCAGTTTCACTTTCTGATTCAGCGGAACCTGGATCTGGTGAGTGGGTTTTGGGTTTCTGGTTGTAAGGTTCTGCATCATTTACAAGGAAGGTATTCAAATATTTCTGATCAATTTTAAATTCACAAGGCTCATATGATAAGCAGCCATGTAATAAGAAGGTTATTATAAAACGTACCACTAAGTTTTCCGAGTGGTTTACTTGCCAAGTCAAAGGTTGCACTTTATTTTCATAGTCCACTTTGAACATTATACTTATTGTGAGTAACATTGAGTATTCGGTAGAGTATTAATAAACCGTGGGGGTCTCGGTTAGGGTTTGTAGACCAAATTATTCACAGTCAGTAGAGCGCATGTTGAAGCAGTTGAAAAGGAGTTATAATTTATAATCTTATAAATGATCTCCCACGGACTATCAAAATAAAGTTTTACCAAGTCAAAGCTTAACATGGGTATGATCTCTCCTTAATAAAACGAAACTACGGGATTTTCGGAATTACAGAATGAAATCTGACAACGTTTAAGCTGATACGATAAATACAAAAATGTTCTAGTACTGAAAGCTAAAGGTCAAGGTCACAACTGGGTAAAACACAACTAATTTAAACTAGATTCTGAAGCTACTCCTTGCATTTCAAACAATACCTTTCTGTATCTGTAGAAGGTTCAATTTCTATCCTAGGACACGTCCTACTAAATAAACCATCTTAAATGTTAAAGATGTGCTTGAAACCTTAGCATGTGATATTCATTATTTATTTGCTGGAAACGACGAGGGATGTAGAAGTAGAGTTTCTATTGAGGCCAAATGATAATCATTTTGTAAGTAAGAGAAGCACTGGGAGTCTCCCGACAACCTTACCTGTAGTCCCCATAGGTTCCGTTCATAACATGATTGGGCCCATTGTAATATCTTTACACACAACATGAGGATTGATGGGTCGAAATGAAGAAATGAAAGTAGGATTAGAAAGCAGCACTGCTGCATCAGTGACTACAGAAAAATCAGATTTACTGTAAACACAATCTAATCTAACGTAAACTCGTTTTACCTCTCAGGAGAATCAAATGAGTCACTGTAGGCAGAAATCTGTCTATCCCTCCTCATTCTCCTGCATATAAAATAACACACGATCAGAATTTCTACATGCTGCCGTTCTTATTCCACTAAAATCTACAACCATATTAAGGCCCTAATGATTGGGTCATGAATATGTTAGACCAGTTTGGTTGTAAAACTTTTATGGAATCAAGTGTCATTCCGATCTAATGGCTTTCAGATTATGAAAACCAACTTTGGAAAACAATTTGCTTGAGACATACAGTTCTGTAATGGTCTATTGAGACGAAATGTCCTATGTCTTTAAGAAAATTATTACTTACTAGAGACAATATCGTTACTAATAGAATATGATAAACACTTGATTGGAGATAAGAAATCACCGAGCAGTACCCAAACAACCACCCAGAACACCATTCGTTTAGCATGGTTACATGCCGACAGTTGCCATGCAGTTGCCAGGCTGACATGGGTGGTTTTTAAGTTGTGCTGACAATGATTTCTTGCCCCTAGATTCTTATCATAGGTCGTTTTATCAATGCGATTGTATAGAATTTCTCTCGCTATAACAAAACGGCAGTATGTGAGTCAAACCATTAAAAACTTTGAACGTTATCACATTTATAAAAGAGCAAAAATAAGTCCATATTGAATCCACGAAACAAGGCTTCGATTCTTAACTGTTCTTCGAAATATTTCCACTACGGTAAAGCTGAAAAGATGAGCTCACACAAATCTGAGGAGTTAGTGTATATTTCTATACATGCTTGGTTTGGACAAGCGCTTTAGCCAGAAAATAAAGCCAGTTGGCTCGGTCTTAAAGGAGCTTGTTGCCCAGTCATCAAAACCACACAAGCCCACCCTCAGACATCCAGCAAGACACAATTCATTACGCTGCAGTAGGGAAGGCAGCTGAGGACGCGTACACTTACAGAACGCACTACCTCTGGGAAATAGAGCTTTGAGATTACCGCCGGACTGAGCGGCGTAGTCTGCAAAACTCACAATTGCAACATTATCCTTCTGAGCGGACTCATAATGGCTCTATAACATTATATTGATAGCACAAAGCTTTCTCAATGGGTGGGACGGTAATTATAAGACCATCCAATCATTAAACTAAGAAAGTGACCCATTTTATAAAACTCTACAAAATCTAGACATCACGTAATCTAGACATATCATTTCACTATTGGCATCACTATCTATTCTAGTTAGAACTACTACCTACGACACGAGACCGACTCTGGTACTACCTGTCCACACTATTGTAAGAGCCTTCTGAGAATGCACGAGCCAGCTTAGTGGAGCGAAGCAATCTGACCGCGTCTTCTCGATACAGAGGGTATCTACTACAATTGAGAAAAAACAAAGTCAAAGTGCATTAGAAGGTGGATGAGACAATGTTGTTGGGGTAACAAGTGATGATCAGAAGGCTGATGGGAGCAAGGATCAACCAAAGCACCAAGGCCGAAATCAAATGATGGGGGTAAACATAGCTCGGCATTCACCAGATCCAAGAAAGATGGCTGACGTCCTCTCATTTGTCCCACAGATGGAGCGCTTTTCTTAAATGAAGTATGAAATACGTGCTAGCATAAATAACTGTTTTTATTACTACCCACATTAGCAAACAGACACTCAAATCTCTGTGTGGCTGTTAGCAAGAGAGTCATTACCTTACATCACGCTTTTATCTCGATGCTTTTTCAAGCACACTTAAACGTTATTACGGATTTGAAGGCAGTGGTTCTCAATCCTGATCCTCAAACCCTCCTCGCATGTTTCTCAAATTCACCTTCGGAGGTTTGTTTAAAAAGACTATAAGTGTCCTACGTAGTGGTACAATATGTTGGGCGGAGGAACGGGTGGGCAAGGACTGGTTAAGCTGTGTGGGGCAACGCTGTGCCCACTATTCTAAAAATCGCTTTCTTAGTCTGAAACATAAAATTCATGTTACCTTTCATACTTATCTTTACATGAGTTCAAGTCAAGATTCCCACATTGTTTCGTACCTGACAGCTCAAATAACGAATTGTAAATGTCCATCAAAGTAATTATAACATTGCCTTAATTTGTCGTCAGGTTATGCTGGCGGTATGAACTGGGCATAAGTGAGGGCGAGAGACAAGAACCTTTGGAATCATGTGCTTTGGTTGGGCAATCTGTCAATCCATTAGTAGCAGGAAATTGGAGAGGTGAAAGTGAGACGAGTTGGACGTATGGGAAAGCCAGGTTGGGTAATGGCACTCTAAGGCATCTGAATACCCCGGGTCCTTAACATGGAGGTCAAGGGTTGGCTATCTGTGTCTGGTACGAGGAGAGAGGGTAAGATTCTGACTACCACTACAGCGAGATATGAACAGAAAGATGATTTAATGGAACCACTGAACATGGAAAAGGAAAAAATGAACTCAAGAAGGTGACTAGCATGGGCCGAGGTCATGGGTTCCAAACCCAGAATCCTCCACAAATTGTAGTGTGAGGCACATCAGAATAAATAATAGTTGGGCGGAATAAAATTAGAGGGAAGTAAGACAAGTCAAAATGATAAATGGGAGTTGTTCCTCACGTTAAATGTTTGTTATCATGTCGACCAAAAATATGAGAACTATGCAGACTTTTCTGTTTTGGCTTTTTGTATAAAAAGGAAAAATATGAGCTTCAAATATTTTGAGGGCACAGAAATTGTCGGCTTCTGTACAGAATCCCATGAGCACATACCTGTCTGGAGAATATCGGTCTTCAGACAGCCGATGATGGGTTCCATACAGCGACGGTGCTCCTCTAACACCATGATCTAAACTTCGACTAGAAGAAAGCCAAACAAGAAGACCAAAGCTTGGCTTTTTAAGATCCTTAAAGGAGGAGGAACACGCTTTTTCATGCATTCTGACTTCTAAACAATGTAAAAGAAGATGGCTCCTCATGCTTAACGTGGTCATTATGTAAAAGTGTAATATGTATTATTTATCTTTTATGTGATATTCTAACATGATCAGAAAGTTTATTCTAAAAATAGAAAAAACCCAAAACAAGTTTGTTGTATTGGTCATTCTGCCTGAAAAGCATGACCTTGCATCAATCAGAGATCTTTGTTTTATTCCATTGTTGTTTATGTTTCTTACAGATATTGTGTTATTGTCTTACAGATATATATGTTACTCTACAGATATTTAAGATTAATATAAGATAAGATTATAATAATATAAAATAAAAAAAAAAGGAAAGTTACCTCTGTGGGGGAGGAACGCTGGGTGACCTTGAACGTGTCCGAATCAAGTCCGATCGTGAACAGTGATTGGACGACATAACCTGCTCGGGTACAGACTGGAAATCCCTGCCGTTGTGCCGATAATCTGACGGCAAAAGATCAACACACACAAATATTTTAAATAATATATTTACAATAATAAACTGAACAAAGAAGTCTGAAATGAAATCAGATCAGTCTTGCAAGAGTAACATTTTACTCAAGTTTTTTTTAAATCGCTATTAAACTTTATTATTAATATTTTAAAGGTGGAGGTCAACAGGGACATTTCCCAAAGCTATTAAAGTGTCAGGAGAAACTGAAGTTAGCTGGGCAGTGGTAAGGGTTCCAGTAATCTTCTCCTTTACAATATCCTTTAATTGATTTGTTCATCAGCACGAGTAACCGGGACAGTGCATGTATGCTAGAAAGTAGAGATCTTTCGGTTAAAACTCCTCTGTTTGAAACATTTCTGGGAAACAATTATTCAACATTCTTCAATCTGAGACAAATGAAAGGGTTATCTAGGACAATGTTTCAATAGTTTATTAGTGCTGTGTGAATAACAAAACAAAGAGAAAACTGAGCTGTACCTGAGATAACACCAATCCCCTCTTCACAGTCATAATCAGAGAACTCGCTGTCACTGATTCTCTGTGACCCTGAGAGAGAGAGAGAGAGAGACCAGAGAGACCAGAGAGAGAGAGAGAGAGAGAGAGAGAGAGAGAGAGAGAGGAGAGAGAGAGAGAGAGAGAGAGAGAGAGAGAGAGAGAGAGAGAGACCAGAGAGAGAGACCAGAGAGAGAGACCATAGAGAGGACCATAGAGAGAGACCATAGAGAGAGACCAGAGAGAGAGAGAGAGAGAGGAGAGAGAGAGAGAGAGAGAGAGAGAGAGAGAGAGAGAGAGAGAGAGAGAGAGAGAGAGAGAGAGAGAGAGAGAGCCAGAGAGAGACCAGAGAGAGACCAGAGAGAGACCAGAGAGAGACCAGAGAGAGACCAGAGAGAGACCAGAGAGAGAGACCAGAGAGAGAGACCAGAGAGAGACCAGAGAGAGACCAGAGAGAGAGACCAGAGAGAGAGACCAGAGAGAGATCAGAGAGAGAGAGAGAGAGACCAGAGAGAGAGAGAGAGAGAGAGACCAGAGAGAGACCAGAGAGAGACCAGAGAGAGACCAGAGAGAAAGAGAAAGAGTGAGAGAGAGAGAGGGAGAGAGAGAGAGAGAGAGAGAGAGAGAGAGAGAGAGAGAGAGAGAGAGAGAGAGAGAGAGAGAGAGAGAGAGAGAGAGAGAAGAGAGAGAGAGAGAGAGAGACCAGAGAGAGAGAGAGAGAGAGAGAGAGAGAGAGACCAGAGAGAGAGACCAGAGAGAGAGAGACCAGAGAGAGACCATAGAGAGAGACCATAGAGAGAGACCAGAGAGAGAGAGAGAGAGAGAGAGAGAGAGAGAGAGAGAGAGAGAGAGAGAGAGAGAGAGAGACCAGAGAGAGACCAGAGAGAGACAAGAGAGGAGACCAGAGAGAGACCAGAGAGAGACCAGAGAGAGACCAGAGAGAGACCAGAGAGAGAGACCAGAGAGAGAGACCAGAGAGAGACCAGAGAGAGACCAGAGAGAGAGACCAGAGAGAGAGACCAGAGAGAGATCAGAGAGAGAGAGAGAGAGACCAGAGAGAGAGAGAGAGAGAGAGACCAGAGAGAGACCAGAGAGAGACCAGAGAGAGACCAGAGAGAAAGAGAAAGAGTGAGAGAGAGAGAGGGAGAGAGAGAGAGAGAGAGAGAGAGAGAGAGAGAGAGAGAGAGAGAGAGAGAGAGAGAGAGAGAGAGAGAGAGAGGAGAGAGAGAGAAAGAGAGAGTAGAGGACCAGAGAGAGAGAGAGAGGAGAAGAGAGAGAGAGAGAGAGAGAGAGAGAGAGGAGAGAGAGAGAGAGAGAGAGAGGAGAGACCAGAGAGACCAGAGAGAGACCAGAGAGAGACCAGAGGAGAGACCAGAGAGAGACCAGAGAATGACCAGAGAGAGACCAGAGTGAGAGAGGAGCGGAGAGAAAGAGAGAAAGAGTGAGAGAGAGAGAGAGACCAGAGAGAGAGAGAGAGACCAGAGAGAGAGAGAGACCAGAGAGAAAGAGTGAGAGAGAGAGTGAGAGAGAGAGACCAGAGATAGAAAGACCAGAGAGAGAGACCAGAGAGAGACCAGAGAGAGAGTGAGAGAGACCAGAGAGAGACCAGAGAGAGAGTGAGAGTGAGAGAGAGAGTGAGAGAGAGAGAGAGAGAGAGAGAGAGAGAGAGAGAGAGAGACCAGAGAGAGACCAGAGAGAGACCAGAGAGAGACCAGAGAGAGAGAGAGAGAGAGAGAGAGAGAGAGTGAGAGACCAGAGAGAGACCAGAGAGAGACCAGAGAGAGAGAGAGAGAGAGAGAGAGAGAGAGAGAGAGAGAGAGAGAGAGAGAGAGTGAGAGAGATTATATTATAACCATGCAGTAAGTTTTAAGTTGAACACGCACTCACATTAACATTTTGGGTACTATGATTACTATTACAATAATAGAGTTTAGTTATATTTTAAATATATTCTGCCACATCTTACTACTTTATTATATCATTTATTCAGTAATATTACCTAGCTTTTACTATTTCGGGAAGTCTAAATAAAATCTGATCTTTATTATAATATAAAATATTTTGATTAGATTTAAAGTAGACATACAGTCTGTACTTTACAATATGGACACATATTTTAATACTAGGTATTTTACAACCACGTTGGAATATAATTTCTTAAGCTTCAGTCTACCTCTATGTTTCTTCTATGCAACATTTTTTCCTCTATAGACACTGTGCCACAATGCAAAGCTGAGAAAGGTGCTATAAAACATACATTTAAAATGACTTTTAGGGGCTTTGTCACTGCTTAGATCAAACAACGAAACCAACACACATTAACAGAAAGCTCTGTGAGAGAACAAGCGGTTCACAACAAATCCACATCAGGAATGGTAAGAACTCTCCAGCGGAGATCAGGTCTGAAGGAAAGTTGAAATGTGAGGATGTGTGTGAAGAAGCGTCAGCGTCAGCAGCGATGGACATTACACAACTCCATGCAAGCCTTGTGGAACGTTACAGGGTGTCTGAAGGTGTCTGAGGAGATGTAGAGAGGGTGCAGGGACAGAGAACTCTTTCACATGCTACTGAAGCTGGGGCAAGCAAGATCAAGTTACCTGAGTTGTAATAATATGGCCCCTTGTCTGGACATTTGTCAATGGATTGATAGAGTATTATTGTTTTTTTTTTTGAAGGAAACAAAACATGAACACAGTAAACATATCAACAAAAACAAACACACTGACACACACTCAATAATATTATTCTTGACAATTCTGCAGTGAGCGATCCAGCTATGCAACTGTCACATCTGTTTAGGTTATTATTTAAAGAAAATTTCTCAATGTTGAAATCCTGTGACTTCCGCTTCCCTTATTGTATGTTTGTTCGTTTGATTGGTTCCTTCCTCATGCATACTCTTCTAAAGACATCCCCGCATCTCATTCTATTTTATTCCACACTCTCTAGCACAACTGTACAAACAATTTACATTTACATTTACATTAAGTCGTTTAGCAGACGCTTTTATCCAAAGCGACTTACAATAGTCGAGGAGACAATGAAGCGGTAAATAGCCGATACAACAATAGGTTAACAGGTGCTACAACAGTGTTACCGAGTTACACAGAGAGAGAAGTTACAAAAAGTATATATACTTTTTTTATATTTTTTATTTCTTATTTTTTGATAGAGTGAGTAGGTTAGAAAAGTAGTGAGTTAGTGAGTTAGGGCCTACCACAACTTTATCAGACTTCCGTTAATGAATGTCCAAGAGATCTGGGTTTGTGTTGCAAAAGTTTTGGGAGATTTGTCTGAGTGACGCGTAATGAAAATAACACACAATAAAACTTACAAAATCACGAATGGGTAAACCTGCTGTGCTTTAAAGGCGCAGTGTGTGAAATATAGTGGCTTCTAGTGGTTGCAAATTCGTTCACCCCTCCCTTGAAACGCTACGGTGGCTGACACAAAGCAAAAATGTTCTCTGCCGAGGAAGATGGCATTTACAATTGTTATGCATTTTTATAAGTGGTGGGCATAATCAATTTTTTTAATCTAGACCTATCTCACTGTAAACTTGGAATTCATCTAGATTAATCTAGATTAAAATGGCTAATTTGAATTCTGTCGAAGGCCTTTAGAATATGTGTGTTACCTAAATAATGACCAAAAGTAAGTCATCGCACAAGATGCAAACAACCATAGGCCACGTTCACACCAGACGCGAATTAACGTGTAGCTTGACGCTTGAACATTTAAGTTCATCCGGTTGTACAATTTGCCTCATTCGTATGGAAAGCCAAATGTTTCAGAAAACGCAAATTAATACGGCGTTGAAAAGCAGGCGTATCCTTTCCCATTTGGCTTTCCATACCCAACCCAACTTTGAGAATAGATTAACGGCGATATCTTTTTTATCGCCCGATAAGAGTCTCACATTAACGCAACACGTTAACGCCGATAACGGCCCACCACTTATTTTTCTATAGCATTTCTATCAAAAGATTTTCAAAAATGACCCACTGCACCTTTAGAGAATGGAACGTAAAAGATTTTAGAAGGTTTGTTATCCACAGACCATATTTTAGGCGTTTAACCAAAAACTCTTCATAAGACCATTGACCTTGAGAGATGGAACCAGAAGTGTTTCAGCGGTTTGCATATCAAAAAAAGTCATCTCAGATAGCCTTGATCTTTCCTTAGTGTGTAGCTTTGTTTGTGTCCCAAGAGATCACTTAAGGGTGGTTGAGTTAAACTCATGTGTAGTTTAGTACTCAAACTAGAACAAAAAAAAAACGCTAAACAGATGTGACAGCTACTTTAAGGCATTACAATTAAGCTTATTTTCCAAAATACAAAGCACACCTAGAAGAAGACATCGTGGCTTTTTCAGTCCCACAATGCACTGTTTTATTCCGTCATGTAAAACACTTGAATTCTTTGGTTATGTTCTTGAACACACAAATACAGTAACAGCACATCTAAGACAACTCACGGGTATTGCAAACCTGACACGTATATTTCTCACGGGTGAACTATTTGTATCGCTTGACTTTTCTATTTTTCTCAATTCCGTACAAACGATTCTGGCATCCCAGGATGAAGTCAGCAAGTACATTAAATACAATTTGGAAAAATATCATTCTTCACATCCAGTGTTTGAATTTTCCTTTTTTTGCTAGTTCTAAATTGGCCGGTGACTTAAAAATACCATAACCAAATCGGCTCCTTTGCCCTTATTGCTAGTCGAGTCTCTTGTATGAAGTCGTATTCATCATAAACTCTTGAATGTTGAGAGATGATACAGTAAATGTAGGTGTACTGTATAGGAGCATGTACGTACTCTGTAACCTGCGTGTTGGACTCTCTCCGTGTAGAAGGCGTCTCTGCATGTATGGGGAGGGGTTGGGCAGCGGCATTGAAGACAGATCATGCGTTTGAAGCTTATACCAATGAGGCTGGTCATCCAACAGTGCCGTCTCCAGCTCTATCAGAATCTAAAGACGGAAATATCTCAGTCATATAGGAAAGGGATTGAAAGTGCAACAGGGTATACAGTTTTATCAATCCATTTGTTTCATCGTATAGGGACCCATGAATGACTTTATATTGAATTACTAAATATGTTACGTTATATTTTGGACCCTGTGTATAATGAATCCTAATACTTATAAGAAAGCTTGAAGTCTTCCTCTCACCTCTCCCAGGAACTCACTCTCCTCCTCTCGGACTCTGGCCTGGTCCCATAGCGTGATCTCCAGCATACGCTCTCTGAATTCTCGTCTGTGCACCGGTGAGTACATGAACGTCTGGTTCCACTTGGGCTCGAGGGATTTCTTCACTGTTTTTGTTCTCCTTTTGCTTTTGTCACTGAGAAGAGTAAAAGAGCTCATACTGTAACGGCTGCTGATGCTCTATCTACAGTATTTCGTACGGTAACAAGGTGATAAAATGACATCACTGCGATTTACATAATAAACACCTGATATAATGACTTAATGATACGTACAAACTGAGGCAGGCACGCACCTTCTATCCGGGAGAAAGTAGATTTTGACATAGGGGTTCCTAGGCCGCCCGTCTTCCCGTGAAGGCAGATCTTTGGCTCCCAGGATTGTAACAATGAGTTGATGTCCCACCTTATCGTACCAAAGCTTTACCTACATGGATAGAGAGAATCCGTTAGGAGGTCTGCAGCGTGAGCTCAGCCCAGAGGTTCTAGGACACATCTGCAGAAGCCTCTGATGCACTGGTGGGAGCATCACATGCTTGGCAGAACGCTATCAGAGCGGGCACGGCCACAGCTGACTCAAACTAAAACAGAATGATGATACGCTGATGTCTAAACACGAATAATCATCTACTATACTTTCAGGGATCTCTCTATTCAAACATTACATCACTTCAATCACTACGGCAATGTTGAGGAATTTAAAGGCTTACTTACTATATATTAGGAATATTAAAATATAAATATAAAAATGAAGATCACATGTACACTAATGCACTTTACATTAATGTCTATTGGACAATGCTTCGTCTCAGAATAAATGTGAAATATCAGAAAGGAACTTGTATGATAACATTCTTACTAATGTTATTGCTATTTTAATGTGTTACAATTTTTCCAGGAAAAAAGTATTGATTCCGCACACTTAAATTTAGTATTTGTAACATAACTTTCAACAACAATTATTCTGAAAAAAAATAAATCATGTGGAACCGATGTGCATAAACAATATTTAATATATATTGAGCCACAAAATGAAACACTGATCAAAGTAATCATAGAGTGTTCTTGATTTAAGCAGAATTAAGCAGATAAAAAATTTGACAACTTTTAGTAAAAATTTCTTTAATATTTCAGATTTGAAGATTTCTAAGTGTAAAAGCTAGTCCTGTGTATATTGGGTTTTTTGGACGTGTTTAATTTTATCATTTACATCCGTTCCACATTATTAAAACAAGTTGTGTACATTAAAATTGTGAATAAAATATGGGTTGATATATTTACCCGAAGTTAAGATGTGATATAGAAATGCAACATTATATGCAAAAAACTAAATGAAAATATGTTGCAAACCCACAGAAATGACATCGGTATAGAATAAACTGGCGTTTATGTGAATATCTCTCTGAAGAATATTTAAACTAATGGTTTCTTCCAATACTACAAGTGCTTTGTGATTGTCCAAAAGATGTACACTGTAAGTGCATTACTGTAAATGAAAAACTTAACCAAAGCAAGATAAAATATCCCTTTAAATGTGATGTACCGAATGGTCATCTTTCCCAAAAAATTTAATATCTTCCATTTATATTGCTAGGCTGGACAGTCTTGAAAAATGTAAAAACATAATTTAATACTTTAAAAAAAGCCCAGCAATTTAAAAATAATACAATATCTAGAGAGAGAGAAATATATCCCCCAATACCAAAAGGGAAGCTCAACAAGACCGTAAATAATATCATAATTTCATATAATATTTTCCGTGAGCAGATGGATTTAGTAATAGAAAAACTTCAAGCAGTTACCCTTCCTCTGAAGCACATCACCAGAGCGTCTATACTGTACCTTTAGAGAGTACTCGCTATTCTAAAAATAGTCCAGTACTAATGCATGCAGCAAAGCAACGGAAAGTGCTCAATACAGACCGGAGCAATCCAGATAGGTTTCATTGCAAAACCGGCTTTAGTAGAAACAAATTGTACCATTAAATGATCATAAAGACGTGAGCGCGTTTATGTCCTATCAGTTTAAACAAATTGTTTTAGATTGTGTCGGTAAATCTGAACACAACCGAAGGGTTTTATGCTATAGTTAAATGAGAAGACTCAATGAAATCTGTTGTAGCTTCAGGACTTTTTTGTATTTTGATCAATTTATTCTACTTGTACAGCTGGAGAGTCGCAATGGCTTTGTGGGTTGGTTCTTTTATGTTTCCTTTTATGTTTTATAAGGATGACTTTCTTAGAGAAGATAGAAAGCTCAACCACACGTTCATGTGGGAAAATCATTGTCATCGCAGCAAGAATCACTGTGGTAGGCCAAAGCAAAGAAGATGGCAAAAACAAAGATTTACATCTGAAGAATTGCCATGACCAACAGCACACCTTCTCAGCACAAAACGGTGGCAATACAAGAAGTCTTTACCATAAGAACCTTGAACTACAAATTCGTCAGAACAACAAACAAAGACAACAAAAACACCAACCCACAAAACAGTTACGACATGTATGACATATCCAATGTATAGCACATATACAAGTGCACTTTCATTGGTACAATTTGCTTATTTGTCTTTCAAGTTTAAAAACATATTTGGAAAATGCAATATTGCTGTGAAAATATACAAGTTAACATACCGTAGCCTATTGCATCATAGAACATAATATTTGATGATATTGACATGTCCAAACTGGTAATAAACCTTACGTTTGAAAAATGAACAATTGAATAACTGACACTGATATCGTATATCAATAAAAAATATTATGTTCCATGTCAAAATTTGAATTTAAAGAGACGATATTTTATAACCAGGCCGAATTAAATATGCAAATAAAATAGTGCTCTATTTTGCATGAGAATATTGAAACCCATCAAAAATGTCTCTTTAAACTATTTCAAACAGGGATGTTTTTCATGCAGCATATGTCAGGCTTGATGCTGTTTAAACTACGATTCAAAAGTCCTGCAGTGCATTTTCCAAATTACGCAGAAAGTAATGGTATTACAAGAGACTGCCAGAAATAAAAGAAAAGAGAGAAAGAAGTCTGGCGATGTTACCTGGACCCTAGGGACAAAAGGCGTTGTTCTTCTACTAAGGCATGGACTCTGGATAAGCAAAATATACAAAGACAAAAAACAATAAAACTAAACGAAAACTGCACAGAGGCACACAAATCAGAACAACCCAAGTGACAAGAGATTTAACATGTGTGTGTGTGTGTGTGTGTGTGTGTGTGTGTGTGTGTGTGTGTGTGTGTGTGTGTGTGTGTGTGTGTGTGTGTGTGTGTGTGTGTGTGTGTGTGTGTGTGTGTGTGTGTGTGTGTGTGTGTGTGTGTGTGTGCGCGTGTGCGTGCGTGCGTGCGTGTGTACATTATTTTCTTTTTTTAGTATTTATTTGTCTGTAGCGTTTAAGGTTAAATCTCTGTCATGTCAAACATTATTTTATACATCGCAACCCATAGAGACAACACCAAAACTCCATTCAGACAGATAAACATATATACTCCATTGCTATATAGACAAAGACACACATGGATGTAAACTTATGTTTGACAAAATTTTCAAAAATACACGAAGGCCATTGGTAATTAATGCTCTCGTATCGTTGTTCTTGTCTTAAAATAGTATATGTAATATAATTATGATAAAACATAACAGGTTTTTGATAAAAGGTGTTAAGTATTACTAAATCAGAGATCCTTTAAACGTGTTGATGAAAGGTCACGAAGACCAATTTCACCAAAGTTAAAAAGTGGATTTTGATTTTATGTTGAATTAAATGAATAGGTTCACCTAAACATAAAAATGGCCTCCAAATGAATTTATGAGCTATCCAAGATATCATCCAATGTCCTCCTAGATGTACATGCCTTTGAATCATATTCATTTTTGGGAAACGCTTGTGATGTTCCATCATCCTGATTTTTCTGCTTTCTTGTGTATTTGTGTGCCACTAAGCTGGTGTGTCTGTCAAAGATACTTTACCTCTGGAGTCACTTAAAGGATACATGCATGTGCACTTTAAAGTTCCTTATAAGAAGATAACTTGTATATATACGAAATTAAGAGTATTTTCATATTTAGGAGAACTTTTCCTTCAAGCACAAAGTACTCTAAAATTCAACTGCTCCAGCACCTGTGTGAATCTTACCTGACAGATGTCTCGGGCTCATATCTTAAGGCTACCAAACAGTGTAAAATATTCATACACCCTCCTTACTGTACGTTTTGAACTGCAAGTTAGATCAAGGTTGGACCTTTAAATAATTACAACAACTTCAAGGAATTTCCTTTACATAACGGTCTTATCCATCAGTGCTGTGTCAGATCTGAGCAGCTGCCAAGTTCACGTCAAGGTAACAAGCTTGAAAACTAATAATACATTTTCCCCTTCGGGATTTCTTTCGCGAGTCCAGACTGCGACCGAGATCACGGAGGACTTTCGCATCCGTCTAAAAGTCAGTGGCCTCAAAGCATCTGTATTACTTTAACATTTCTCATGAAGATCTGAAACATCTTCCCAATCTAAATCGTCACCTCACCAACCCTGAAAAGCAAAGCGGTTCATCAGAAGACATTCGGGTACTTACGGAGAGCTGTCCAGACAGATACTGAGGGCTTTCCCGGAGCATGCCAGGACTCATTGGGGACGTGACAGAGATAGAAGGGCCCATTTTTTGGGATTCAAAGGAACTTGAACCTGGAATATGGAAAAACACGCAAACTGTGGACTTGTTTCTCCAGCTGACCAATGTTTGCGTCATAATGACAAAACTCACTTGATTCAAGTTGTCCATGTGTGCTCTCTGGTATTCTAGGGACATCTCTACAAAAAGAGAGTTATTTAAGATATCAGTAAGATACGGTCATGAGATTTTATAAAAAGTTCACACATTTATACGGAACGATGTTAAAACGAAAGAGAAGATTTGCATTAAAACCTTGGTTGTATTCACAGTTGTATTCTATTTGATATCATCTCTATCATCTTTCCATATGGCAAAATCAACCTACAGTTGTCTGCTTGGAAAATAATCACCAGTTGTGGTTGTAAAACACACACGTTTTTTAGGTATGTCCTACTGAAACGGAGTTTCTGCCTTTCGGTGTTGCGTGCGAACAGTTCTACTTTCAGCTCCCACAGGTCATTCTTCTTTATAAACCGACATTGTCAGGCAAAATGAGCTTCGTGTCCCTGAAGTGACGTGCTGAGTATCGTGCAGAATAATGATCTATCACCCGCTTCAACTCACCCAATGGGCCGTGAGACCACCAGCTCCACCTGGGGCTCGGGCTTGGATTCTAGAATAATATTGTAAACTTCCTTGAATGTGGCTCCCTGCAAGACCCTCCCGTTCCACTCCAGAACCTGATCACCTGAGGAGAGACACGTCACAAGCTTGTGAGAATTCTGTGTTCCGATGTCAGATTCCAATGACAGTTTAGAATTTTGTTTAGGATTTTAAAAGACAAAATGACTGGAGGGTTTTGACACTAATTCAGGACTGCACATACTAAAAATATTCCTTGTGGCTTTTTAATATCATAAAAATGTATTATTAACTCTTTGAATAGATTTTTCAGTGGAAATTAAATCCAACAGCTAATTTCTTTAAATATCTTTTTTTTAATTCATGTAATAAAGTATTTATTTAACAAGCATATATTTGTAATATACACCTTTTGGTGGTATTCTAATAGAAAAATTTGAAGTAAAGAAGAATTTTTTTAGAAAGTGCCCAAAATTTAAACAGTTTATTTACATTATCTCAAAGCTTTAAAGGAGCAGTAACACACACAGTTTCTGTAAATCTTATGATAATCTTGAGTTCCTATAATGAAGAATCGTGTCGTTCATATCTCCGAAATGTCTTTGGTTTACTCACATTTACAGAAGACAGAAACAGCTTTATGATTGTTTCTAGGTTACTTCTTTTCTAACTACTCACTCTATCAAAAAATAAATAAATAAATAAAAATTCTTTTGTAACTTCTCTCTCTGTGTCACTCGGTAGCATTGTTGCAGCACTTGTTCACCTATTGTTGTATCGGCTATTTACCGCTTCATTGTCTCCTCGACTATTGTAAGTCGCTTTGGATAAAAGCGTCTGCTAAATGACTAAATGTAAATGTAAACTTAACATGTTTAACTGTCTAAAGCACTTATAATGCAGGAAACAGCAGGAAATTTCTACTTTAAAACACACTCTTTTTTTGTGGTATACATTGTTTCACAGTAAAAAAAATATTTGAGTGTAAGATTTGAATATATCACAGAGAATAATGTTGTTTTGTTGAATAACCCTTGACAACCCACAAACCAATTTTCTGGCAAATTTTAGAACCTCTCTTTCTAACGGCATAACACTCCCACACATTTTCACATCAGAGTTTGAGGAAAAGGAATCTATGTAAATGAATCTCATTCCCATCATAATTCTGATTTGACTTTATTGCGGTGCATAAAAGTGAGCACAGATGGATGGCCAAATAACAGAAGCTAAACGCAAAGAGCATTAGGAGGGTCTCAGAAGACCCTTCACACTACAATGAAAGTTTCAATCATAATGCTTCTACATGCTTAAGTCTCATGCTTTTAGATTGACAGACCAAAAATATTGGTCACATTACTCATCATGAGTCTCATACCACATGTCTCTGTTTAAAACTAACAAATACCCACTCATGGAATTCTTGATGTTAAGAACATTAAAGACTTATGGATAAACATTCGAATACAACATTATCTTTATGGGAAAAATCTTATGACAAATAATTCATGGATTTGTAAAAGTAGTTACAAACTGCTATGGGTTTTCTCAGTGAATACACTCACCTGGTCGGAGATGACCTACGGTATCTGCTAGACTTCCTTTCTTCACTTTCGTAATGAATGCACAAAGTCTTCCAGACTCCATCATCTTCCCCCCCACGACCTGCATTACATAAGACAGCACTAATGTTTCCTCTTTCCAACACGTAAAGCTGTAGAAGCTGTGCAGAACATTCCTCTTCCACAAACAACAGCGTTTAAATGCAAGTCCAGTCTACAATGTTGTGATGGCAATGTCATGATCATGGCTTTGTCATGAATGGACTCTATTAAGGGTTTCTTGTTGAACATCCCTTACCTTGAGTCCCAGCAGAGCGCCCGTGTCCCTGGGCACCGTGCCATCTTTCATCCGCTTGTTTAGCACCACCCGTCCTATTAGACGCTCTCCATCTTTGGATGGTTGCCATGTCACCGGGTGCTAAAGGGTCAAAGTGACAATACACCTCTGGATTTAAAACAAGCTTCCACACGGTATATTACACACGCACACAAGCAAAGAACACGCAGAATGAAACACAACTCTTGTTTGACAGTCACAAACCACTCAACACAGTAATGATACCTAAAAAGATGACATTGTTGTACATTTAGTGGCGTCAAGACCACAAATGAGGCATGTAATGGGAATTACTTTTAGAGAATGATAAAAAGCTGACAGCATAAAAAATCCACATTTCAAAGGCTTGCATATTTAAAGTGTAGACAGGCAACATGCAAGAATAGAATTAGACAGAATATTTGGCCGTTGGTGTAAACCGTACTATGATTATCTTTACAATTAGAGTTTTTTGAAAGAGCAGTGGGAGAGAAAAAGGCTTACGCAGTATAAGCCAAATAATACAGCAAATAATTGAGCTGGGATAAGAAGCTTTGAACATTTTTATATATTTAAATAACAAAAAAATAAGCTCAAGTTATTGTTTCTCTCATTTTGACTTGAAAACAATCCAATATACCATGTAATGTATTTGTCACAATATTTAGAATATTTATAGTTTACAATTGAAGTGCCCCCCCAAAAAAAAATTCTACCTTCATAATTTATTATTTCACTGTGCTTTAGTTATTAAATTAGATTTATAATTGATTGCATGTACCTCGCTGATGTTAAACCTAACATTAATATTGCCAAAAGTATTCGCTCACTTGCATTGATTTGCACATGAACTTAAGTGACATCCTCTGATCCATAGGGTTCAATGTGATGTTGGTCCACTCTTTAACAGCTTTAACTCTTCTGGGATGGTTGTCCGCAAGGTTTAAGAGTGTGTTTGTGGAATTTATCAGCATTCTTCCAGAAGAACATTTGTGAGGTCACACACTGATGTTGGATGAGAAGGTCTGGCTGTCAGTCTCCTCTCTTATTCATCTCAAGGATCTTCTATCGGGTCGAGGTCAGGACCTCAAAGTTCATCCACACCAGACTCCGTCGTCCATGTGTTTATGGACCTTGTGCACTGATGTCATGTTGGAAGAGGTCAGATCCAAACCGTTCCCACGAAGTTGGAAGCATGGAACTGTCCAAAATGTCTTGAAGCATTCAGAGCGAGAGTTGAAACACCTGACTTTCATTATTTGGATGGGTAAGAGAATACATTTTGGCAATATAGTGTATATTGTATGGCTTTAGCCCGGTGTAATTTCAGCGTAGGACTTAAGAATAGAGCACTGGTTCTCTGAACTTCCCTGCACTATATCTTCTTTTGAATCCCACTGAAGGTAGAGAATCGCATAGGGTTTAATTTAAATGAAAAGGTGAGTATAACTTTATTCGTTCCAGATTTGTAGTTTTTGAGCGAACGGCCAGTTCAATGTTATTCTGCTGTAGTAAAGAAAGTATTGGTTTGAATTGTGAGAGTGGGTTTGTGAGTTCAACGAGAGGAGACACAAAACACGGGCAGGGCAAGAGATTTCAAGCACAGCTTTCAGTGGACAACAGTGTGGAAGTTCAGTGGGTCTCGACTGCTGGTTTCCGAAACAAAAGTGTGCTATGATAAAAGGAAAACACTGTTAAATGTTTTGTGCCATCTATGGGATTGGGTACCGAAAGGGGCCTGAAAAAAAGACCGGATCAGAACGAGATTGTCAGTGCGTCATTTCGTGCCACTTGCCTGAACTGTGAATGGAAACGTTAGTCGTGTGGTGCTATGATGGAGTCGTGATTGCTGGTTTTATTTTCATACTGCCTTCACGTAGATCAGTTCAATGTTCAATGATCAGAAAAAGGATTTCCCGAATGAGACCATTCATGGGAATACGGCCTTCTATTTCAATGATGCAGTTAAACGCCGACGGAATTGCGGAACGTGGGATGGCACGGAATGTAACGTGAGCAAGTTAAGTATTCCTTAAATTTAAACGGAGCTACGAATAACTCTAAAACATTTAACTGAGGTTTACATATGTAATCTGCATGTTTTGTATACTGCCGGCATCAAGTGCGAGAACTTTTAAGACCTTCGTTTGGCTTTTATGGAGATGCACGCACATAAATTGAATCTCCATCGCTAGAATGGATCGGAAAAGCTTTTAAAAAGCTGTCCTCGTGTCAGTTTCAGTTCAGGCAAAGTTTTGGCACTGGTATAGTTTAAAAGTATTCATTCAGTGACGTTAGGAACCCCAAACGATACCCAATCCTAGTCGTCTATCAACATGAAGGAGTTTTCATATAAACCAGGTTGTGTCACGTCGAATGGTTGGAATAAAATCCAGCAGAGGACCACTGAGCTCGATAAAACCGTTCATAAATGAGAACGACCAAACGAGGGACTCAAGCATCCTCAAGCAGTACGGATAAATGACGCCAGATACTGCCACAGACATCCAGCGGTGAACACAACGGACGGGGCGGGAAAGGACGGCATGAAGAATGGCACGGTGAAAAGGGGAAAAGAAAAACAACTGCTTAGTGTAAGACCGACTCCCACACTACAGTCTATCTCCGTGTTAAGGCTTAAGGACTGCGTGGAAAAATCATGTGAGGAGATCCCAGAGGGGGGAAAGTGTGGAAAGGTGACGTGACCAAGTGAGGCAAACAGCTTTGCAATCAAAATGGAGCGCTCGGCCGAGTCGAGAAGCATGCAGGACATGAGGCAAACAGCGCCGGGAGGTTATTCATTCGCTTTTTGATGCGTGTTAGAACGTTTGCGGCCGCAGATTGTGGAGCAAGAGGGTTCCCGTCTCATTCGAGACGCTCGGTAAGAGTAGAAAACCCTCGAGGGGCGGAAACAAACAGTGAGCGCTTCGAGCAGGACAGTAGTGAGGTCACAGGAAGTCATCTCTGTACCTTGTCGCCATGGCTATGCTCCTCGTTTAGCGTGGTGCTACTGCACGTGTCAACCCCTGAGTCTTTCACCTGGGGCTCGGCCCACTCGGCGTCCTCCTCGCGGGAACAGTCCCGAAACCGCACCACTGTCTTATGCCTCTCGGACGGGGCATAATGGGCGTCCCAAAAATAAGCCTGCTCGTTTGTTTTTCTTTTTCCCCTTTGAATGTCGCCTACAAGTTATGGATGATATAAAAAAGGAGGAGAGAAACACATGCAGAGGTGGATTAAACAAGGGGAAGTGGAAGAGTCGCAAGCCTCACCGTAGACAATGAGGAGGCCTCGCTGTGCCATGACGCATGGTCCCACCAGTGACCATCCATATCTCCTGAGGACGGCACACACACAATTCACAGACTCTACGGCATCATGTAAACATTGTGTTTTCTCTTACAGTGCATAATGTAGCTTTTACAACAGAAAAACAGCATTGGAAGGAACCGCTTACAGTACAATAGACTACCGTAAGGATAAACTTATAATAAGGCAACATTTATAAGTCGGCCTGCCATTTTTTTGATATACAAAACATTTCATTAACATCCACAGACTGACATACAACACAAAAGCCAAGAAATGACTAAATCCAACTCTTAAATTACAGTCCGCTGTGTTGAAGCTCAAATCACCTGATACTTAATAAAATAAAACAGATGAAAATATAATAAGGAATTACAGGTTATTCTAAAGTTCCATGGGATGTCCTTTTAATAGATGTTCATCATCAGTCAAGTTCCCAAAACACACTGTTACACGGTGAAAAAGTCATGTGTTTGGTTCAAAAAAAGAGTTTATGTCATGCATCTGTCCTAAGTTGGTCATTCTACTCGGTATTTAGGCATAAGATGAATCCCAAATGTACCTTTTTTTATGTTTTTCCTATCAGAAATTCTATCAATATTTAAATGTGTCATCGACGCCATTGACGAACATTTCTACTTAATGGTTATTTCTACTCAATGGTTTTTTATAGTAAGGTAAGAAATAGATTTTATTTTTGAACATTTGACCCAAAAATCATTTTTCCATGGCATCTCTGTCTGCATTTTTTAGGGTTTACACAATTATCATTGGGTTATTTCTTATGTTATGCATGTCCAAAAGATGACAGTCAACTTAAAAACTACGGATTTTTCCAATCGGACATCATTTTAAACTGTAATTTCATAGATGTGTGTACGTAATCTCTTTTACCAAATATTGGTTAATTAAGCTTTGTGACGAGAATACATTTACCGTCAACAATGTTATGATATTAATGTTGGATATTATTGTGCTAATTTAAATAGTATTTTGTTAAGAAACTTTGAGTAGAAGATATGCGTATGAAAATGTTTATTCAAACATATCATGTGCTCTGAAGTTCTTGGCTTTTGTGTTAAGCAAAAAAAAAATAACTAGATTACCGTCCACTCTGTTCCTCGGTAAGGTAAAAATATAAGGTACAGATTTAAACTGAGACTGTTTAACAGAATAAGTATTTGATTATAAGGGTTTTATGTAAGGTCATCCAGGGAACAAGAAATAACATAGTCACATGTGTCCGCACTTACATAATGACCCTAACAATAAAAGACCCAACCGAGCCACTTTAGGGTCCAAAAATGTGCTTGAAAAAGGCCACCGGTCCATCATGCAGCAGCGGCATTGTAGTGCACTAAAATCTGGCAAAATATCTTACGCAATATCATCCCATGTTCTATAAAATATTGCTCTTCTGCTTTTTTATTCCTATATTTAACTATTTTCTAATAAAACAGTTCTATATGTTTTATCCTTTTAAAATCACAGTCATTATTAGTCCTACAAAATTGAACGACCACACGTGTTTAAAAGGGATGTGTCTGCTATGTTAGGACAGGTTTAATGAATATCATTTGGTGAAATAAAAACGAGAAAATATATTGATTCAAGTAAGCTGTATTTGTATATATATAACCCGGTTGGATGTCTTTACATGTAGTTTTTCATCAGTTGTGTCAGCATGAAATGTCATGCTACTGCCTCTCGGCCAGTCACCTAGGTTAACGGATGGGATATCGGCACAGTAATACTGTACAAACATTATCATTAACATTAATACTGTACAAAACATCCTTCTTACCAATTAACAGCCCAACACTGGTTAGATTTAAAATCATAAAATTCATAATTCATGGACAAAATGGGTAGTCTATACCCTGTGAATATATCATTTATCAAACGGCCATTGTTGACAAACAATATTATATGACAAATAATATAAAACAACATACAAATAATTTATTTATAAACAGGAGATACTTTAGTAGCTTCCGTAAGTAACGTGGCAAAAGTCATTTTAACATTGAATTACCCTACAATCTACGATTACCATGTGATCCAAATTGCCTTAAGAAACGAGCAATGCAAAAGTAATCTTACTTCAGTAGACATTACTTCCGTCGTAACATACACCATGCCTCACAAACCAGCAGCACTCAGCATTTTCCCACCAAACAGGATCCTCAGGAACAAGTCCTAAACTATTGTTGATAATCCGTCTTTGCAGCACCACCCCACGACTCAGAAAGACAAAGAGCAAAGCTGATTTACTTGATCAAGTCCATCAGGATGTCGACCAAAACTACGACACCTGCTTTCATGTCACTTCAGATGTCTTGCCTCGCACCCTAACGAAAGATGTCAAACCCAACCCCCTGGCCTTCTTTGGCATCTCTCTCGGTATATTTTCTTCCCCCTCTTACTCCATGCACTGAAATTGAGTTCATGCCTTACAATAATGAGCTTACCGTTATTCTTGTAAGCCAGCTCAAACACCCTGCCCTACATAGTCCCTGCACCACAACAGACTGTTTCCCTGAGTTTACCGGGCTGATCCCTGACTCTGAGAGCCCCTACCGTTTGCCCAAAGGTCCCCGGTTGCAGGCCTATATCAAGGCCACGGGTGACACTCACTCCTGCCCATTTAGCATTTCTGGACCCTGTTTTATCCAAAAGTGAAAGTTCAGAGTGATCGTACAATAACTTTCAATTCTGTTTGAGAAACAGTCCAAAGCACGCTGCAGAAGAGCTGTCACGGTTGTCGCAGCATATCCACTTACCATCATTTTCCCGGACTTCACACAGCGTAGCGTCTCGGTGCGAGCCTATTCCAGGTTGCTAATTTGACCAAATCCCTTTCTCTTTTTGCAGGTGGGTTGGAATCAAGCACTTTAAACCAATCGGATTCAGCTGTCAGTGACTGACTGATGTGCGTCCAATAGCATCCATTGGAAGCATAAGGACTACTCATCAAAGATCAACCTGCTGTCTACAGTCAGGCTTGTAATACTTTATAAAGGTCAGAAAGAGGAAAAATGACTTCTATTGTTATTCTGGCCGTGCAACAACATTGAATAGTGCATACAAACTTTGTCCACAATGGTTAAATTGTCTGCACCACTGCATCATTTTAATTTATAGAGAAGGGGACATGCTCCATGAACTGGTGTCATTTCGCTTTCAGACTCAGGGGTAGCCCTCTATCAGCTGCTGGGATTCCCTGTCTTCATGAGGTATAGATAGGTTCTCAAGAGGTCTCTGGAGATTGCTCCTGTGCAAAGAGGGTTATCCAATAGAGCTAATTATGACCCTGACAACATCAGAGCTCTCATGAGGATCCAGAAACACCCAACCTATCTCACATTGGTCCCTATATGTCCTGCCTCATCTAAGGCCTCCAACCAGGTTTAGTGCGAAGATGAAATTAGAAATCAAATTGCAATTTATAGCTGCATTCCATAACTTTTCTGGCTGAAAGGAAACAAAACCTCATTACATTTAATAGCAAGTGCATTAAAAAATTGTGTTCAAAACTGTCTCCTCACCTTGTAACTCATCGATGTAACTTATGCAGGTAAATACAAGCACATCAGGTAACCTGCATTTTTGTGTCAAACAGATATGGCCACATACCGGACAAGGTTATGACTGCAGCTTTAAGAAACAATTGTATCAAAACTTCTGCTTTACTAGATCATAGATAAAAAAAGAACATTCTGTACATGTGTTTGTTACAACAGCTATGGACTGATCTCAAACCAGGAGGTCAGAGAGAAAATGAAACAGAGAAATCAAGCTCCTTTCCTAGACCTGCTGGGATTTCCATAATCTGCTAGAGATCCATCAAAAAAACTTTAGATGACTTGTTCCAAGAGTTGTACGGTATAACAAGAACAAACTTGGTATCAATGGCGAATGGCAATGTGTTCTTTTGCAGCTATTCTCAAGATCTACAGCACTTCCCATTCAAACGACAGCATCTACAGCCTTTATTACACAATGGGTTAAAACCCAAAGCACGCACACACCCCAATGCAATCATTTAGATGTTTTAAAAGCTGATATTAAATAAGCATTATAATTGATCCCACCAACACGAAAAATACACACAATTGCCAAATTCAAGACCTTTAGAAAGGAAACTGTCACTCATTAGGAATGGTTACCAAAATCCATGAAATCGTATAAAAAAGAACCATTGGCGTTTACCTTTTTCACTGATGGACTCACTTTCCAGCTCTACATCCTCACAGCTGGTGTACTCGGGTGTGGTTGCCAGCTCCTCTTCTGAGCTACTGAAGCTACCCATGGTCCTGAGCTTTCCAATGTGTCTGCTGCGGTGGGGTCTGGGTGGAGGAGGCCGAACCGACTCTGATTGGTCCGAGCTTAACGAGTCGTTTCGCAGCATACTGTCCGTTTTGTCCCGGTTGTCCCTAAGCATGGCTGAGCTTGGGTCCAAGTGGTGTTTCTGAGGCATGGCTTTTCTCACCGGGTCTCGCCGGTTGTCTCCTAGCACGGGGCTGCGGTGTGGCGTCGGAGGGCTGTGATTGGAAGTGCGGAGTCCTGGTGAGCTTCTTTCAACCGAGTAGGAGCGCTGACTTGGGCCTCCCAAAAGAGGAAGGCGAGACTGCCGGACCCCACGGCCATGCAGATGCTCATCGAGTTCTGTGTACGCAAGCGAGACATCGCTGTGGCGTCGCTCATGCCGAGCCCGCGACACCTGGGCATGGATGCGCATCTGCTCCTCGTAGGGTTGGGGTTTGACTGGGTAACGTGCCAGATTGGGATCGCTGCGGTATCGAGCCTGGTACTCCTCCTCACGGCGCCTTTGGATTTCATAGTCATCTAACTGGCCGTCCAAACGCTGGTCCTGTGAGTGCCAGCGCCCTCGAGTTTCTCCATAACCTCCCACCTCGTCGTACATCCTTGAACTCCTTGGTGATTGGCCGGGGTCCCGTCCGTAGTCGGACGGTGAGCGGGGCATGCCACCTTCAGCCGGGGCATACTGCAATCCTCCTTCCCCCTCCCTTTGGTTATATGGCGCGTTTGGATCCCTGGATGCTGATGGACTTCTTTTTCTGAAAATTCAGAAGAAAAATTAGTTTGCAAAAGCAAAACAAAAAAGTGCAAACAATCATGGCAACATATTTTGTTTTCAGCTATTTCTACTTGGATAGAATTTTAGTTTTTTTCTTAGTTCCTAAAGACTATTTTGACTTTATCAATATATAAGTTGCAGAGATTATAAAATTTGTACCTGAAAAAGCAATATATTAGTTTAATTGAAGAATGTCATCGCCGTGTCTTGACAAAATTACATATTTCTTTGAATTTGGTCATTCGGGCATAGGTCTGAAGTTGTCTGAAAAGTAATTGTTTGTAGGCACTGATCAGTGGTCGGCATGTCAAGGAGCTTGTGGCTACCTAAGTAAAATTTAGTTGTGTCACTAGACAAGGCCGACGTCCTGACGCCAATGGTCAGCAGGATCTCCATTGAATTGAATAAACGTACACATAGCGCTCATCCCTTAAGCTATCAGGAAAAAAAAGGTCAATATCCCGGCCCATCATCTACCCACAAAGCTTCAGGGTCTTCCTGTCAACAAGCATCATTGTTGTTCTGGCCCTGGAGCTCTTTCATTTTGTGGAGCCCAAAGGCACTTTGAAGCTCCGTTAGAATGGGCTGCTGGCGGGTCTTCTTTAACAGACCTTCAAGTCATGGCTTTTATAGCGGTTAACCTGTAAGGGCAGAGTGTTTGGCTTGGCACAGATTTATGATAAGGAGTTTGTCACACTAAGTAACAAAGGCAAGCCAAAGTCAATCAATTCATTATGCAATGCAGACCAGCCTAAATCACATATGATGTTTTTCTTGTATCTCAGTTTGAACGTGCCCCAACATTCATCCATTGAAGGGAATTCCAGAGCATTTGAACGTAAAATTTTTTTGTCTTAAAACACATGTGGAAAATTTGTGTTAAACTAAAGTTTAAGTGTGAGATGTTAAAGCTCATCATGAGGCACAATATAGGAACCAATGGTCGTTGAAAGCATTGTTTAAGAATGGGACAGGACCCTTTTGTTTATTAAGAGCAATGCTTTTGGTTTCTTCACTTTTTGTGCGTCGTCAGTAGAACACATTACACTTAAGGAATGCTGTATAAATTTAACTCTTTTCTGCATTTCAGCTTCATCGCAGTCCTGTTTTTTCGATAGATTTATTGAAATGTATGGATGAATACATTTATTGATATTTATTAAATAAATGGCAACTAATTGGTACATTAAAGACATACAATAAAGAAACTATCATGCATTCTTTTCTTAAACATCCATAAGCCATTGTTATTTTTTCCATTTTGGTTCAAATAAGTGTCTGTACGGTGTAAAATGTGATGAGAAAATGAATATTTTGTACTTCCGAGACCATGCAAAGAACCAAAGATTGCTGTCATCAACTTTTTATCATTTCAGCTGTCCAACACACTTTTGTCGTGCAACCTGACTTAACGGCCAAAGCAAATGAAGAGTTTTGAGTTGAAAATGTTATGTAAATGCCCCCAAAATGCAAAATGAAAGGATCCGAATAGCCAACAAAAAGCAAAGCATCAACAATCTTTCATTGCACTTGAAATTCACATAATATAACAAACAATATCATACCAAAAAAAAACGACATGTACCAACACTGTAAACATTCAAAGGACTTTCCCAGAACCTGTTTTGTCGACTAGACTGTGAACAGACACCGGAATCCACCAGACTGTAGATCCTGCGATTTAAACCAATAAAGTAACCACCTACCAATCACCCAGAAGATCATAGCAGCATAATGACGACAAAAACTCAAAACACGTCTGATCTACACGAAAAGCATTCAAGTGAAATTCTGTGAAATGCTATTTGGTGGGTTTGCTCTTGACATCTATTTGTTATGACATCGCACCCACGCTTTTAAACACATAACGGGACGATGTCGTTCTTGACTCGTGCTGTCTCATCTCTGTTATTCTGCACCGCTGCCTGTGAGCTCCCTGACACGCAGGTCCAAGAGTTTTATAGGAGCATATTTTAAGACCTCGGTTCTGCTGAGTCTGCATTTTGTGTGCGCCAGTCTATAACCGGACCTGAAACAAACTCTAAGGAGAGATCATTACAACATTCAGGGACTGGCTATAAAATAAGGACCCATTTGAGCACGGCTGACAGATGGGTGGTGGTTTAGACTGTGGATAACCATGATCCCATATCAGATCAGTTTCGCACTGCATCCACCCGAAGAGCCCGCGGCTGCAGATCTCTAAAGCTTTTCCACTGAAATCCACAAACACTCCCATAAATAAACATGAAGTCTCATGACGTCTTTTCCAACCGCACTAGTCAGGAATGATGCAGTGAAATGAAGAATACATCTGTAGATTTATACATTTACATTGTTTAGCTTTAATAAATGTTTTCTCATTGAATATGAGAATCAAAAAGTGCTGTGCAAGTGCTAATGTGGCTTTATATCAGCTGGAAAAACCAAACTTCAGAGTATCCGGAAACCAAAAAACTCATTCTCAAAGCCACATTGCGATGTGCCGCGTATGCAGGCACCTGTCAGTCAAGAGCTGCACATCTGGGCAGCGTGCACGAGCGTGTCGGCCATGCAGATCTCTCTTTAAAGGCGGCACCGCATCGCCGAAGAACTTGAAGCCATCCAGTTGAGGAGAAACCCGGTCTCTGAAACTGCTTGCTAAGAATCAGAACCCACGCTACTCTCCCCTCCCCAACACGCTCTCAAACATGCGAAGGCCTTAAATTACCCGCTGGCAGGCCACGAGGGAGCCAAGACTGGGATCTAGTAAGCCAAAGCGGGCCGAGAGGCCGAACGTGCAAGGAGCAAAGGCTTCCGAGCGGTGTTACAGTTAAATGCTGTTATCGCAGGCCGTATATAGCTGGAGGTCAAGCGCGACTTTACCCTGCAAGGAGGATTATGGTACTTAGCTGATTACTGGCTGACTGGCGGTTATTACCAATTGTAGGGTCTGAGGATTACAAGACTAGATATGGACATGATGATGAACTCTAAGAACAAAGAATCACAAGCCTCTCGCGATCTGATGGCTCAGCATATAACCCAGCTATGTGAAAATGTGTGCAGTAAATGCACATGCTCATCAAACGCCGCGGGCGACTGTGGGAATGCAATAGTTGTGGGCTTTGAGTGCACCTGGGCGTACGTGAATTTGTGAAACAATCACACAGCGCCACCTATTGTCAGTAAAGTAGAACGTTTTCCGAAAAAAAAACTGCCAACGCCTTTCTTCAAACTTACCACTTTACTTCAAGGAGGCGAAGGGAAGAGGCGAAAGGCAGGTAAATGGGTAGAACATAGAATTGGGAATATTGCGTCTTGCAGATGACTCATGCAAACAAGCCCCCTGGTTACTATCATGTGAATGATCCTAACGTGGAGCACCTTAACTTCTTGTTGACAAAAAGTGGAAAGATGGAAATGCATTTGGCCTTCAAATTAAAGAGGAACACGTGAGCCTCCCATCCACAGAAATGGAAACAAGCTGGTTTGCTGGTCTTTGTTAGTTCTATGCCTGGTCAAGTCTAGTCTCAGTCTCAGACGTCATACCAACACACTGTTGTTCTGGAAGAACCTCAGAAAGGTCGTCATCTGATTGGTTCCATCCACATACTTTCAATAAGACGTGTACGTCAAGTTCTTCAACAGTCCATCTTTGATGAACACAAAGTCATCTGATGGAAGAAGTGAGCCGTTTGCAATAAAATGAATCACTTTGACTAAACCTTTCATTCTGAAAAGTACTCGAGGTTGAGCTCACGAGACGTTGTTATTATTGTTCACTTTTTGAAACGTTTCCTGCACGAATGGAAATGTGAGAGCTTGCATTGCCTGTCCGTCACATGACCTCTTGGACAGGCCTTGGTCCATAAAAGCAACCAAAGATCGCTCCTAGCTAAACCATGGTTGCTTTGCAGATAATGAAATATATATTTACGATGAAGTAATTCAGATAAGAAAACAGTCCATCATAGAGTGGTTTAATCTTGTATGAGAGTCATGAAGAAACGTGCTTAATATCAAACGTCATAGTATTAATGTCGTGCTTGTTATTAGATGTGTCCTGCATTGTTGAATGGTGTTTTACGGTTAATCTAATGCACAATAGCCCCCCTGGATTTCTTTGTGATATTTTGGTCTCTATATTTGGCTTAGACCCTCTTTCAGTGTAAGTCTATGAGATTTAACAACTAACAGCACCCACATACCCTCGACAGGCTGCATGATTAACGACATCATTCACTGTCTGCAGCACAATCGGGACAAGTTACACACCCATGTTTAATAAGAAGGCTAAGGGTCTGTTCGGATCTCTCACCCCAAGTATGAGTGATAATAATAGTGATGCTTGCCTTGGCAAAAAACATTAATAATATTTCCCCCCCAAACCACGGCTGGCTCCGCTCTTCCGCTGTAATAAGCTTTACCATTAGTTAGATTGCAGAGCATTATAGAGCTGTCATTTCAGACCGGCCCAAAAAAACGCTACGTCTGTTCAACACCAACATCCGGAGACAATACCACTCAAAAGTGCAAGTATGCGCTAAGATCGGCGTGCCAGAAATGAGTCATACTTCAGAAGGCTGTAGCAGAACGCTGGTGCAGTATTCCGAATCTATTAGTATGCCTGTTGTGTTCCAAATATGCACTGATTTTAATTACCTACACTTCCGATTCGGGGTACATCAGTCAAGCACTGCACTTATAAAGAAGTGATGCTGTTTGCAACACTCCAAAACCAAGTCGACTTCCTTCTGGTGAGGGGCTCAACGAAAAAGTTCACCCGTATTACCTGATTTAAAACCTGCGTGATGTTTGTTCCCATGAACGTTGAAAGAAGCCGTATGTTCATGCGATGACAGCCATACAATAGTGTGAGAATTCTATTAAACGGCCTATTGCTTTTGGCCACGTTTACACTGCACATCATGATGACCAATTCCATTTTTGACTCGCTTACAACATCTTTTAAAAAGAGACACATATCCGATATCGGAATATACAATGCACAAATCCCGAGGTACACCCTTGACCAAAAAAGGAAGTAAAAAGTGTTGTGGTATTGGCTTTATAAGCAGGTTGACACTGTGGCCAATGCCGGGCACTTTGAACCATGTCGTACCAATGTCCTAGAGATCTCTTTGCAAACAGATTTGTTTAAGTGACATCCCTGTATTTTTACCTGCCCTGTTCCTTTGCCTCAAAATCTCAAAAGACATCAAACTTAAGCTTTATTCCACTGAACTTAGCCTTCGTCTATTACGCAAACTGTGAGGTCGCGGTAAGTTCCCCCAAGTTGACTTGACATAATTCGCCACCTTCGCTATTCAATGTCCCGCATTGACAGGTGAATATTTACATTTACATTTACATTTAGGCATTTAGCAGACGCTTCTATCCAAAGCGACTTACAATCGTCGAGGAGACAATGAAGCGGTAATATCTGATCCATCCACTTACACGGCCAATGCAAAGGCATGTAGATTAATCAGATTCAGTTCCGCATATGACTGAGACCTGAAACCGATTACAAAATGCCACAATATGCACTTTTGTGCCACATTGAAGTAACAAATTGCAGTTTGGTCACTTGATACATGCAGTGTAAATGCGGCCTTCAATGGCAGGATACCAAATGAATTGTTACACATTTTAAATGTGAAGACCTTAAAACAATCCCTCCTAAACTAAGGGCGCTCGAGTTAACCCGGGACAACACACCTGACCATTTCTATTTTAGGGCTGGACGGATAGGCCAGGTCATAGGGCTGTCGAGTGCCTCGCTGGCTTTTAAATAAATGATTTCTTTCTTTATTTAGTAGGCAAAGCGGATGACAGTTGAGTCCGGCTGGACATAAAAGAGGATGTGGAAGGAAGAGGAAAACAGACACACGTTGGCATCTTTGGCGCTGCTCAGTGCATTGAGAGAGAGAGAGAGAGAGAGAGAGGCGTGGGTGAGCGGCAGAACTTTCTCGTATGGTTTTAAACGAAAACAGATTTTCTAGCTTCTCTCGCTCATATAAATGCTTTCCTATTCATACACTCCACTCGAGCCTTTTCCACCTCTTTCAATCGGATTTCACACAAAAGATAAAAGCAGTGAGACGCACAACAGCCAAAGTGCAGAAAATTGCACTGTTGCTGAGGGCAGGGAGCTAAAAATGCATCTGTGACTGGCTCACGGCTAAAAATGACTAATAAAGGTGTTTTTTTTCTCAAGGACAGAAGTGAAGAATTTTTGTCAAGTGGAAGAGAAGTTGGGAGCTCTAAGGGGTCAAAGCGGTTATGGATTTTACAGCGTCACACCAAATCATGAAAGCCGTCAAAGCAGTGTCCATTCCTAGATACCAAACAGACAAAACCACGCGTCATGCATTCAATATTCGATACGGCACCTCAACATAAATCCATTAGATTTGATATGAAATAACCAGGATTAAAAATCCAATGCATACTGTGGCTGTTGAAGGTAATTGAATTAATTGATTGATTGAATTTACACTCTTTACCTAGCAATATATCCATAAACGGCATAATGTAATAAACATAATGAATGGATTTGGAATGATATTGTACATTTTATATCCAGTTCCCTGTGTTTGATGAAGTGGGCATTACCAGTTGGCTTGTAATTTGTTGCTGTGCCAGAATATGTAGACTCAACATCACTCCTACTAGTATTTTTAAGCCAAACACTCTACAACTCAATATGTGCTTGCAAAACAAGATCTCCAAGGTGTGAAAGCTTTTGGCTACATCATCTGTCATTAATGAGAGAATCTTGACCATCTGAGCAGAGTGCAAGAAGCCGTGCATATCCGGCGTTTATCTACTCCCTGTTGGCTTAAGCGTGGCAACCACACGCCAACTGATGCCTTCAACACTCACACATCCCTTTTAAGACAGAATGATTTAGGAAACAGACTCCCAAAAGCACTATCACCTGGTCTTTCCTGGTCTTAAAAGCTACTAATTCCTACGACCACAAAGAGAGAAACCAAAAATCGCAAATCGGTGGAGTAGATGCACAATGCCATTAGTCAACCATTCAGTGATCTTATTAAGGCTAATATGTTTCCAACCTCAGTTTAAGAATCAATAAGCCAACACCAAAGTCAATCTCTTGATTTATCTCCATCTTCTCCATTACCTCTGCCCTGTGACCTTATTAGTGGTGCAAGTCTCATACGGTTTAAGCTGAGGACATGAAAGATCCTTTTTCTAAGCAGCCGTATCAAATGTACACACTATCTGACGGGCGTGAACATCCTATGCTTTTCACACTTTTCACGATTTCAACATCGCGACACACTGGAAACACCTCTTTTACAATTGCATTTTTAAGAGAACTACAAGATCACTTATGACATCTTGGAAACTGCATAGCAACACCCTGGGAAGCCAAGCCCAATTGTGGCTTTGAGTATTGCCCACTAATGTTACCTTGATAGTATCTTCGAAAATGTAAAATTCTACCTTTCAGAATGATTTTTATCCCCTCGTGAATCAGTGGAGGTGCACTTCTTTAGTGATTCCACCCTTCTGCTTCAACATCATAAGAGCTCCAGCGTGTGATGGGATGGGCCGTCTTACTGTCCATCGATCGGTTTGGATTTCCATTAAAAGGAGCTGGCACACAAGGACCTAAGTGATTCAGAGCGAGTGCTTTTGGGAAGAGAGTACGCTAGAAAAAAACACAGCTACTAAATAATCAATGATTGACGGAGTAAATCACCCACGGTGAAAGAGGCCGAAATGTGGACGGCAATTCATTAGGACATCTGCGAGAAAGAGAGTCAGAGTCCACTTCTGTGGCCCACAGAGAGCAAGATAGTGGAGAAAACTTTGATCCATTAAAAAAACATTCAGTGGGATTCTGAGAATGACAATCAACAAACGATTCAACATTTGAAACACTCTTCATACAGTAAGCAGCAACTCGAGTTCACGAGAGACTTGCTTCTAGAGCCCATCTAGATGACCATAGGCCAATACAATACAATTCTATAATAAATAAAAAATTCAAGTGCAAGAAATTCATCGATATTATAATTGAACTATTGTACAGAATGTGCTAACCTGATAATTACATTATAAGCAGGAGTTAACAGGACACTGATCTGAATATACAACCACAGAAAATAATCTAAACCAATTCAAACACCGTTTATTTGTGTTTGGGTTTACTTTTTTATTCTGTGGACATCTAGCAATAGTTCTCCCAAAGTTCAACAAATATGTTTTTCTATTTGCATTCATTTGCGGGAAATGAACACTAGAGAAACAGGTCAAATAATAGCTCGAATGCTTTGGATTTTTTCTTTACAAAGAAAACAGTTCATATTCACTTTCGAGCAAAATAATAATATTATTTAACGTATATTTTGGATCCCCGTTTTCTGTTTTAGGAGTTGCCGGTTCTAAAGGAAGGGTGGGTTTGTATCCTTAAAGCTTGCCTTTTTAAAACCATCTACCCTATATTTAAATCAGCACTTTTGTGTTGAGACTTTTTGATGATTTTGCAAACAGCAGTGAATGTGATTAAAAAATGTACTGACGGCTTATTTATGCATGTTCAATTGTCATTATTCAAAACCATATATTATAACGTTCTTGAAAAGTGTTTTCTAATCCAGTTGTCAGAATTTTTACAGTTCTTGCGTATCATTGCTGTAAAGAACATTATGCGGCACCCTATTTTTAGAAGTGTGTTCTATATTTACGTACATCACACATTTTCTGTCTCACACACTTTGATGCTGGAAATTAAAGACAGCGTGCAGAATTTTGACTAAGTCTGAGCTTTTGATCCCTAATGTAAAAGAAAACTGATTTGCGGGTGGCAGTTAAAATGTGTTAAATAATTCAAACTGCCATCTACATAGCAAACATAAACATTTCAGGCAATTGTTTCATAGACTTTCACCTACATCAACATATTTTTTCAATTTGTATTGTTAAAGTAGCAACCCTTGCTCAACATAAACCCAAAAGCGTTCTCGCTCAACAACCCTTGAGCGAGAAGGGTTTTGTTAAACCCCTTCTAGAAACTCGGTCTGTATGTTGTGAAGAAAATACACTCTGGTTTGTTTGTAACATAATCCGTCTGTATTGTTTCACGTATGCCATAACATTGCTTAATAAATCATGACTTCATTGTACGACTCACTAGGATACACTTTTCCCAAAGCAAACTATTTTCCTTGAGTTATAAATAGTTCAATGTTCCCCGTAGTTTAATTTAGTGCCAGTACAAAACTTAGATCCACTTCTGAAAGAATGCAGCGGAAAGCCGATGATAGACAGCTATAACGTCTTAAGAGAAGTTTTTAGACTTCAATCTCACCTTTAAGTCGCCTAATGATTTAAAAGTTCACTGTGAAAAATATTTCATGTGGCTTAGTGAATATCACAAAAATAAGCAGTTATAATAATTTAATTTTTATTTTGAATTAAAGGCATTTTTCAGTAGAAAATTTTAAAATAATTTATAAAAAATCCAAAAGCAATTTTCTCTAAGAAATACACAATTTATAAAGTTTAAATGATAATAAATAAGTAATTTATTAACAAGCATCCCCACAAACACACACACACACACACACACACACACACAAAGAGACACACGCAGACACGCATAGTCACACACACAATCACACACACAATCACACACACAATCACACACACACACACACACACACACACACACACACACACACACACACACACGCAGTCACACACACGCAGTCACACACACACACACACACACACACACACACACACACACACACACACACACACACACACACAAATATATTTATGTATCTATTTATAACATAAAGCAATATTATTGGGGAATACTGCTTTTTGCAATTCTGGTTAGATGCTAACTGCATTTCATTGCCTTGTACCTGACATGTGTAGTGACAATAAAGTTCATTCTTATCTAATCTAATCTAATCTGAAAAACTTATAGGAATATTAAAAGAGTGAATGAGATTCGCTCAGTTTAAATGTAAATTGTAAATCTTAAAACGGAGTCCCTTTTTGAAATGTTTAGGCTGTAAAATACACACAAACTCATATGACACACATTCATATACGTGTGCATTCAATCATATGTCCCTTTATTGAATCCCAGCACATTTTCACCCGCCAGTGATGTTTCGTTCTGGTCCACGGTTGACTGCTTTCATGTATGTAATTGTTTTTCCACTCATAGTGATTCTGTTTGTACTATTGAATCGCATTCATGCTGATCCATACATCATTCTGATACTGTCGACTCAGGCTATATTATTACTGTAGAATTTGTGTATATTGCTTTTGTTTGTATGTTTCTTTTCCTCTGTTTAGGATTACTTTTATGTTACAGCATTGTTACATCACACTTTAGCACGGGTTAAAAGTTCTATATGAATAATCATATATTAAAGTCACACAACACTGTGTCCTTTGTCCGCACGACAAAAGGCAACACGATAAAAGACAACAGAACGCATTTAATTAAAAGTTTGTCGATGCTGGATATGACGTTTCCAAAAACTTTTTTTCTATATGTTGGCATGTGTTTAGGTCAAATGATAATGATATTTTGGAACGCTAACTATTTATATATTATAATATTTAAACCATATTTCATATAAAAATATTAAACCCATTTGTACATATTTGCAGTAAAAATTGGGTTGGTATTTTTAATATTATATTAATACTTCGAAAAATCATTTTTAATGTGATAAACTCAGTTTTATTGTGTCTTCTTATTCTTTCAGTCTTTTAAAATGTTTTAAATGAATTAATATCACCGTTTCATTTTGATTTTGTTGAAATTGATCAGATACTGCACATGACGATTAACATTTGAAAGGTATTACTGATATTATTAGTAGAACAGTCCAAAAATGCTGGGTTATTTTTAACCAAGAGTTGGGTCTAAAGAGACCTACCAACTCAACTACTTGCCAAAATATAAATGACTGATGTACCAAAAACTGACTTAAACAATTTGGCAACAGAAATTATTTTACAGTGCCAATGTTGGGCTAAATTCATACAGAAAGTGTTTTTATTGACCCGACAATGTGTCAAAACAATTCAGCGTATGATCAATAATAAGCCTATAATAGTTTGTCCCCTTTTGACCCAACACAGAAGGAAAAACAGCATTTTATGTTGTAGTTAATATTAATGTTATAGTGATGCCTATGGGAGGGCGGCCTAGTCCCTATAGAAATCAAAGCAGCTTTTTTTAGTGTGAACAACGCATCATCTTTTATATTATATTTTACTAAATTACTTCATATAAAATATTTAACTTGCAAACGTATCTGAGCATAAATCCATAAATAAGTGGTGAGTCTATTTAACTCTAGTTATTATGTTTTTTTTATTAAGTATTTTAGTGTTTAGTGTATAGGGAATTTAAAATCATTGTTTTTTCCCAACAAATTGCAGCCATTAAATGAACGAAAGACAGAGACACAACGGAATATTACAGGGATTTCACTATCACAGAAAAATATTCCTTTTTCAAGTGACATCAGTTCCACACAATTTAAGTATATTTATTTTAGTAAAATATCAACAAATTTCAGGGCGTATTATGTTAAAATTCCTTAAAATGAAATCATGTGGAACATACTTTTTATCAGTGTACATGCACGGAACAGCAAAGCCATTTCAGAGCTCAGCACGATCTTAAGAAACACACCATAATTCATCCAACAACATCATAAACTTTAATGTAATATATGAAAATCAAGCCGGTCCTCAAATGACACATTTAAAGATCTTGTCCTGAAAGATCAGAAGTTTCAGGTTCAAACTTCCCTTCATTAATAGGCCAATCCGATTGTGTATCCTACAACAAAATCCAGATATAATTGTGCAAACCTTGAGACTTATGACAACCAGTCCCAGCTTACGTGTATGTTCTTGTTGAATTATTTTGCAATCTGAATATTGCAAAATAAAACCCCAAATGATCAGAGAAGTCAAAAGACCGCTGTGGAGGATCAAGAACTGTTATTTAAACCGATGCATGCGCATCTCAGCCCATAACCCAATCCCATACACACTGTATGTCACAAAATAACATCTACACACCAATATTACTTGCTCATGTTCTTTTATTTTAATGATATATAAACACTGCTGATGCTATGATGGTCTGTTCATGTTCTCACCTGCCGTTCAGTGTGTGACCCAACAGCTCCGGCTTCGAGATATTCTGGTCTGGTTTAAAATGCGATAGAAAAGAGCTACAAAACTGTCGCAATGTCCCAAATTGCATTTTCGTCTGCCCCCTCCTCCCTAAACCAGCCACTAGTCTTTCACTTCAGGAAACAACAGCAGCACACCCACAGCATCACGGCCCCTACATCCGACGCGCTGCCGTGTGGATCGAGTCCCATGTTCAGCTGGAGATGTGATGGATGCTCTCCTCATGGTCCAGCGCGGAGGTGATGCTGCGGATGCGGGGAGCGGGGGATGGATGCCGTCTGACGGCGTGCCACAGAAAACCAGACATGCATTTTTACCAGCTGTAATATCCAGAGATGAGTCCATGCACCACCGTCTCGTCTCGAAAAATCATCCAGACTCTCTCTGCTTCTCTCTCTCTCTGCCTCTCTCTCTCTGCCTCTCTCTCTCTCTGCCTCTCTCTCTCTCTGCCTCTCTCTCTCTCTCTCTCTCTCTGCCTCTCTCTCTCTCTCTCTCTCTCTCTCTCTCTCTCTGTTTCTCTCTCTCTCTCTGTTTCTCTCTCTCTCTCTCTCTGCCTCTCTCTCTCTCTCTCTGCCTCTCTCTCTCTCTGCCTCTCTCTGTCTCTCTCTCTCTCTCTCTCTCTCTCTCTCTCTCTCTCTCTTGTTTCTCTCTCTCTCTCTGTTTCTCTCTCTCTCTCTGCCTCTCTCTCTCTCTGCCTCTCTCTGTCTCTCTCTCTCTCTCTCTCTCTCTTTGTTTCTCTCTCTCTCTCTGTTTCTCTCTCTCTCTCTGCCTCTCTCTCTCTCTCTACTTCTCTCTCTCTCTGCCTCTCTCTGTTTCTCTCTCTCTCTCTGTTTCTCTCTCTCTCTCTCTGCCTCTCTCTCTCTCTGCCTCTCTCTCTCTCTCTCTCTCTCCCTCCCTCCCACCCTCCCTCCCTCCCTCCCTCCCACCCTCTCTCTCTCTCTCTCTCTCTCTCTCTCTCTCTCTCTCTCTCTCTCTCTCTCTCTCTCTCACTGGAGTGTGTATGAGAACACCTCCCAAAAACACTCGAGCAGCTCTAAAGTACAGGACAGATATATATATACTGTAATATCTTTAAGATACACACATTCCTCTGTTTGCTTTTATCAGTTTTTCATATTTTTTCGACATTTCAAAGAGAAACTTGAAGGGGGCTCCTTTGGATGTAAATATGTATATGTATTTATTATTTCTGTAATGATTGAAGGATGGTTTAGACCTTTAGACTTTTACAGATGTTGCAGTGAAACGAGAGAAGGTGCGTACACAAGAGGCGATGTTGCATTTGGAATCAACCAGATCAAGAGCAACTAAAAATCATCTTTTGAGGTACATTCACTTTCTTGATCATGATCTGTTTATCTGATGTAGTCTACAGTATTTGGTGTTTCCAGAAAAAGACACAATATCAATACTGTGTGTTTGTGATATGAAATGTTCTTAGGTTCATTGTATGGAAGATGACGTGTTCTCCTCACTTGTGGTCATTTATTATGTTGTGTATGCATTGCATTTCTACAACTGCCTATACACGCTTAAGGTTCCTTAAAGTTCTTTGTTAAGACTATAAGGTTTCATCAAGAACATCAACCTTTACGATGCAGTATTTGTAACAGAGAAAGGTTCTCCCAATATTGAAAGATAAGACAAAGAATGGTTCTTTTAAGAAATCTAGATTGAAACGTCTCTTTCAAGACTTTAACTTTCAAAATCTATTAAGCAAACACCATGTAAAAGTAAGCATTTTAGACATTTTTATCAGATCCCCAATAACACACAAACATAAAACTGCACTTAAGTGATCCAGAACAAAACAGCAGATAGACGGCAACCTCAATGCTTTCAAAAATGAGCCAATCTCATTTGGGAATCACTCAGAACCTGCTACTAGTAAAAACACTGAACGTTCATTCTCTTTGTCAAATATTAGGCAAATGGAAAACAAAAAAGAACATTGAGTCTGTATTCTTTACAGCAACCCCAAAAACTGAGTGTCCACAACTCTTGCAACTGAAGAATCTTTATGATATCATACACACGCATTTACAATATTATATTTGACCCAACCCATCCAAATGTGTCACTTTGTAACAACAGAGCACCAGGGAAGAATTTTGTATAACATGTAGGAGAAATAGGTACTTCTTACCTGTTTGTTGGGACCCCTGAACCGTTTCTAAGAGGGTCTTGGCTCGCACTGAATGGACGTGCTCTCAATTTGGCTTGGGACCCTGATCTAGACCCCTCAGAACCAGTGTAGAACCAATCTCCAGACTTGGTGAGGATTTCTTGTTGTTTTCGGCACAGGTTGCATACCCACATTACCTGCATCAGATAGGATTTACATTCAATACTGAAGTTGATTAATCTGTTATTACAAGTTTGACCAATGCTGCTGACAGAACATATACAACACCGCAAAAATGAAAATAAAAACATTTTAAACTGAAGTGCATTCAAACATATCATTAAAGATGTACTACCATTTTTTTGTGTGTTGTATTCGGAGTGTATAGTGCAACTCAGCTTCAAGACAAATTTAAGAAGACTTGGCACAAAAGAATGACATCACATGCACAAAGCTCACTAATAGTTTATGGGAACGATCACTGCAGTCAAAAACCCAACCGAGAATAAACCAAATATTATTAACTGCTTAAACTGTCCTCAATGTTCGCTTTATGTCACATTTTCTCGTCATCTTATCGAGTTATTTTTTGTAGACACTCCATATACACTGTAATGATTTTCTAAAATCCAAACTTTGAGTTAAGTGTTTCTCCACTTAATACCTTACCATAAGTAAATGTAAATTAGCATTATATCCGTTGCATGTTCAAAAATAACTGAGAGTATTGATTCAAACACAAAATGTATTCAAATTGCTCTATTTTATTAGAGGAAGCATACTATCTAAAACCACAATGTTTGCTACACAAATGATCGAATAATATACACTGTCCTTAAAAGAGTACACATTTGCATCATACAATTCATTTCTGTACCTAATGGTACATTTAAAAAACACTACCCCCTTGCCAAATTTCCACATTTTGATGCATTTGATTTTTTCTTTTTAACATTTTGATGTTATCATGTTATCTGTGTGTTCTCATATGTATCAAAATGCATTACATGTGCATATTTATCACATATTAATATTTATCATATTTATAACATAATGCAACAACGAAGGCATGCGTGAATAAATGTGAACCATACGAGCTGGTGCCAGAGAAGAAAATACCAGAGCAACATTTAGAAGAGAGAGAGAGAGACAGAGGAGACAGTATTATAAATTACATTACGAGAGAGCACCGAGAAACAAGAAAGACAGAATAAAAGAAAAAATAGTCAAAGAAAGGTAGTAACATTTCAACAAAGATACCAATATTTAATATGAGAGACACCGGGGAAAGGAATAAATGAGTTTATGTGTGAATGGGCTTGGAATATAAAAAACAAAGAGCCCCATTAGTGACACAGAGAGTCCGGTAATAAGAAAATATTGCCCGAACTTCTTCAAATGCAATGTAGAGGTTCTAATGCTTGACGCAAATGTTGCTCAATGAGGAATGCTTTACTGCGTGAGATCTGCATTCAGAGATACACAAAGATGTCAACAAGAACTGCATTTAAAACGTCTCTATCATATTCTAATAAAGGATTAAATAAAAAACAAGTCACCAAGAGCTTCTAACACACATCCTTTAAGGTTACATTGAAGATAAAAATACATCATATTACCTATTGCCATGAAAAAATGTAATTCATCTAGCACATACTAACTGACAACAAGACTAGTTTTATAGGGTAGGTTGATACAATAGGAACCTGCCGCTTACTGACACTGACACAACTGACACTATTGACACTACTGTTTATCGATCTGTTGTTCGTCTACTACACCAATGGTTCATCCAAGAACATAAATAATAAAACATTGAAGCTACCCAGCTATTGTAATTCATTGTGAAACATTTAACATCAAAAACAGATCCCTTTCCTACCCATTTTGCTGTCGTATGTCATTTTGTGTCCGTAAGGATGCAGGACGACAGAGAAGACCGTTTTAATGGAGTTCAGGACCACGGACAGCACCAGACGCTCGATTCTGTCTGAGCTCAGCAACTGATCAGCGTTTAAGAGGCTGAATGCCGATGAAGCCAGCTCAATGCTTTTCGCTTTAGTCTACATTATTTACGGATCTCGCCGCTATCAAGCGTCTTAGTCGGAATCCAGCTCATTACAAATGCATGCCACCTCCGAGCAAAAACACAGGTAAGAACAGACTATAGGACAGAAGCTGGGATACATAGACAGTGACGCTGAGTTCATTAACCTTGACTTGTATATTAACAGACCATGTTTTGATATCAGCAGTTCATTCGTAATAACACGTTTATAACCATTGTACAAATGAATGTAATATCTTGAAAAAATGTATGTTAAAGGGAATATTAACATTTTAGGTTTTTAACGGAACTTGATCTGTGCAGGACTTTCTAAACACATTTTAAGACAAAATAACATTTTAATATAAACTTCTGCCGTATACATAACTTTATAATGCATGACATGCTTTTGAAAGAGTTATTGTTAAAGTAAATGTTATGAAGTTGAATAATGAATGTTGAATGTATATGTTCTAACAGATATGCTGTTATGTGAGTGTGTGTGTATATGTGGGTGTGTATCGCTTTATGACATCACTGTCCCTGCACTGAAAAAGTATCTGGTCATCTAGCACTGTGGGGGCAACCCAATCCATGGCCTCACTAACATGTGGAGCCATTGACACTGACATCAGACACAGCAACGCCGGTGTCCATGACACCCTACCATCCTATCACCGCCTGACTACAGCATCATGGGAAAAACATCTCACCGAGCTCAAACCAAATTATCACTATTATGTCAAAACTTCTTATAAAATGTGTGGGACATTTTATACAGTACGTATCAATAGATATGAATAATGTATATACCTTAACATAAACGATTAATAATTTATTAGAAACATACAGGTAAAATTCGCTGTCATACATTAATACAGTTAATATCGAGAACTGCTTTAAATTTGAAATTAGGTCCGGTCTCATTTGGGATGGGCTGCGGAATGACATCTTAGACGCTAACTGAAGCCGAGTGACCCTTGTGAAGTACATATATGCTGTTTATCACGGTGTCATCTCAGCAGAAGCATGTAAAGCTCTTCCTACGGCTGAACCCACCCTGACACGATGCATTATGCACATCATTCATCATTCATGAGCTGCGAATAGCGGATTAGTCTCTGATTAACAATTGACCATCAGTAAAGTTATTTTCCACATTCTTCAGCTCCTCTGAGAGACGTGAACACAGGTGGTTGACATATAAGGATGTAAATAATGTTCATACTGTCTGGGTGAGGTGATGTAATGTGTGTCATCTACAAGACAAATCAAGCTCCGTTATAGCAATATTGTTCCAGCGATATAAGATCTTTGGTGAAATACATTAGCAATTATGCACTTTACGCTTCAATTTTAACTTGAACTCACTTTACATGAGAAATGCTTGAACTTTTATCCATCGTTATTCCTTATGGTTTATCAGCATGATTTCTCATTATTATACAATAACTAAAACAAAAATTTTGTTTGTGGTTTTGATAATGAGTTTTTTCCAGTTCAGAATAAGAACTGATTTTAAAAAAACATTTTTGAGGGGTAGTTTAAACAAAAATGAAAATCTGATCATCATTTGCTCACCCTCCAGTTGTTTTGTTACATGTTTCTTTATTTCAATGGAGATATTTTAATAAAGCTTCTCCTTTGTCCTAATATGGGAGTCAAAAGTGACCCAAAATGACTACAAACGTCTAAAAAATATGTTCAACACAACAAGAAATTAATACAAGAATATATCATGACGAGTTTTTCATTTTAAGGTGAACTATTTCCTTAATAATGTGTACCAGTTTGGCCATCTATAGCATTATTCTGATGTACCAGGTTCTAATTATATTTAGATTTTTTTGATATCGAATTTGGACAGAACTAGAGGTACTATGAAGAGAAGATCAACATAATTAAGAAAAAAATTCAAATAGTTAAATAACTCTTTATCTACTATTTCTAAAAACCAACAGAATTTGGCAAGAGATTTAAGTATGGAAGAAACAAAAAAAGGCAAATGACTACTATATATAAAAAAACTATTCAATTCAATTCAATTCACTTTTATTGTCACATATTGATGGGATAAAAAACTATGTTGAGATGTTTTAATATCAAAGTCATTTCCATTTGACTGATCTGTGTGCGTTCCGCAGAATTCTGTAAAACTGTAAGAAACCATAATAAATAAATATTATAAGAACCTAGAAATGCACCACTAAACTGATATCTATTAAATTAAAATAACTATTGTATTATTCAAATATTTATTTATTTACGTATTAGAACACATGATTATTAATATTTTAGAATGCAGTGGCATATTATATGTGATGATATTTTGATAACTATGGCATTTAATTGTGTTTATTTTTTAAATGTGAATGAAGTAAAATACTGCAGGGGTTTCATGTGTTGTAACACAGCTCCCTCTTGAGTTTATTCATGAGAAGGGTTTAAGTACATGAAGCCATAGTTAACTTTTTATCTCTAATAATGAAAAACAATTGATATTTTTATAGTATCCCTTGATTTAAATATTATGGTTTAATTTTTATGTTTGTAATAAACCATGCATTTATACAACGGCTGTCAAACAGTTGATAAGAACGTTGTGTTTACATAATTTGCCTCTGTATAATTAATGTTTACCATAATTTAAACAATTGGTAAATATAAATAAATACATGTTCAGTAATTATTTTCCTTAAAATGTGATATATTTACAAAACAAATACCCATAGTCCAGATATATATTGTGTAAACCTAAACTTTAATTTTGAATGCGATTAATCGCAATCGATTTCGTAAAATACTACGTCATAACATTTAATCATCTTTACAAAGTTTATCCGGGGACTTTAAACGTTTGAGTTATTGAATGACTTCTCATTTTGTTCCCTGTTGTATTTGTAACGTTTGCCATAAACCAAAACCATAAAATCACTCGACAGCTGTGAAATGTAATTGTATAAGACATGACACACAGACACGGGATCACATGACAGGGTCTTTATACAAAATACTACTGACACAACAGACACACAGACAGCGATACAGACAGGCAGACTGACAGACAGACAATCACTTCTTGTCTACAGACGTAATGGTGAGAGACACAAGCCGGACGTACTTTGTTGGCCCGGAGAGATACTCGTCCTCCGCAGCGAGCGCAGAACTTAGTTTGGCAATAAGAACAGACGTGGCCGCAGCCGTCGGCAAACTTGGTTTTGTGGCAGATTCCACAGGTGGGCGAGTCGCTCTTCTGCTCGGGTTTCTTTTGGGCCTCATCGCCGATCTTCTTCACCTGGTCCTTATACATCTCAAACTGCTGGTGCAGCTTTCTGCGAGAGGAGAATGGAAATATGTTTAGTGTTGTTTGACGGTAGACCAAACTTTTAAAGCTTGAGTTTTCTATTCTGTTCGATCAAAAAGATTACAATGGTCTGAGACAAACATGTTTAAACACAGTTTTATATGTTAAGGCTTATTGGATCCCTCAAACAGTCTTGTATACTTTTAATAAGACTCAGAAGACGGCAGGCGTACTTTATGCCAAGTTGATGTACGCCTGACCCAGACTTTGTGCAGACAGACTGAATCAATAACCTGTTCAGAGAAAACACTTCCTCATCAGATGTTTATCGATCGAGAAAGCATCGGTCTGTGTTTTGGAGACGTGTAGAAGAGGAAAGTATGTAATAGTGAGTTTCCCATGAACTACAGATCATGATATTCACTTAACATAAATCAACATTCCTCAATCTGAAAGGATTTGACACCGTGTACTCTAAGAAATGATATCAAACCATTAGCAATAAAAGCATCCGACCAATGCATAAGCCCATAAAAACGCTCTGTCCTAAAATGTGTTGTAGCGCGTACATGAACTAGTTTTAATCAAGTCTATCAAAAATGTTAAAGATGTAAGATCAATGAAATAATAAACATGTCAACAGTTTAAAGTTGGCCTGTTACAGTGATTTATCTTCCATTGAATAGCAACTCACTACAGATATCAGACCACATGACTTCTACTCGGATCTGGACTAGGCTAGAGACCTTCAGCAGTTTGACGGATGACCTGCTGAAGGTAAACCCTCGTACTGTACTTACGCCTTTGGCTCCTCCTCACTGCGAACCTTTGACTGAGGTTGAAGAACATTACTAACCAACTCAGTTATTCCACTGAAAGGACTCCACCTGTTCAGACAAGCACAGGAACATCAACAGCCAACAACAGAGGGATGGATTTGATCTTTCCCTTCTTTAACCCTAACTGCAACAACTGCATACTGTAGAACACTTACATTTTTCTCAATTGTACCGTTTTGCCATGGACATACAGAAAGACCCCTAGCTTTTCTTTTCACGCAAAAATATCTGAAATGTTATTTTGCTATTGGACACAATGTCAAACATACATACTTTATTATGTTTTAAATGTATAATATAAAACAGCACGTAAGAGATTTCTATTCATAATTATTTTTTGGCATTTGTGCCATCACACATAACGTTGTGATTGTTGCAAAAGGATGCCGGTAACATACTGTGAATGGAACTTTAAACAAAATCTTGCTTTTTTAAATTTCAGTCTAAATGTCTCTCTCTAAACAGATTGTATTGTAATTTTGTTGTAAATATTACATTTTGAAACTCCAAAGGGAAATTGTTTCCATTTTTATTCAAATTAAAAGTAACACTTTTAGACCTTACCAGCGTTTGCAGCAAAAATATATCTTTAAATGGTTATAACCTAAAAACTCATCTTTTCCGGCTACATCTAACTCACTAACTCACTACTTTTCTAACCTACTCACTCTATCAAAAAAAAAAAATACTTTTTGTAACTTCTCTCTCTGTGTAACTCGGTAGCATTGTTGTAGCACTTGTTCACCTATTGTTGTATCGGCTATTTACCGCTTCATTGTCTCCTCGACTATTGTAAGTCGCTTTGGATAAAAGCGTCTGCTAAATGACTAAATGTAAATGTAATGTAAATAACAGTACCTCGCGGAGTTGACTGTATAGTACTGTAAAAACCTTGATGAGGTATGAAAGTGTATACAACAGTCTAAAGTAAATTACTGTAAAAATGGCAGGGTTGGTGTAATTGAATGCACAGTAAGTTACTGGGAAACCTACGGCAAAACTACAGTAAAGTTTCACAGTGTAGGATCGTTTGCATTCAAATCTGTGAACTACCGATATAAAGCAGACACTGACGATCAATCATGTTAAAGAAAAGGTTGAGAAAGAAGCCACATTACAAAAAAAGGATTATAACAAGAGCAGTGTGAGCGGCACACTGACCGACTGAGACTGTCTGAATGTTAATGTAGGTCACTACACACAGATATAGGCCAGAGGTTAGTAGGGCAAGAAAGCATGAACAGTATTAAAAGCACTAAATCAGGAAGAATAGAAATGTTGAAACAGGGATCGTGAGTTTCTCAACAACACCACATCAGACAGGTCAGCTCAGAGGAATGTCAAGTAGGGAAAAAGGAAAGCTTGAAGTATTCTGGACGACTGTCTTTGCTTGTACTTACTGAGATGGTTGAGGCTTTTTGTCTTCTTTAGGAGTTTCCCTAAAAACATACGTTAACAGCTCAGCACACACAAGGCAAAACAAGTGACGAATAAACATGAATGAAATAAAATCATTAAGTAACGATGAAAATAAAGAAAATCGTAGAAACTATACATGTTGGGGCTCACAAAATGTACGTGATATGAATTAACATGTATTTAAACTTTGATACAAAATGGGTCAAATGTAAAATATAAGATTATTCCAGAATATTTGGAGATACGTTGATTTTATTTCGACAGCCTCAACATGACACTTGTAAAGAGGAAAAACAAACCAGGCAAGTGATATCAAAACAACACAAATGTGTCAGTAACAAAAGTAATGTTGTAATATGAATCTTACAGTCATGCAGTTGAACATACTATAATAAAGTGTTTCGAATAAAGTACATTTCATGCAAAATTATAAAAGTTTTGCCTTATCTGTGACTTAAAATCTTACACTCAAGTCTAATCGGCAGGGGTTTTATACTGCTCAATTTATTAATCTAAAAGAATAACCACTATGGCCAACAGAACTGGTCCCTGCAAAACTGTCCAGCTGACAATAAAAGCATGTACCATAAGTATGTAATTTATTTGCATTATTTATCAAGTAAAAATCTGTCAATGTATTTAAGAAAACTGTAAAAAATATATGCATGTAATGGATTACAATTATATTGCTTCTGATCAATATAATTATTGATCGTCTGATCCCCTACAGTCCAGTCTGTCAAGTACCAGCCCTGCAAAGATCTCTATACTGATGTGTTTTCCGCACGTACGGTAGTGGACAGTACAGAAATGTGCATCGTAAGAGCACAAGTGAACTTATCCATAGGGCTCATGATGTCATGAAGAATAGACGTCTGTCTTCTCTTCACCACCAATCTTAAAACGCTTGAAAAACACACACACGGAACGCCACGAGCAGATTTTCCCATGATCAAGAACAGTATACTGCACTGTTATGTTATCCAGCAGGGTTGTATAAAAGCAGCATGCTTGTACAGTATAGATAGAGCCAATAAGCATAGGTTACTATAAGCATTAATCCTCTTACACAATGTCGACCGTACAGACATCAGGCAACACTCTTCACTGACACTAAGTGACAATCAGGTTGGGAATTTGAGTTTGGAGAAGAAAACATATGAGGAGTTCCTTAAAAACATCCCGATGGGTGCAGCATGTTATCATTCATTTATTTACTCTTCGTGCCATTTTGATAATCTATAGCAGTATGCAAAATAAAGTGCAGTATGCATTGACAAACGTGGCAGATGATATCAAGACCCGGTGTATTCTGTAGTGAAGAACACTTCGTATTGTGGCTATTTGTGTGCTGTAGGCCATCTGAATATGTGTGTGCATTACAGAAATGTTCATCGGGAAGGTAGTAGTGTACTGTCTGCTATCTGGATCTCAGTATTATAGTTCGAAGGGCAGTACGGTCCACTGTAGTGTGGAAACCCCGGCCAGCTAAACACTGCGCCTCTCAGACAAAGTACAGAGATTATGACCTGTGATCGGCCAATGAGCATCAGCCATTTTAAAAGCCTGACACTGAGTCTTAACACAGCTCAAATACAGAGATCAAGAGCACTCTCATCATTCATACAGGTGTACACTTCCATCCGAAAACACATGACATACATATACATACAGTGTACCAATGTTTTACATATAAACATGTTTGCGTTTTACATATAATATGAGTATTGTGTTTAACTACTATTCATCGCTGTGTTTTTCCTCAACTGAAGTGACTAATAATATAGATCTGCTTTCCATGTTATATGTATTAAACAAACATAATTCAGGGGGTCAAATGAAAGTTAACAACGGTTTATCACATGGGTCTTTCCATAGATCATTGACGATGCTTTTAAAGGGATAGCGAATATAAATCCCCATCAGGGCAAAAGAAAAGGTGCAACATTGGCATGATTTTTTAACTCTGTCATAACTAGGAAATTGCTTGTCCTTATCTACTTTAAATAACTATTCGACTGTCATGACTTTTAAGTTCAGAGACTGTACTCGCAAACGTGTCAAACCCATCACCAGTTCACTAAACACACACCATGAGATGTAACAACCCACCCAGGCATAGTTGGCACAAGTTAATCAAGTCTTTGTAACAGGAGACCGTCAGGCCCTCGGGGACCAAAACTATATTAAAACGATACATAAAACTATTATCTGTTAAAAATAAAAAGCTAACATTGAGCCATAGAGACCCTAATACCCAGCAGAGATTGACATCAGATTGGATAACGAGGGTTTTTAGATATACTGTAGACTTAAATGCATCAGTAAAGTCAAATAGAGCCATATTGTAGAAAGTTATTCTACAATCCAGAACATGAAATAAATTATAGATGTTGCATTTGGCTTTTATTACTTCTGAATATAACTGTTGTTTAAAGTTGGAAGTTAGACCGGGTTTAATTGAACTCAATGAGTGAAATGATATCTAAGAAACTATTTAAAAAATTTTTTTTATCAATTTTTGATAATTTTTAAAAAAAAATTAACAATTTTTACCATTTTTAATTTTTATCGATATCAGACTTTATATCTAAGGATGATTCTCTTCTGTATCTGCATCTGTAAATATAACCAACAAATTACATCCAAAACTGCGAAAATCTTATCGCTGTAACAAAGTATTTGTGTTCTCATCAGAACATTCATTGCATGTTTGAACACATGAGTTCAGATTCAATATTGACTTCGTGCGGGATGTTTTTTGATAGGTTCATGTTGACTTAGTTTATGTTTAGTGTGTCTATACAGAGCCCATTTGACATTCGAATACAGACAGCTTAATTTGATATGTGATGCTGTTATGATGGTAGAGTATTTCTAAATGTAAAATGTCTATAACAAAACATAATTGTGTTTACATTTCATACTCAGTGCTTGCTTTGTTTGTCAATTATGGCAACAAAAATGTGTAATCAAACAAAATCATTTTCAATTGTAAAATTGACGTTATATATATATATATATATATATATATATATATATATATATATATAAATATAAAAAGATGATAGACTTAACACTTCCAAGTGTCCTTTTCATATTAATATTGATTGGGGGCTGGACTTGGAATAGTTTTTAAGATTTCAGTCTGGTTTTATGCCATGATAACAACCATGTGAACGGATTATTCGAGATGAATGAATTCAAACATCATTTTACATAAAACCTCAGATTTACAGTACGGTGCGACAGTCTTGGGCAGATCAGTATTTTCATTGGTTCAATGGTTTGAGTCAATATTTACATCTAATGTAGTAGTGTGTCATATGGTAAAACTGAGTTGACATTTCGAAATATTTGTTTTGTCATTGGACTGCGTGCACAATTTTAAGGCAAGTTGTATTTTTGAGGGTTAATTTTTTTATTTTTACATATTTTTTATTTTTCTTTATTGTACAAAAACAGTGCCCTTGTTGAATACATGTTCAAATATGATTTTGTTTTTTCATTTTAAGTAGTGCAAGTTACATTTTGGAATATCTTCATGCATGAATTATTTTGGCCGACTATTAATGTGCAGAATTATTTAGAAATTTAATGAAAAATAAAGATTTCCCCGTCTAACTTCTTTATTTTCACCCGTTAAAGTGAGAATAATAAACAAACTCAACATTTACATTAAAAGATTGTGAAAATGATAAAAGCCACCCTAATGTTAGAACTGAACACCTCTTGACAGTCCAGGAAGGTGTTAGTTGTGGAGGATAATGGATTCCTGGTAGCTTCATGCTTTGTTCTTCTCAAATCTTTGGCTGTAAATTTGCGTCTTTTCTTCTCTACATGTTTCTTGCGACCCTGTTGACTATTTGCTAAAAAAACATTTGATGGTTCACAGCCCAATATCTTAGATATCTCAAAATGTTTGACTGTTCGGAGTCAGTAAAATCTCTAATAAACTGGAAATAAACTGGCTTATAATTATTCTCCCATTGATATAGGGTGTTGATCTCCTTAGGCTACACCAGCCCTCCTTACATACACATCTCAAAAAATAAATTAAATCCTATAACTATTTAAGTTTATAAAGCTTGAAGTTAGATATGATGGATAAAATGATGATATGGTCAAAATAATCATTGGCCTTATAGTTGTGCACACTGTGTATTTGTGGATTTTATTCTGCAGCATTTTATTCTTTGGTACTGTGAAGAGGTAGATGTCTTAAAGACATTAACACAGGTGTTCTGGATTGAGTCTGTGTAAGATTTTTCTCTTTTCATTGTGTATTAATAGATTCAATAGATAAAAGAACTCTGGGTGGAGCACTGGCAAAAAAAATCCAACTGCATTTTGACATATTATAAATGTTTGGAAATGTAAACTCATAATTTTTAATCACACACTACTCAAAATGATCTATATAAAAACATATATTGGGGTAAAAACGCTAATGCACCTAAGCATTTAACACAATATTGCATGATGCATTTTATACACACCAAGTGATGAAATATCAAAACTAAGATATTTAACAAGTCCCTCATCTTCCAAAACCTTACCTGAACTTAAAAAATCGTAATAAAGAAAGACGTGACTTGCCAACACAAAGTTACGTCACAGATTTTAACAGAATGTTCGTTGAAACAAAGACTTCAACTTTCTTATAAGCACTGGCACAAGAACAGAAGTTCAGTGGGTTCATGAATCCAAGCTCGGAACTTAGAGCCAAATGGGCCACTCCAGAAAGTAATATCTATTCTCTCTCTTCTGTACAGTTAAATGACTGTACGCAAGGGCAAAGATTACTGGAACAGAGCCGGAACACTCTTAAAGTTTGCTGTATTAACACAGAGGTCATCGTTATGCTATGGAAATATATAGATCAATATTAAATAATTCTTAACAAATGTATCAAAGAAGACATGCTCTTTGTCTTTTTATTACGTGAAGAAATGTCTGGTTATTTTAAAAGTGTTGTGCGTTCTGTTTTGTAGCTCGACCTGATCGTGAGTGTATGCCATCTAAAAATATGATAAATATTCCATATAAAAATATAAGCTCAAAAAAGTGTGAACGCAACACAATAACTGCAACATGTAACATTGTTGTTTAAAATGAGTTCAGATGTGGCTTGTTTCACTACAGTGCATTAGTGACGTGAAGTGAGGTGAACTGTGGCCAAGTATGGTGTCCCGTACCTGGAAATTGTACTCTGCATTTAACCCATGCCAGTGCACACAAAGAGTAATTAAACACACACAAAGTGAACACACACACACACACACTGTGAACACATGCAAGTAAGTATGTGTTCACAGTAAGCCATGTGTTCGCATTGAATTTAATTGTCTTCTCATTGCCCACAAGACCACCACCGGTTCAGCACCCACTTACCTTAACTCACTAATGCAAAGATATAGGCCCTCAAGATCTCTGCGCTCCGCAAATGAGCTGAGACTTGTGGTACCATCTCAAAAGGGTAAGAAATCTCTCTCTCGAACGTTCTCTGCTTCAGTTCCTCGATGGTGGAACGATCTGCCTCTGGCTTCACGCTTGTCAGACTCGGTCTCTATCTTCAAAAAACTCCTAAAAACTCATCTTTTCCGGCTACACCTAACTCACTAACTCACTTCTAACTACTCACTCTATCAAAAAAAAAATACTTTTGTAACTTCTCTCTCTGTGTAACTCGGTAACATTGTTGTAGCACTTGTTCACCTATTGTTGTATCGGCTATTTACCGCTTCATTGTCTCCTCGACTATTGTAAGTCGCTTTGGATAAAAGCGTCTGCTAAATGACTAAATGTTAATGTAAATGTAAGTGAACACACAGACACACACACGCACGCACACGCACACATGCATGCACGCAAGCACGCACGCACGCACGCACACACACACACACACACACACACACACACACACACACACACACACAAGGAGAACAAACACACACAGTGAACACACCCACAATGTGAACACACACACAGTAAGTGAACACACACACACACATACACACACACACACACACACACACACACACACACACACACACACACACACACTGTGAAGTGACCATGGGATCACAAGTCCAACTCTCTAAGAACCCACAACTGCCCCAAAATCACTGCCAACATTACTGTCACTGCCTGGCATTTTATATCTACAACCCTACACACAACCAAAGTGCACACACACACTCACACACACACACACACACACACACACACACACACACACACACACACACACACACACACACACACACAGTAAGTGAACACTCCCAAACTGTGAACACACACACACACACACACACACACACACACACACACACACAGTAAGTGAACAAACACACTGTGTGAACACATACACAGTTAGTGTATACACACTCTCTGAACACATCCACAGTAAGTGAGCACACAAACACTGTGAACACACACACACCATCTCGGTTGCCATGGTTTCCCGCTGGCTGTTTTCAGCACCACGGACAGTGATCTCACACACACACACACACACACAGAGAGAGAGACACAGACACACACACACACACACACACACACACACACACACACACACACACACACACTGTGAACACACACACACTGTGAACGCAGACACACGATGAACGCACACACCGTAAGTGAACACACACACACACACACACAAGGAGAACAAACACACACAGTGAACACACCCACAATGTGAACACACACAGTAAGTGAACACACACACACACACACACACACACACTGTGAAGTGACCATGGGATCACAAGTCCAACTCTCTAAGAACCCACAACTGCCCCAAAATCACTGCCAACATTACTGTCACTGCCTGGCATTTTATATCTACAACCCTACACACAACCAAAGTGCACACACACACACACACACACACACACACACACACACAGTAAGTGAACAAACACACTGTGTGAACACATACACAGTTAGTGTACACACACTCTCTGAACACACCCACAGTAAGTGAGCACACAAACACTGTGAACACACACACACACACACACACACACACACACACACCATCTCGGTTGCCATGGTTTCCCGCTGGCTGTTTTCAGCACCACGGACAGTGATCTCTCTCACACACACACACACACACACACACACACACACACACACAGAGAGAGAGACACAGACACACACACAGACACACACACACACACACACACACACACACACACACACAGAGAGAGAGACACAGACACACACACACACACACACACACACACACAGAGAGAGAGACACAGACACACACACACACACACACACACACACACACACACACACACACACACACACACACACACACACACACACACACACACGGTAAGTGAACAAACACACTGTGTGAACACATACACAGTTAGTGTACAAACACTCTCTGAACACACCCACAGTAAGTGAGCACACAAACACTGTGAACACACACACACACACACACACACACACACACACACCATCTCGGTTGCCATGGTTTCCCGCTGGCTGTTTTCAGCACCACGGACAGTGATCTCACACACACACACACACACACACACACACACACACACACGCACACGCACACACGCACACACACACACACACACACACACACACACACACGCACACACACACACGCACACACACACACACACACACACACACACACACACACACACACGGAAACCATGGCAACCGAGATGGCGCAAGCATCCCTCCCCGCCATCCTCCGGCCTCCTGCAGAACATGAAGCGCTCTTACTTCAGCATGGACTGCTCCTTCTCCTCCTCGAGCTTCTGGCGCTCCATGACGGACAGGATGATGTTCCTCTCCTCCTCGGTCAGGTGGCTCAGGTCCGGATGAGAGGGGGGCGGCCCCCCCCGCGCAGACATGCTCACGTGCAGGGACGATGCCTTCACAGACAGGAGAGGAACGCACAGCTGTCAATCATCACAGGGATGGGGGCATCCCGACCCTCTTCCCGAATGTGTCAGGAGGAAAGAAGAGCTTGCCTTTTATTTGGGAATCATGCTGGGTCCGGGCTATCCCATGGCAGCACCTTCAGTCCTCCTCTTGGTGTCCTGCTGGAGGATGACAACTCCGGGACATTCTTCAATGCACAAAAATGGATGCTTTGGGAGAAGGGGCGGGGCGAGTGGATGACGTAGACAGTGATGAGATGCTTTGGGAGAAGGGGCGGGGCGACTGGATGACGTAGACAGTGATGAGACGCTCCTGCGTCGGGTGCGGGAGGGGCTCATGGGGGGGGGGCTTCAGAAATAATACAATGATAATTAATAATGCATTATTTTTCGAAACATTATTTAAATAAAACGTGATTTGAGAACTTATTTATTTGAGTCTTATGCATAGATTTAATTAATTAATTATGTGTATTTATTCTAAACGCACCAAATCTTATAAATGCAAAATATTGTTAATTTAAATAAGCTTAAAGCACATTCAGCAGGGTCCTAAAGTTAAGGTAAAAATGGATGCTTTGGGAGAAGGGGCGGGGCTACTGGATGACGTAGACAGCGATGCTCCTGCGTCGGGTGCGGGAGGGGCTCATGGGGGGGACTTCAGAAATAATACAATGATAATTAATAATGCATTATTTTTTTTAAACATTATTTAAATAAAGTATCATTTGAGAACTTATGGAGCTTTGCTTTATTTCTTTATTTGAGTCTTATGCATAGATGTAATTAATTAATTATATGTATTTATTTACACCAAATCTTATAAATTCGAATCGTGTTAATAATACAATGATAATTAATAATGCATTATTTTTTTTAAACATTATTTAAATAAAGTATCATTTGAGAACTTATGGAGCTTTGCTTTATTTCTTTATTTGAGTCTTATGCATAGATGTAATTAATTAATTATATGTATTTATTTACACCAAATCTTATAAATTCAAATCGTGTTAATAATACAATGATAATTAATAATGCATTATTTTTTCGAAACATTATTTAAATAAAGCATCATTTGGGAACTTATGGAGCTTTGCTTTATTTCTTTATTTGAGTCTTATGCATAGATGTAATTAATTAATTATATGTATTTATTTACACCAAATCTTATAAATTCAAATCGTGTTAATAATACAATGATAATTAATAATGCATTATTTTTTCGAAACATTATTTAAATAAAACGTGATTTGAGAACTTATGGAGCTTTGCTTTATTTATTTATTTGAGTCTTATGCATAGATGTAATTAATTAATTATGTGTATTTATTCTAAACGCACCAAATCTTATAAATTCAAATCGTGTTAATAATACAATGATAATTAATAATGCATTATTTTTTCTAAACATTATTTAAATAAAACGTGATTTGAGAACTTATGGAGCTTTGCTTTATTTATTTATTTGAGTCTTATGCATAGATGTAATTAATTAATTATGTGTATTTATTCTAAACGCAACAAATCTTATAAATGCAAAATATTGTTAATTTAAATAAGCTTAAAGCACATTCAGCAGGGTCCTAAAGTTAGAATAAAACACAAAACTGCTTTGAGATTGTGAAAAGCCGTCGGAATGAATCACACGATCACAGATCTGTAGTGCATGTGGAGAGGCGGAGTCTGATGGTGACGTCACACACTATGTTTTGGAGATCTGATGTGCCGCCGACGGTTTCCCCTGAGTGTTTCTATTGGTTCAGCGTTAGCATTAGCTGCTAAGTCATATTTCACACATTAGCACTCATTGAGATACAATTATTTATTATTTTTAGATAAACATTAATGTTTAAGACAAAAGTTTAACAATTTGTAAGGGAACTTGAACAAACTATGAAATAAAAAGAAATTAAATAAATGTTTTAAAATTGTATTAATCATAACAGTTATACCCTTTTTTTATTTTACTTTCATGTAATTCCCTTTGTTCTGTTTTTTTGTATAACTGTGTATTAAAATAAAAAAGCTGCGCAAAAAAACAAACTCTATTATTACTCCTCCGTTCACTTCTGTGAGTTTATAAATCACTTTTGCCCTTTCCAACATGGCCGCGTCATTGACACATTGTGGCATCGGTTTAAATGCAGCGCTGTTTGCCCCACCCCCTGCATGATTCATTACGTCACCATGTGTCGTCATTTATTTACCTTCTGCAGCAGTAGAGAGAGAGACCAGAGAGAGAGACCAGAGAGAGAGAGACCAGAGAGAGACCAGAGAGAGAGAGACCAGAGAGAAAGACCAGAGAGAGAGACCAGAGAGAGAGAGACCAGAGAGAGAGAGACCAGAGAGAGAGACCAGAGAGAGAGACCAGAGAGAGAGACCAGAGAGAGAGAGACCAGAGAGAGAGACCAGAGAGAGAGAGACCAGAGAGAGAGACCAGAGAGAGACCAGAGAGAGAGAGACCAGAGAGAAAGACCAGAGAGAGAGAGACCAGAGAGAGACCAGAGAGAGAGAGACCAGAGAGAAAGACCAGAGAGAGAGAGACCAGAGAGAGAGAGAGACCAGAGAGAGAGAGACCAGAGAGAGAGAGACCAGAGAGAGAGAGACCAGAGAGAGAGAGACCACAGAGAGAGAGAGAGAGAGAGAGACCAGAGAGAGAGAGAGAGAGAGAGAGAGAGAGAGAGAGAGAGAGAGACCAGAGAGAGAGACCAGAGAGAGAGAGACCAGAGAGAGACCAGAGAGAGAGAGAGACCAGAGAGAGAGAGACCAGAGAGAGACCAGAGAGAGAGAGAGAGAGAGAGAGAGAGAAAGAGAGAGAGTGAGACCAGAGACCAGAGACCAGAGAGAGACCAGAGAGACCAGAGAGAGAGAGAGAAAGAGTGAGACCAGAGACCAGAGAGAGACCAGAGACCAGAGAGAGACCAGAGAGAGACCAGAGAGAGACCAGAGAGAGAGACCAGAGAGAGAGAGAGACAGAGAGAGAGAGCGAAAGAGAGAGAGACCAGAGAGAGACCAGAGACCAGAGAGAGACCAGAGAGAGACCAGAGACCAGAGAGAGAGAGAGACCAGAGAGAGAGACAGAGAGAGAGAGAGAGAGAGAGAGACCAGAGAGAGACAGAGAGAGAGAGAGAGAGAGAGAGAGAGAGAGACCAGAGAGAGACCAGAGAGAGACCAGAGAGAGAGAGAGAAAGAGAGAGAGAGAGAGGGAATATGCTGGGCAAACCCTCCATTATGGCCCAACTGTTGTTATTCAGATAGGTGCAATGGACTGCTGTTCACTTTAATCCAAACCTGGGACAACATTTACAAATACTTGTGTATATTTTACTGCGTAGTGCGAAAACAAACATGACAGCTCGCATGTCCAGACAGAGGCATGCTGCCGAGTCCTCAGACACAACAAACTCATCTTTCTCCATAACGTCAAGCCTCCTGGGATTCTTTAAACACATCAAATATGAAAATCTTGCTGCTGGATTGAGTGGGGGTGTTATCTCCACCATGGTGCTGCATCCTCTGGATCTGATCAAAATAAGATTTGCTGGTAAGTAGCTTACATGAAGAAAACTATTGCATCATTGTATATGTCTGTTATACATGGGTGACATAGAAGGATATCGTACGTCTGCATATTGATGTCATTTCCTAAAAAGTGCAAAATCTGATTGTTGTTCCAAGCAATGAAACAACAATTTGATAAAGAAAAATGTATATGATCTGTTTATTGTGCTGAACAGCAATAAAAGTCAACGTTAATGTAAATCTTTTAAGACTCTGAAGTGTGTAATTTAACCTCCCGCATCGTCTTCCTCTTTGCAGTAAGTGATGGTCTGAAAATGCGACCCCAGTACGACGGCATGATGCACTGCATGAAGACCATCTGGAAGCTGGAAGGGATCCGGGGTCTCTATCAGGGTGTCACCCCCAACATCTGGGGGGCTGGGGCATCCTGGGGCTTGTACTTCCTCTTGTGAGTTTTGGAAAGTGTCTTTAAAGAGAACTGCAGCATGGAATTTCCTGTTTAAGCACAACTTCTGCATTAATGCGATTGTTAGGATTCATGTACACAAACATGCCTCTGCACTTGCTGGAGAACAGAGGCGTTAGATCAAGGAAAGAAACACCCAACGGTGTGTCAGTGATCCTGTGTGCAGACACTACGTGAAGATTTCAGATAAATGCCTATCCAAGAGGCCTAACCCTGAAATATAAATAGGGAAATGTGTGTTTTCTAATTCTCCGTTAGAGAAAAGTGATAACAGTAAATCAAAGAATATTAAAACAAAGCAGATTATTTCCTTATTTTATGCTGACTATGGCAAAACTCAAAGACGATGTCATTTTAAAAGAGGTTTACATACATTACATTTACATTTAGTCATTTAGCAGACGCTTTTATCCAAAGCGACTTACAATAGTCGAGGAGACAATGCTCGTGTCACATTTTAAGCGGGCTGCTTTTAATTTTACAATTAACAGTACAGTTATTCATTGCCCTTCCCAAAATCCACCCACTAACTCGATGGCGATTTAATAAATGGAGATCATTTTGCACCCTTTACAGTAGGCATCCAAAGTGCCGTATGACTCTTGTGTACATAATGTAACATAATATCTTGTGTGGGTTATCTCCCGACAGTTACAATGCTATCAAAGCATACAAGCAGGAGGGACGGCAAACAGAGCTGAGCGCTGCCGAACACCTGGTGTCCGCCGCCGAGGCAGGTTAGTACCAGAATCGAGCCACCTATGAGCTTGACAAACGAATCGCTGCTTAATCCAGTGCTCAGTTATGAAAAACTAGATCAGCACGAATGCCACAAACTATGTTCTTAAAGCCAAGACCTGTTTTCAGTGAGCCTCTTGCAAAATCCATCCAATAAGAAAGAAACGAGAACGTGGTATAGGCTCGGGAAGTGAAAAATAAAGATTCGCATGGCACAGAACAATGTTGAGGTCCTAACGTGTAGTACAATGTTATCACTTACTGATATGAATCGCATCTGGCTTGAGTGTTTTTACAAAGATCTTGGTTAAAGGTGAAGTGTGCAGCACCACGCGGACGAACAGAATTCAATTCAAATTTATTTATATTTTCAAAGTTTGGCTTGTAGAAACATCTTTACCGTATTTTATATTAATGCAGGTAAAATACACAGTGTGAAGAGTCATAAAACTTTTTTTTGATTGGGTTAAATCTCTTTTTAGTTAAAAAACCTTATTATATATTGTTTATTAACAATATTGTCCAATTGTTATTGGAAAATACATCAAACGAATATAATTCTGAACACATACTTGTTTGTTTTTGTGAATTTTTTACAGTTTATTAACACATATATATATATATATATATATATATATATATATATATATATATATATATATATATATATATATATATATATATAAAATACGTAAATGTATTAAATAAATGTTTGAAAACTGAATGGGTGGCATTCACGTCCCTAGCACAAACAATTCTGAAATAGACTACGGGCCAAAGTTGAAATAATTGTTTACACAAGAAAAAGTACACATACATGACCTCCTTTCTTCAGAGTCGAAAAAGGCAAATAAACATTCACCATTAAAGTGACCAGCATCAGAATAACTCTTGTAGTGGAAAAAATCTAGAGAGCATTTCAAATGTGATCATTTTTTTAAGATGTATTGTGGAATATTCAATCTAATATCTGCACACTTCAACTTTAACAGCATTGGTAAAAACACAAGTCTGTGACTTCAAGGTCAATAAACATAATGCCTAGCTCTTTAAAGGCAGGTTCTATGGTGCTCAACATTGCTTTAGAAAACCGAGTCGGGTCCGAATCCAAAAACAATCGTGCAGCCAATCAGCAGTCGGGAGCGTGTCTTTACTTGATGTGTAGAGGAACATTAACCAAAAGCATCAGATCCAGACCTTCTTGGTGTAGGAGCATGATGGTTTTGGTCTTTTGGAATGTCAACGTTGAATGCCAGAAATCATAGACCCTGCCTTTAAGGGCCATGGCAATGGGTAAAATGTTCGAGGGATGAGACAAATATGTTTTTTTCTCACAAATCATTTGTGTTCTCATGTAAAGACATTTGCATTGTCTTGTAAAGCATTGCGAATTCTGACAAACACAGATTTCAGACGGGGAAAAAAATCAAATATGATTTTTACAATTTTTCTCCAAGGGACACAACGGATTTGAAAACTTTTCTCTTCCCTCTTTCGTTTTTCCACAACCATGTCCCATCAGGAGCTCCGTATCCTAATACTAAATCATACCTGGCCTTGATTTTAAGAGGCCTAATAATTACATTAGTCAGACATCATACTCTTATCAGTCTCTTTTACATGTAAAAACCTGTAAGGTCTCAAACAGATCAGTACTGTCAGCGAGTGTTGGTGTAAAGGTGTTGGACACCCATGTTCCATGTTCCCCTGCGTTTCCAGGCATTCTGACGCTTTGCCTTACCAATCCGGTCTGGGTGACAAAGACCCGGCTGGTGCTGCAGTACAATGCAGAGCCGTCCCAGAAGCACTACAAGGGAATGATGGACGCCCTCGTGAAAATATACCGTCACGAGGGTATCCCGGGACTATACAGGGTACATCTACAGATTCTTAATTTTCCCCTTCTCCTCTCTTTCATTAATGATCCAGCACTGATCTTCTTACAGGTGTAATAAAGCTTTCTTGTGTGCTTAAAGTCAACATTAAGCCAAATATATTCAGCCATGTCATTCAGTTTCCCTGTGACCGGTTAATTCTTCATAATGCGCCTTTAACCCTTATTTTTAAAGTAACGGTTCACTCGACAATGACAAATCTTTTGTCATTTCAAACCTGTATGACTCTCTTTCTACTGCACAACACAAAAGAAGATATTTTTAAGAACGACATTCACCCCAACCGATTTCAATTGTAAAGACCTACAACCACAGAGACATTTCTCAAAGTATCCTCTTTGGAATTTTGCAAAGAAGTCATACAGTTCAACCTCTTTTCTCCTAGTGTCTCCATATGCAACATCCTCTTTACACAGATCATACGTTCCAAGTCACACTCTACATTTTATCAGTTTGTGGGCTGGAAACAGTGTTTCATGTTGACTTTAAATGGTTTTCTTTACATAAGGAATGTAGTGTCTTCTGCTGACCACAAGAGCACACTATCGTGTTTTACAGAAAAGGTTGACGCAGCACTTAGTCTGTGCTTTAAGGATTGGCTCCATGTTTTGCAAGATCAAACATGTTCTGGATTACTTTAACACCACACTGGTTATTGTGGCTTTGTGAGTCAGTGTTTGAGTTCTCATTGTGTTATTCTGTCACTGTAGGGTTTTCTGCCGGGGCTGGTGGGGACTTCCCACGCTGCGTTGCAATTCATGACCTATGAGGGCCTGAAGAGGAAGCAGAACAAATGTAAGAAGATGCCATCTGAATCCCTGCTGGTGAGAATAAACCCCATTCCTTATATACTTTTTGCATACATAACAATACGAAATGGCAGTAAGGACGGACTCTGGGTATGAGGATATCATATATTTGTTTAATGAGATGATTCAGTGTCTCCTCTCTGCTTCAGTCTCCATTAGAGTACATCACCATAGCAGCCATCTCCAAAACGTTTGCGGTGGCAGTGACGTACCCTTACCAGGTGGTGCGGGCTCGTCTGCAGGACCAGCACAACAACTACAGTGGAATCGAGGATGTGATCAGGAGAACATGGAGGTGAGTGCTCCACCGTGTTTGTTATTCTGTCATTCAAACACATTTTATGAAGCATCCATGATGGGAACCAACATATAGGAATATCTCAGTGTCGGCATTTGTGTTAAGAGTCAGAGAATATATCGGGAATGTCTGTTCTTGACTCTCTCTGTAGCAACGAAGGAATCGAAGGGTTCTACAAAGGAATGGTGCCCAATCTGGTGCGGGTCATTCCTGCGTGCTGCATCACCTTCCTGGTGTTTGAAAATGTGTCGCGTTTGCTCTTGGGCGAGTACCACTAAACCCTTCAAGACACCAACATAAAGATGGACCAAGACAAAGGATGGCAGGACTGTGTATGTGTGTGGGAGATGAGCAGGATTATAAACATTCTGTTTTACTCTAAACAGAAAAATCCGATGGTGATAAGATGATAAAGCGCATATGATATTGAGCTTCATGATTTTTGAGCATATTGAAAGTGTATTCATAATACATAATAGTATTAAATGCTCATATTATATCTTGGATTTATTAATAAGTGTACAAAAACAATGACTTATTGTTAGTAATGGATCATGGACGAACAGAAGCCATCCTTTCCTTTGACAATGCAACAAAACACAACCAAACAAGTTGATATTTGTCTTTAGAGGATATTTTCAAACTTGCGGTTGTATATGAGGACCTAAGCTGTACGACAGAACAAACCCACACTGTGGATACGACACTCAGGAAATGATGTCAGGCATATGAATAAATGCTCATATGCTCATATTATAACCAGATGTTTATGGATGCTTTTCAATGAGAGGAACATTTTAGGAAAAGAAAAACGACCAGGCCATTAGAAATGTATGTAAAACGTGCAATTGTCAATAACACACACAGGGGATCTGAATTATGAGTATTTTTACATATCTAATTAATTGATATATGTCACGAACACAAGTATGATGTCAATAAAGTTGTCATATGGAATTAAACCGAACGCTATCTGTAAACAAATGATGCTTTGACTTTCACTGGTGTTGAGATCTTAAATTTCTTCTTGAATTATTTGTTTAACAGTATTTCTCAAGATGTTATATAGCACTCTCCGTCTGCAAATCTACTTAACCACATCAGACATTCCAAACCCTACTCACGCTAAACACTCCCAGATTTTCCATATAGACCCTGTTTTAATGACGTTACTTTCAGACATTTGGCATTTTTTTGGGTCAGCATTTCAGAACCAAATTTAATGAACATATACATTTTTACATCTTTAACATGTGTTTTATTCCAAAAAAGATCAAAGTTGACATTACCCTTGTATAGCAGTTCAATGGTTTAAGATGTAATAAACATGTGGACAAAGCCGAAACAAGTAAGTCATTGCATTAATAAAAGAAAAGTGTGTATAATGTAGAGACCAAATAAATATCACCTGATGATGTTTCTGGAAAAACCCCTACAGAAAGGTTCTGTGGTTGTGCGACAGTAAATGCATGTTACAGTACTATTAAACTCCTTGTTGACCATATTTATATCTATGGTGTTTACAGCACTAGGAAATAGTGTCACATTGAGAATCATTTTCAACGTTGCTTATGGTTGCACAAACCCAAACCAATATTTAACTATAGTAGATCCAATGTAAAAATGTGATTTTTCCATAAATTGTTTCGGAAATAGTGGGAACAAAAAGCAGATGGGAAGTTCATTTCGGAAGCTCCTCAACGATCACCCTTGACACTGAGTTCCATCCTGTGGATGCATCACCACGAGGGTAATCTGCACATGTGCCCACCCATATACCAACATCCACCAGACCGGCCTGAATCCCCTCACAGAGACCCTCCACTGATGGATCCAAAACATACAAAAGCTGACATTACTATCAGTCTCTTATTAAAGCGAGAATATAAAATCAAAAAATGTTAATTGAAGAATCCTAGTTTGGCAAATTGATTACATCTCTGATCTACTTTATTAATAAATCTCATCGACTTCTTGGAACTTTATCCACACATGCTGCTGTGGATATACATATTTCAGTGCACATATTAAGAACACACAATACACGTTTTAACTTGTGTCGTGACACTTGCAATGATGATTCCAATTCCATGATTCTATTTTCATTATTTATCATTACAAATGCATGCTTTCTGTTTAAGTTGATTGTTTTATAATGAGGAAAGTAAGTATTGTTTACTTAAGTTATGTAATTATTATTTATGATCAGGAAAGTGTGTTGTGTTTTCCATTTTCTGTTTACTGGCCTTGGTCAACATTTGTCAAATAGCAACATACTGAAAAAGCTTAAGAAGGATTGTATTCAGTTTTGTTCGTTTTTAGTATATGTTAACTAACAACACAACCTTTCTGTAAAGTGTGTTAGAGAATACCGCACTATTGAATTACAATATAATTGATTGATTTAGATGATAATGTATAGTTTATGAATGGTACCTGTGGATGTTCTGTGGATGTTTATGGTGGAGTTGAGCTCTGGGCTGCCCTGGTCCAGATAAATGATGGACTCGATGGGTAACGGTCCGGTGCATTCAGCTCCATTAAAGGTGAAATACCAGCGCTGACAGCAGGCCGTCTTACACTTGAGTCTGAGAGAACCACTGAACATCACACGCAGCGCACTGTCTGAACGCCGCTTTGTAAACGTGCACGCCTATATCCGACAAAAACCACATGGACGACTCAACCAAACATCAAATTATTTCGATTTATGATTATAAATGTCATGAGCTTCTACTGTAAAGACGTCAATAGTACTTACAGCTATTTTGCCCAGATCAATCCCGTAGTTTAGAGAGTTCCAAGCACATTGTTTGTAGTTGGCTTTCCACGGTTCTTCAAACCTCTCCGTCAAACACTCTCCTTTCTCTCCTTTAAGTCCATCTCTCCCGGGGATTCCTGGTGTGCCTGGAATGCCGTTCACCCCCGGGTTACCGTCCCTGCCCTGCACTCCAGATGGGCCCTGAAGGCATGTCTGGTACTGATGACAAAAACAACAAACATGACCATCAAGAGTCATCTTACCGACGTGTTTTCCTCGTGTCTGATTCACTGCGATGAATAGTCTTCGTGGGTGAGAGAGGACCGTGACATTGTTCCGTGAGACATTGCTAAAATCCCCTGACCACAGAACCAAGAGCTTTGGAAAAATGCATTCGGACAACATCTAAAAGCGGCCTACACATTAATCATTAGTAAAACATTTATTACACAACAGAATGTTGATTTGTGTTTGTCGGAACCCTTTTGGATATGTTTTGGTAAGCGTTTTATTCACTAAACTTCTTACGAAACGATATGAGCATATATAATCAGCCGCATGTGTGGATGTGAGTGGATAAACTGAGGTTTGAAGCCGTGGTGTACTGGCATCTGATGAGAAACTGTTTGGATATTCCTCGCTTGCAATTCAATACTCACAATTTACATTTACATTTACATTTAGTCATTTAGCAGACGCTTTTATCCAAAGCGACTTACAATAGTCGAGGAGACAATGAAGCGGTAAATAGCCGATACAACAATAGGTTAACAAGTGCTACAACAATGCTACACAGAGAGAGAAGTTACAAAAAGTATATATATACATTTTTTTTTTTTTTTTTGATAGAGTGAGTAGTTAGAAAAGAAGTGAGTTAGTGAGTTAGATGTAGCCGGAAAAGATGAGTTTTTAGGTGTTTCTTGAAGATAGAGACGAGTCTGACAAGCGTGAAGCCAGAGGCAGATCCACAATTCAACCAAAGTCATTTTACAGATTCTAATCTATTTAAGCGGAGGAAGGATGATCATTTTAAAATCGCTAACACAATACCACTTACATGAGGGTTCGCAGAAGTGCTTATTTATGAGAGTCTTTCTGTTTCTGAAGAGCTGAAAGTTCACCTTATACATCGACTTATGAATTTGATTCTGATATGTTTGGTGTAAATGTGGCAAATGTTGTTTGATCATGACTCATATGTTTTATTTTATATATTTCTATAGATAGAAAGTGACTCGACCAATAATACAATGTCTTTTGCACATCCTACGGACAAAGACCTCCCACTGACGTCGTCTTTTGAAATCAGCCGATTCAGAAGTTCTCAAATGGTGTTATGGATGTTTGGCAGAATAATGTTTAGATATTCAGTTATTGATCTTTCATTAATATATGAAATGTTGATTGAAGTAACTTGGGTTGTTTTAAACGTTGCCTTATTTAAATGTATGAGACACACACCTTTAAAGAATAGGTCGCCCAAATATTTATGTTCATGAATTTCTCACCCAAGTTGTTTCGAATCTTTATACATTTCTGTGTGTGGTTGAGCAGAAATAAAGATATTTGAAAGAATGTTGGCAACTGAGATTTCTGGGACAACATCTTCCCACCATAGCAGAAATAACATTGTAGTTGAACAAAAGAACAATTTTGAAGAGCGAAGGAGAGAACAAAGAGAACAAAGAGATGGATGAAGTTTGGGATCAACTTGATGTTGAGTCATTTATGACGGGATCTTCAGTTTTTGGATTAAACCCCTGAACACAAAGTTTTGAGTATCGATTTGACTAAATGCTCAAGAGATCCAAACACCATTTGAGTTTTTTTATTTTAAAATAGTTGACAGCACTATCACTTAAAGTACATTTACTTAAAACTTCACCTCACCTTGTCTGTAGACTCAGCGTCTCGTGGTCGAATGCTTCGCTCTTTGTTTTTTTCAGTGACACAAAAGGGTAAAGTTATCCAGAAACAGATGAGAATGTGAGCTGGAAGAGAACCCATCCTGCCTGACGGATAGCAGCGCTGTCCAGTGTGCTCTGTGTGTGTCTGATCTCCTCCTTTAAAGCCAAAGGGGTCTGACCTTCATGAAGGGGCGAGGAGCAGCAGCTGAGAAGATCTGTAGAAGATTTGGGCTGACCAACTCAGAGACAAGTAAAGAAATTCTTATCACAATGAAAAAGGGATTTTGAACTCTGGAATTTATATATCCTACAGACTTTTCAGTTTGATCTTTATAAGTTCCTGAAGTTCCTGAACAAGAAGCCTTTTATTTATTTGGGACTGTGTGTTTCTCTCTCTTCTCCTGTGCTGGAACCACTACAGAGACAGAAACTGTAGGGCGCCCAAACCACAGCCGAGGTATTTCCTCAACACCGCTGACTTCTTCTTCAAGATTTCAGTATTAATTCAACTAACACACACACACACACACACACACACACACACACAAAGACACACACACACACACACACACACACACACACACACACACACAAAGACACATGCAGACAGACACACACACACACACACACACACACAGAGAGAGACACATGCAGACACGCACACACGCATACACACACACACACACACACACACACACACACACACAGAGAGAGAGACACATGCAGACACACACACACACACACACACACACACACACACACACACACAGAGAGAGAGAGAGAGAGAGAGAGAGAGAGAGAGAGAGAGAGAGAGAGAGAGACACATGCAGACACACACACAAACACACACACACACACAAACACAAACACACACACAGAGACACATGCAGACACAAGCACACACACACACACACACACACAGAGAGAGAGACACATGCAGACACACACACACACATACACACACACAGAGAGAGAGACACATGCAGACACACACACACACACACACACACACACACACACACACACACAGAGAGAGACACACACACACACACACACACACACACACACACACACACACACACACAGAGAGACACATGCAGACACACACACACACACACAGAGAGAGAGACACATGCAGACACACACACACACACACACACACACACACACACACAGAGAGACACATGCAGACACACACACACACACACACACACACACACACACACACACACACACACAGAGAGAGAGACACATGCAGACACACACACACACAATGACTACAGAACAGCACCAGTAGATGGCAGAAGTGTTTTAACAACAGAACTCTGTGTGCAGATTTTTAATCTCATAAATCATGATAGGCTTTAGATTGCTCTAATGCCTTTGGCATCTATTTGAATCTAACATCATCTCTTTCATTGGATTTAGAGAACAGTGGATGGGGGGTTAAAGGAGGTTTATTATATTAAGAGAGAAGGTCTGTTATTCCACAACAGTAGTTTTAGTGTTGCCAGATTGGCTTCACGCTGGATCAAATGCATTGGGTGCATTTTTTTAAAGAATTAACACAAATAATAAAATATTACGCATAGTATTTGTATATAGTTGTCGTTTAAATATTTGCAGTTTAGCCAATAGGGTTCGAGGTGTCCTGACCAATCAGATTTCAAGTTTTTTAATGAAGTTGTCAAACGATGTCTTCGGCACAGCTTTAAGGTTATTTAAAATCAATGCCAACGAGGGAAAAATAAAACAAGTGCCACCAAAAACAATACGAGAGCGACCCATCATTAAGAACAATGACGAGTCAGAAATAAGAGAACAGATACACAACCTTGTTAAGACACTAGATCGTATACAAATGTAAATGTGTTTTACATTATTTGATATATGTATTTATTTATTTAATAATCTAATAATTGAATTATTTTAATGATTGCTTGTGCAGGTGTTGGTGTGTCTGTATCATGAATATTTTCTTATTTAGATTATAATGCAGGATATTGTAGTAAAGGAACACAAAAGCTGGCAGTACACCTCTTGTGGGGAACATCAAAATATTATCTAAATATGTTTATATATATTTATATCGACAATTGTAAGTCGCTTTGGATAAAAGCGTCTGCTAAATGCCTAAATGTAAATGTAAATGTAACATTATTGGGTCCAAACTCTTCTGTAGTCCAAATGACTCATTGTGAAAAGCTGTTAGATCGAGAAACGTTTCTACCGGTTTCAAACTTTTGCATAGAAGAGTTCCTCAAACACAAACAGCTTGATAGTTCCAACACTACCTAATACTGAATCCTCAACCTTCTTCTAAAAAAAAAAAAACCATCAGAAATTGAGAAGCATCTTTCATATGGAATTCGATGTGATTTCCCCTAAATTCAAAGACATTGTCGACCTCTTTTGTTCTTGAAGTTTTTGTTCTGAAAGACTTTGTTTATTCATCGGAGCAAATTGAATTACCAGAAAAAGATAAAAGAGGCTATTAAACAGGCCAACGCTCTTGGTGGTGCATTGTTTTACTTTGTGTAATTAATGAGTTCAATACTCGATAGAATGCTTGTTTGCTAAATCACTGCTGAGAATAAACCCATGCCAGCTATTCCGAGGCTCTGCTATGATTGGATTGTGTGTTAAAAGGCCCATTTGGTGAAATGTTCGCCGTCTGTTGCGAATGACATTTTATGGTTATCTCGTTCGGCTCAGTGGAGAAAAAAACACACAGGGAACTTAAGTGTGAGGGTGTTGTAGGTGGTAATCAGTGTGTTTCTACTCTATTGCTTAGGTGCTCTGAGTGGTCTTAAAGAATGTTGCTATGGTGGTTGCTAGGGCATTGATTCGTGCTTGATTTCCGGCCCGAACTGAACGATCTCAACCTCTGTTAGATTCTTGTAAGTCTGTTGAATTGAGAAAACCATTCGTCCAAACATCCTTCCCTTTAAGACCCGACGGTGAACACCAAGTTCATGTTATGTGGTGTTTTGAATGTGCTTTCAAATTCTTCTTATGTTTTTCACCCTAAACCGATGTTTATCTAAGCCCCTGCCCGGGTTAATGACATCATAAACCTTTAAGCAATCACATCATTTCATTCAACAGTGTAGATTTACAGCTCGTGTCGTTGATACGTATGGGTGGCACATAGATTAATACTGAAAGAAGAACCGCACTGCTGTGTCAGCTCTCAGTTTCACTTTTAGTTTCAGTGAGCTGAGTTCATTCCCATATTCATGCATCCGCGTATACTAAACGAGGCAGAAATGTACATTCAAGAGGTTTTATTGGAAAGGTTGATCGACCACAACAAACAATTAATGATAACTTCTGAATAATAAAAGAAATGCAAAATATTCTGGTCGATTCTTAATTAAAATTGATTGAACCTTAAAAAGGCAGAGGTTAAACAGTCTGCTAACTTCCACTAACTCACATACACCACAATAAAACGCCGGGGTCACTGTGATGTTGGCTGAACAAGGTCAAAACCACCTTGTCTTGGTGAGCTGTCTACAGTCTTCAAGACATTGCCATGATTGGAAAATGAAAGGATGAGTTTGTCAAAGTTTGGTTCACGCTATATAATCACAGCATCATTGATTCATAAAGTTAATGTATACATGTATGTTTTTGTCTGGTTTAAGATATGCAACATTGCATATTTCTTAATTTTTTTGACTTTTCAACTCTATGCTTGAAACTGAATTACCATTTATATTAGTATTTGGTGTATTAGTATTCCGATCCTTAGCTACCTGTGTATGTCAAAGTCATTACATTTCATTCATTCGGTAGCGAGCGAGTACATTTGTTCTGTTCTTAATTACCAACGGTAGTTGCTTTTGAAAATATAGGATTTATCTTTGAGATCTGGAAGTCTGATGACTATCATACCTTTTAAAGTAGAACGGAAGAAACAGAGACTCCATGCTTATCTATGCATTATACACCGCAGTGGTCAATATCATCACGGTTCTTCCAAATGAAGCATGACAGGGCCTTTGCATTGGCCTATATCATGCACTGACATGTGTCTATCCTTTAAAAACAGAACTGTGGATGTTGGAACAACGTCCTAAATGATACCATTCCGTGTTTGGATGTTGACCATTCTCACAACGTTTTACTTTTTCACAGCTTTGAATTGAGAATAAAAGCTGGCACAAGTTGATCACCGAAGTCATTCCAGGGAATTCATTGAGGATTGCCTGTGCCAGCGTACGCCGTCCATTTATCTGCAGGCCTTGTTTATATTTTAAAACTTGATTCACTGAAGAAATTATGCAAATCAGGCAATGCCTCGAACACAAAATGTGCTCTTTGTGCATTTCTTCATCCCGGAGGCTAGTTCTTATAGTGTCAATTTGTGGAGGACGCGGATGCCTCATATTTGCTGGGAAAATGAAAACGCAAACAGTATGAATGATGCTCTTCTTAGTAATATAATCATGAACCGAAAAAATATTCTTTCGTTAAATTAAACCACGTTTCATTTCTTCTGGATTGTTTCATAATCTGCCGAAGCAAACTATTAAGATGTGACTAATCTGCGTGAGATTAAAGAATACAACAAATCTAACATAAAATAGCTTTAATTCTTATCAACCAGCTCGAGTTTCCTTCGAATGGTTTATGAAAACAACTGGAAGGAGTCCAGTCTTGGCACGAACACCGGATTGCTAAAAGGTTTTGTTGGACGCAGCACAAAGTCCTGCAGGATGCAGCGCAGAAAAAAACTATAAAACTGCCGATGTAAGAGCTATGAAAACTTTTAGTATCTATGACAGATGCTTATTATGCAATATCAGATTCTGACTATATTAGTTTAGAGAGCACAACAGCTTTAGACAACATGTAATCTGGTTAGTTTCTCTGTGCACTTTGACTGAATAACTCACTTCACTCACTAGTGAGTTCCTGTAATGGTCATCGTTGGTCACTTGATTTAAAGCAAAACAGTCAGAAGATGAGACCTTGAATGTCTCTTATAAATGTTCCTATCTGCAGATTTCACCCCAAAAATTCAAGTTCTCCAGAAGACCGAAGAATGTTTGTCCGTTTCAGCCGTCAAGTCGATACTGTCTATGAAAGCGTTTCTAGTTGACAATATCATTTATTTCATTATTCCATTAAAATTGTATTTCTTAAAGTGGCGGTAGGGACCTTACAGTCAACCCAAATAGACAACTACAACACTTCTGATCCCGCATTAAAAAAAAAGCTAGGTCATTTAAACTCAACATTGGGTCGAAAATGGAAAAACTTAGGAAATGGGTTAAATTATTCCAGGTAATAGTTTCTATTCAAACCAATTAGGGGTTAGAAGGTTTTTTTACAATCATTTGGTTGAAATAATAGCATTTAGAGCAAGTTATTCTCTATAGTTTAGAAAATGGTCATAAAAAATGACAAGAACTTATTCAACTAATTAATTCTGATAACATTCATACAACTGTTAGGATGAGAATATAGGTAGTCCTCTATACCAATACCAATATTGGTCAAACAACTACAAAGCCATGCTTCATTTGGTTCAGTTTGTGATTTGGTTCAGTCAGGTTCTAAATAATTTGGGTTCCAAATTTTTATTAATATCACTGTTACTTCAGTGTATGAAGAATTTTGTGGTATATCATTAACAGTTGAGTTGACTTTATTTGGCTATGCTGACGGAGCAGTAGGCCGCTATCACTGCGGCGCCTGGAGAGCGATCGGGCCTTCGTCAAGCACATCAGTCGTTACCTATCGGCCCTGGGAATCAAACCGGTGACCTTGTGATCACAAGATCGACTCACTAACAACACGGCCACAACTGACCCTTTAATTTCCATAGTGTCAAAAGTGTAATAGTAAAAAATAGATCTGGTGTCTAATTAATATGTGGTATGACTGTAGATTTAAACAGATGTTTTATAAATGTTCTTTAATTGGTAGCTACCCAATTTAAAATCCAACATGCCTCCAACACGCTTAAGCTGACAGAAAGATTGTCGAAATGGGGACAATAGTAGTAGCTGGCACTTCAGATAAAAAACTGAAAAAACTACACACAAATAGAATTTATGTTCACTAAAAGTTCAAACAAATCCAACAGTTAGTTCTTCTTAAGCGTACAAATATTGTTAAGGTTATGTAATAGAAATGACGTTTTTAAATCACACATATATATTTGTTATCAATATTTGTATATTTATTTATTTTTGCTTACCTATGCAAAAATCGAGACAGAACATATAAATAATTTTAAAGCTTTTAAAATACTATTTTTAGTGTTAATTGTTTCACTTAAAAACAGAGTAAACATTTTTTTGTGCATGGAGCAAAATTCACTATACAGCTTGTCGTTCTTCACACCATGCTGTGTCCAGATGCCACGGCATCCCGCAATATGTTTTCCTGAATGTGATGAGTGCCGCAAACTGTAACCAAAGTGATGAAAGTAAGCGCTGCAGGTGAACATGTACCGGATCACAGGATTTAAGACATGTAATGAACAGCTTTTAGGCCAAACCTTTAGATATGACCAACTGTAAATCTCCATAGCCCTTATGTGGTTGCTATGATACAAGATTCTAGAAGTGATGTCTAATTAACATCTGATTTCATGAACAACGAATAGGACTATTATGGTAGGTGAAATCATTTCATATACTTAACATCATCACAAGAACTTTTACTGCAAAGTATTTTTCTCTCTTCTGCTGTTAGTCCTCATTCCACACGAGTTACCATCTATCTTTAGATTCCCAACGCTTTAAAGTCAGCACTGTAATAAAATCTTTCACATCTTTCTTCAAACTTATATTTACTTTTCGAGCCAACGGAATAGCACTTTCATACTGTCATTCCAAGTCATTTTATTGTCCAAGAGGTTTTGCCACCATCGTTCCCATTTGAAGTCGAGTGTTGTGATTCGTCAAACGAATAAAATCAAATGATGTAAACGATTGTGAAGAGTCTTACGTTGGCTTGAGAAATGCCGACTTCTATGTTTGAAGTAGATTAAAGTCAGAAGGGTTGAGTTTTAAAGATAAGATAGAAAACAGACAGACTGATTAAATTATTTTTGAGGGATTTGGGGTTTAGGGAAAACATTCCTACATGTTAACTTGTGATTGGTATTGTATTAATGAAAATGCTGTATTCATTTTTTTCCGCTCTATATTTTACTTTGAAATGCATTAAAGTACATTTAATCATAAACGGAAATGTCCGGAAATAAACAGAAAATTTACTGGTCATTTTCTGACAGTACTTCGTCCTTTTTTTGCGGATTGTGTGAAAACCAGGATAAAGTCTAAAGAAAACAAGTGACAAATAATAATTACAGATGAGGAACATGTATCCTTTTTATCAATATTGAGAAAACATGATCTTATTTTGACTCAAATCTGTAATGGAACCACATCCGGGGATCATTTTTAAACAAAAATAACATGTGTTATTATTTAAATGTCAAAGATAATCTTTACCATACAATAAAAGTGCAAAGCAATCCATACTAATCTCCTGAGAAATCAATAACAAGAGGTCAAATTCTTCTCCGTCTTGTAAAATCAGTCTCCGCTTTGTACATTACAGAACCACTCTATGCCAGCGCAAAAGCTGGAATTATTATTAAACATTCGTTCATTTGAGGAAAAAATGACATAGCGGAGAAAATGGAATCAGTGTGTAACCATTAATCTTGCCTCTCCAAAAAAAAAAAAAAATGTTATAATTTAATTATGTGCAACCGCTCTACATGATCAACCCAAAATATTCCCTTTAAACTTTGTCTCTGCAGCGTTTTGGCACATTTCTCCAGTGCCAGCCCACATTCAACTGAAAGTGCCCAGTAGGGGTGTGCCCAGGTGTAACACTTAGCTTTGGACTCACCTCCGGCTTTCTGTGAGCGTCTGACACTAGCGGACTGCCCACATCACAGTCACGAAGAACCTGTGTGGGCCAACCTGTTCAAGCCTAGAGCATCTTTTTACCTTTGGACCATGCAGGTTTGGCGTAGGAAGCCCACGTTTATTTCATATGTTCTGTTGGCATGCTTTTTAAAAACACAGATGGGCCATTCCTTAGCTTTGCCTCTTTCATTCTGTCTGTAAATATTGTGTAAAGCTGTGATTTTCTGCAGATAAGATAAGGAATTTCACTCCCATTCTGGCGTAATAGTTAAGGATGTCATTTAATTATTGATGATTATTGATGTTTATTCAATAATCCAACAAGATGAAAACTAGATAAACTTTTCTTTTCATATTTCGTCTCTGACTGTGCTTTGAGATTTAAGATCAGACATGTTTTGATCTCCTTTTACAGGCCGAAATGAATGTTAATAGGATATATAAACCGGATCAGATTTGCTCCTCCGTGTTTGGCTGGTGCATTCATCCACTGCAGCGGATCTTCAGCTCAACAAAGTGTTGAATAATTGAAACAGATGGGTGCAGAATCTTCAGAGACAGAAAATATTCAGTGCCATGGGTCCACAGGACCAGGAATAATCTCCTAAATTAAAGATATGAGCGTTCTTAAAGAGATCTGAGTAGATTCTTGACCATAAGGATGTGAGTAGAAGCAAGAAGAGAGAAACAGAAGACGAGGGGAGGACTCCTAATATTCTCTTTTGTTTCTTATCTGCTTCTATGCCTACAATCTAAAAAGATCATGAAAGTCATCGGAGAACGTTGCTTTAGGAATTCCTTGGGTATTTTCTATGTCTTGTGCAATTGTTCATCATAGCTGCCCTGCTTTTTGGAAACCTTTTTGAGAGGTTTCTCTTTTATTACGTTCTGCTTTCTCTTAAATGAGATATCGGAAACAGTTTACAGCTAGATGTTCTGGAGCAACATTCACAACCACAGTAGAAAAAGTAACACAAAGTTTAACACAAAAAGTGATATAATAAAGAACTGACTTCAATCATAATAAAAGAAACTTGTTCAAATATGTCAACGTTCAAGCAAATTGTTCTATGAAATTGTGTATATGTACAAGAGTGGAATTAAACTTTGGGAGAGACCAGACTCAACTAGAGAGCCGGTTCTCTCTTGCACCACTTTAAAAAAGCTCCAATTACAAAGAGATTTATCGCCGTGAACATAATGAACAGGGTTGATAAATACCACTTCGACGGGGTAGAAGGGAAAAATGTCCTGAATTATTTCAGAATCAAAGTAGAATACTGCAGTGGTCCATTAACAGATGTGAGTCAGCCCAACATTCTGAATCCAACGAACGGCTTCAGAAACCTCAAGCTGAATATGGTGAACATATTCCGTTGCTTTCCCGGACTCTAGCTGTGCCAAAACCTTCTCCCGTCGACAGAAGGTCTAATTAACTCGGTTTCCCCGGCCGCATGACTGTGACGGTTCTGCTGAGCTGCAGACCGTGGCGGGACGGCGAGAGGAGAGTCTGTGGGATACGGTGATGTATTGGAACCGTGTTAGGCCTAATTGGGCTTACAGGAGACATTGTTTGAACAGCTTGAAGACACAGAATAATACATTCACGGCTACAGCTCTAACTGATAAGATTTGGTCTTTCAAAGCTTTGGCTACAGACAGTGTCGGTGAAGAGAGGACCAGATGACCCGAAGGGACCAGCTTTAGATCCCACTGTGGCCATTTCCACTGTAACTCTTTCGTCTTTTGCGGGAGCTGTACTGTTAGCCATCCACATTATTGTTATCTTACATTAACATATTAATTTAGAGTACTACTAATACACAAGGCACGTATTGTAACATATATGTCATACTGTGTAACCTCAAGTAAGGAGTCGACTTGAATAAATAATAAACGTTTATTAATAACTAGAACATTTTAAGAATAAATCTCTCTCTCGAACGTTCTCTGCTTCGGTTCCTCGATGGTGGAACGATCTGCCTCTGGCCTCACGCTTGTCAGACTCGGTCTCTATCTTTAAAAAACACCTAAAAACTCATCTTTTCCGGCTACACCTAACTCACTAACTCACTTCTTTTCTAACTACTCACTCTATCAAAAAAATAAATAAAAAAAATAAAAAAAATTCTTTTGTAACTTCTCTCTCTGTGTAACTCGGTAACATTGTTGTAGCACTTGTTCACCTATTGTTGTATCGGCTATTTACCGCTTCATTGTCTCCTCGACTATTGTAAGTCGCTTTGGATAAAAGCGTCTGCTAAATGACAAAATGTAAATGTAAGAATAAAGAATAAAGTTAAACACAGTGTTTATACGGAGTCCAGATGATTGGGGGATTGATGACAGATTGGCTGAGACAAGGGACAGGCCGGGAACGTGAGGGAACATGGGAAACAGAAGGGAAACGTGGAACTATGACAATATAAGTCTGTGTTTTAATAGAAATGTGTTTTAATGTCACTTTTGATCAAGATTTTATTTTTATTTTTATTAAAATAACTTACGGTTGTCCAAGTTTATCACCAATTAAATACTCTCCAACACATCTTTGGCTTAGACCTTAGCACAACTTTCGAGTATATTAAGTACAAAATTAGATATTCCAATTTAGAAGATCTCAAATTCAAAAGCAATGAATTTTATTAAGCACATCAGATGGAAATTGGTTTGCAGTACACTTAGCATAAACTAAATGCATTTCAGATCCATGTTAATATTTCACTAGGTTGATCTCTAATTGGTGTCTATGCACATTTCTGTCAGCACGGTTTTAAAACTACTTACAAATTCAACATGCATATGAATATTTTAGCTTTTTTGAAGTACGAAACTGCTGCCTTTGGGTTTCGCTGGAGAGCTCTGACTTCAAGTACATGTCGTATATTTTTTCTTGTATTTAGATAGGACACGAATGTGATTGGTTTACTTAATGCGTAAACTACTTAATTTCTTTGGTCACACTTTATATTAGCGTCAAATTTAAATTTGGACTACGTTTGCTCTGTAAGGTTTTGTCATTTGGTAGGATTAAGGGAAGTATAAAAGGTTCATGCGGAATAAGGCGTTAACATGTGCATAATAAACATGCCCATGCCAATTAGCAACTGGTTGAAAAATAGAATTGGTTGGAAATCCAGTGAACATCTTAAAAGCTCTATTCCGAAACGCAATAAAAGCCAAATAAAAAAAAAAGTTGGTCATGCCATTTCGTTTTGTAGTAAACCTGTTCTCTGCTCGATCAATGTTTCATGCCAAATCTCCTCTTGTTAAAAATGCGATATCTTCACTCGACCAATCATAATTCATACAATCAAAAAGGTTGATGCTTTAAAGTGTTTTTTGGTGTTCAATCTTACAAAATGAGGAACACTTTTGAGGATCTAGATGAGCCAGTAAGATCTACACCTGAGGATAGATAACACAAACTGGACATTTACATTTATTGGATTTATATTCATTTATAGTATGAGTCTATGAGGCCATATGTTATTTGTTTTCTTTCTTTTTTTAATGACATACACTTTTGGATGGATTTGTAGAGTTACACTTAATAATCACGTTCAGAGTGAGCCGACAAGCCAATTTAACAGGATAAATTGGTAAGAAAATGCCATTTTCAGAAAATGATTAAAATGGATATCAACCGTTTTGAAAAGGAGCTCTTTATATCT
>CM065659.1:868977-890506 GCA_033220385.1 Triplophysa yarkandensis
GTAAGAGAAAGAGTAAAAGTAAGAGAAAGAGAAAGAGTAAGAGTAAGAGTAAGAGTAAGAGAAAGAGTAAAAATAAGAGTAAGAGTAAGAGAAAGAGTAAAAGTAAAAGTAAAAGTAAAAGTAAAAGTAAGAGTAAGAGAAAGAGAAAGAGTAAAAGTAAGAGAAAGAGAAAGAGTAAGAGAAAGAGAAAGAGTAAAAGTAAGAGAAAGAGAAAGAGTAAGAGTAAGAGAAAGAGTAAGAGTAAGAGTAAGAGTAAGAGTAAGAGTAAGAGTAAGAGAAAGAGTACAAGTAAGAGAAAGAGAAAGAGTAAGAGTAAGAGTAAGAGAAAGAGTAAAAGTAAGAGAAAGAGTAAGAGTAAGAGTAAGAGTAAGAGAAATAGTAAAAGTAAAAGTAAGAGAAAGAGAAAGAGTAAGTGTTAAAGTAAGAGAAAGATTAAAAGTAAAAGTAAAAGTAAGAGTAAGAGTAAGAGTAAGAGTAAGAGTAAGAGAAAGAGTAAGAGTAAGAGTAAGAGTAAGAGTAAGAGAAAGAGTAAGTGTTAAAGTAAGAGAAAGATTAAAAGTAAAAGTAAGAGTAAGAGTAAGAGAAAGAGTAAAAGTAAAAGTAAAAGTAAAAGTAAAAGTAAGAGAAAGAGTAAGAGTAAGAGTGAAAGTAAGAGTAAGAGTAAGAGAAAGAGTAAGAGTAAAAGTAAGAGAAAGAGTAAGAGTAAGAGTAAAAGTAAGAGAAAGAGTAAGAGTAAAAGTAAGAGAAAGAGTAAGAGTAAGAGTAAGAGTAAGAGAAAGAGTAAGAGTAAAAGTAAGAGAAAGAGTAAGAGTAAGAGTAAAAGTAAGAGTAAGAGTAAGAGTAAGAGAAAGAGTAAGAGTAAAAGTAAGAGAAAGAGTAAGAGTAAGAGTAAAAGTAAGAGAAAAAGTAAGTGTAAGAGAAAGAGTAAGAGTAAGAGTAAAAGTAAGAGAAAGAGTAAGAGTAAGAGTAAGAGTAAAAGTAAGAGAAAGAGTAAGAGTAAGAGTAAGAGTAAAAGTAAGAGTAAGAGTAAGAGTAAATGTAAAAGTAAGAGTAAGAGTAAAAATAAGAGTAAGAGTAAAAGTAAGAGAAAGAGTAAGAGTAAAAGTAAGAGTAAGAGTAAGAGTAAATGTAAAAGTAAGAGTAAGAGTAAAAATAAGAGTAAGAGTAAGAGAAAGAGTAAGAGTAAGAGTAAAAGTAAGAGTAAGAGTAAGAGTAAGAGAAAGAGTAAGAGTAAAAGTAAGAGAAAGAGTAAGAGTAAGAGTAAAAGTAAGAGAAAAAGTAAGTGTAAGAGAAAGAGTAAGAGTAAGAGTAAAAGTAAGTGTAAGAGAAAGAGTAAGAGTAAGAGTAAAAGTAAGAGAAAGAGTAAGAGTAAGAGTAAGAGTAAAAGTAAGAGTAAGAGTAAGAGTAAATGTAAAAGTAAGAGTAAGAGTAAAAATAAGAGTAAGAGTAAAAGTAAGAGAAAGAGTAAGAGTAAAAGTAAGAGTAAGAGTAAGAGTAAAAGTAAGAGTAAGAGTAAAAATAAGAGTAAGAGTAAAAGTAAGAGAAAGAGTAAGAGTAAAAGTAAGAGTAAGAGTAAGAGTAAAAGTAAGAGTAAGAATAAGAATGAGAATAAGAATAAAAGTAAGAATAAGAATGAGAATGAGAATAAGAATAAGAATAAAAGTAAGAATCAGAATCAGAATTTTGAATAAGACTAAAAGTAAAAGTAAAAGTAAAAGTAAAAGTAAAAATAAGAATAAGAATAGGAATAAAAGTGAATATAAGAATAAGAATAAGAATGAGAATAAAAGTAAGAATAAGAATAAGGATAAGAATAAGAATAAAAGTAAAAATAAAAATAAATATAAGAATAAGAATAGGAATAGGAATAAGAGTAAAGATAAGAATAAGAATTAGAATAAAAGTAAGAATAAGAATAAGAATAAGAGTAAGAGTAAGAGTAAGAGTAAGAGTAAGAGTAAGAATAAGAATAAGAGTAAGAATAAGAATAAGAGTAAGAGTAAGAGTAAGAATAAGAATAAGAATAAGAATAAAAGTAAGAATAAGAATAAGAATAAGAATAAGAGTAAGAGTAAGAGTAAGAATAAGAATAAGAGTAAAAATCAGAATAAGAATAAGAGTAAAAATCAGAATAAGAATAAGAGTAAAAATCTGAATCAGAATAAGAGTAAGAATAAGAATAAGAATAAGAATAAGAATAAGAATAAGAATCAGAATAAGAATCAGAATCAGAATCAGAATCAGAACCAGAATAAGAATAAGAATAAGAAAAGAGTAAAAATAAAAATAAGAATAAGAATAAGAATAGGAATAGGAATAAGAGTAAAGATAAGAATAAGAATAAGAGGAAGAATAAGAATAAGAATAAGAATAAGAGTAAGAATCAGAATAAGAATCAGAATCAGAATAAGAAAAAAGTAAAATTAAAAATATGAAAAAGAATAGGTATAGGAATAGGAGTAAAGATAAGAATGAGAATTCAAACCAAGAACTAGATAATTAAACTTACATTCACACATTACATCACCGAGACCAGACAATAAACAAGAAAAGGAGGGTGATGATGAGGGTGATGGCTGACAGGCGAGGATGATGAAAACAAGGGCAGGTGAAGGAACATGGAGGAACGCAGGAAATGGTGACCAGAGGGGAAAAATGGTCACATAGGGAATTACAGAGGAATGAGGGACTGGGACGGTGGCTAGCCAGAAGAGTAAAACTGTAAAAGAGAGATTGTCTTAGATTTTAGTCTCAGTTGGTGTCTCACTTCTTTAGTTCATGTAGTGTCTGTGCTCACTGCATATCGTATGCAAATAAAATGCTTTATGTATGCTGACATGAATCTAAACGATGGAATCAATGCTGGTGTGTTTTCTGTCTATTCCTTTTTTCATTTGACCTTTGAGTCAGAGATTAATAGCAGCAAAAATTATATGTTTATCATAGACAAAATGTTGAAATTTAACTGTGTATTTATTTTTTACAAAGGAATGACATCAACGCTCTATACGGTTGAGCTGTGCACTGATTAAACATTAGTATAGTATATGCGAGTTTTTATGGTTTGAATTTTGTGCCCATGAATATGTGCCATCTGTTGACAGAATTGAAATGTTTGGTTGAACTTTAAAGGCAAGGTCAAAAGCAAAATGAATCATTGATTTCTGGATTCATTGATGAACTATAAACCCCTTTACATGACACTTGGATTGAGTTATTCCAAGTCTCTTAACTGTAAACACATGAGATGACACAATCACGGGCATCAAACTAAATCCCAATGCAGCAGGGGGAAAAGATCGATCACTTCCGAAAAAGCAAACGTCTGAACAAAATATATCCCATAAAATATAATATTAACATTTTGTTTATGTCTTGCCAACAAATCGTTAGATATTTAATCAAAAGATTTATGATCAAATGAAAGAAATTTAAAGACAACATGAAAAATTCATAAAAAACGGTGTACCCTCAGTGATCATCTCTACTTGCATTTAAACTATTTGTCAGATTCTTTGTTCAACATATGCATTGCCCTATGCATTAACCGAATTAAACCATGACCTTTATGTTATCACCTGACATTTTATAATTATAATTTTTGTCTCTGTAGGTTCCAGGAGCTATGGCAACTATAAGGATTGGGCGAATGTGTTTTGTTCATAGTGACTTTGTCTCCCTTTTGATGAACGCCTCCTACAGCTCTTTTGTGTGTCAGAACAGATCTCCTGCTGGTGTTGGCATTGACAGTAATCAAATAGTATAAGAGTACCTTTAAAAAGAAGAACACGACTACTATTCTGCACAAGCACAGCCCTGTAAACATCACAGACAAACCTAATGTCGACTCTTTCATGCATTGATAAAGTCACCATAGGCAACAAGATCTTGGTTACCTCACACGATACATCTCTTGCTAGACTCTTGAGAAAACTGTATTTCTACAATTTCACTGAGATAGCCTTCAACTAAAATCTGATATACAGTTTGTCCAAAGGACAAAATAAAACGCGTCTGTTTCAGTCCTTGATGCACTTATGGAACATCTATTTTTCTGGTTCTTTCGACTGCTTCAGCCCGCCATGTCTTTCTTATCTTCAGTGTGGAATAAAAATCTTTTCTATTTCTCTGACTTTAACTCATTTTATAGCTAAATTTAACCAAGGCATTCATATCAGCTTCGAATGGTTACAAGGCCGAATATTAAAAGCATGAAATATGGGCACACCAGCTCTCAAAATATCAAAACAATACATTTCCGTTTTACTTAATGTGTACACGTGTTCTTCAGAAACCATTTATACTGGTGATTGGATATCTAGGAATCACATTACGAAAAACAAAGATGACAGACAGAGATATGGAATTGCGGAACCTGTCAATTAAAAGCAAACAAAATGCAGAAGTATATAGACACTTAAAATAAGAATAATACCTGCATATTATAAAATGGCAGATAAACAATATAAAAAAGCCTCATGGAAAATAACAAAAGGCAGAACAATTATGATCAAAATGGGAGAATATCAAGGAGATAATGTATGTAATTTTAGAGAACGCCTCTCGCTTTAAGAGCAATTGACTGAATGTCACCACCGCGTCATAGACGTTTTACCAACTCAATATCAATATATTATAGAGAGGAGACTGCATGTCTAAAAACAGCAATATGATTGTTGTCTCTTAGCACAGCAGTGTTCAGAAATGGTTTTAGGATGTCTACACGTCGCCTACTCATTTTATATCAAGAGTGAAAAAAATACATGATCCACTTTCAAAGGAATGACTGTAAGAGTGTATTTGGCCTTTTTTAACATTGGCGATTTTACTGTTTTCTTCGCTTTAGAAGACTTTCAATATAGCTTTACTTATAGTTTGGAGCACCATATCTATTTACTTTTTTACACAGATTGGAACGGTAGATTTTGAGAAAATTTAATTGAAGCGACCTTTAATATCAGAGTCCATCTATTTAGGTCAAGCTAATAAAATAAAGAAGGACTGTCGTCAGTAAATGACGTACGAGTGACTGAAAGGGCAAAACTTGCTTATTAATCATAGCTTATCTATGAAAGGAAATATCTACTTGCTTTGTGTGTTCGCTTTTCATAAGAAATAGTAAAATAAGGCTTCACAGCAGTATCCGTCATTTTTTGATGACACAATAAGGAATTTTGAAGCCTTTGAAAAGGCCTAAGCCGGGACTGAAATAGGGTTATATTATTAACAATCTACATTTTCTTTCATAGTTTTTAAATCACATGAAGCCCGTTGAGTACAAAGCTAGCAAAAGCCAGGATTATAGTCAGGTTAATGGAGCTTTCATTGTGTTTGACCGAGTAAAGGAAGCGTATAAACGTAGGTTGGTTTGGAGTGAATTATTTCTATAATACCTCCTAATAGCTGTTACAATAAAGGCTTTATTCTATATAAGTACTCATCAAACGTTGTTAATAATGCAGACCTTATATGAACTCAATACATTAACAAACACTGCAGGTTCACATTTTCTTTGTTGCTTGATTTGATTTGGGTAGGAGAATTCATTTCCCATAAATAACGTTGACGTTGCTGGCAGCCGTGTGTGATCAATAGGGTCCCATGCTTCGGGCTGCTATCACTTCATATTTAAGGTCATTGGAAAGCTATCAAAAGGTGCTTTGTGGTCTTTACGCCCAGAAGCATTGACGTTCTGCGGAAGCCACGACGGCCTGAGCGCTGGAAGAAGGATCAAAGGAAAAGTCCACGGAGAGAAGTCATTAATGCGGAGGGTACTGGGAAAAGAAAGAGCTGCTGTACCCTTTTATTAAGTTGACTTAACTCATCATTGTCATCTCAGGAGATCTTTCTTTGAAACCATAGAAGAAAGATGAATTTCTGAAAAAGTGTTATCAAATTTTATTGAAAAAGTATGAAATCCCTTGTTTGGAGTTGGTTCATCAGTATGGTATGGATATGTAATGCAGTGATATTGACATCACTGCGAATTTATACATAAGGGACAAGATTGACTTCAAAATGTTCCTGCTGTTCCTTCTTAGAAGTCAAGCCTGTAAAAATCTATTCATGGAAGAAACTGGCTCACTATAATGCCTCTTTAAGTGTAAAGTGAAAATGGTTGTGAAACGACGAGGCAAGCGTGATTTCATTCATGTAGCGTTCATTATTTGTGCGTTGATTTCATCACGCCTAAATATGACATGTGATATTTAATTAATTATAGGGCTTTATGAACGTGTCAGTAAGGGTGTCAACCCTCTAATGGAACAACCGAGAGCAGTCTTTCTGTAGACGTAGAATAAAGCTCTTTTATCACATAATGAACCAAGAGTGAATTAAACACGTCTAGCATAATAATGATGAGAATATGCGCTTACAAAATCATTTTCATACCCTAAGATATATAGAAACCCAACTATGGTTTGAGACAAGAACTCAAGTCTTCCGATCCGATCTATCAGAGCTCTGGAAAATCATTTCTCTAATCTGTTTTTGTCTCATTCATAATGTAAATGCTTACAATGAACTAATCCATTCTTAAAATGAAACAATAAGAATTGCGATCTATTTGAGACACCAATTTCAGTCATTTTGTTTGGGTATAAAGATTAGTAAGCCCATTTATTTTTGTAAACTTATACATTCATACATTGACCCCATGCGTCCACTTTTTCTCCAGCTACATAGCAGTTTCTCATTCCGTTCCACGTCACGGCATTGTTGAAATGTGATGCAAACTTATCAAAAGTGTCATCCTTGTGAACGGACCTCTGAACTTAACTGAAAGATCAAACATACACAATTACAAGCTTTCATTACATATATTTAATTATACATGCAAACAAATTGAAAAATCGCACAGTTACAGCTTTTTCACAGTGCAGTGTGCTTGAAGTCGTACTGTCATCGCATCAAGAACGTGAGTGAAAACAAGCCTTCAAGACTGTAATTGGTTTTGATTGGCAGCATGGCACGCTGAGTCGTTCTTGTGCTAAGAGGAAATTATCTGAATGAGGATTTCGAGCTGTAAGAATGAGGCATTTACAGATAGATTGTCATTGATTCTTTCTGAGAGCAAATGAAGCTGAGCACCTGAGCAGTTAATGTTCTACTGAGTGAATGAGAGGTGACATCGGACAACCAGCAGGTTATTCTGAGAACACGAAACATTTTGAAGGCACATATCCATTATCATGAGCCCATCATGTAAAGTGGTTATTAGTTGTAGTATTATTATGGGCTTCGGCACATGGGAAAGGATCGCAACTGAATTGAACCTGAGAGAACAAGAAATAAAGCTGTCGTGAAATTGCCAAATGAAAACCTTGAGAGCGATGTGAAGTGTATTTACAGTCCATCGATTGAGAGAAAACAATACAAGAGTGCCTACAGGACAACTAGACTACCTCTCTATGCCACAGTAAATTCAGCTATATTCATGTTGTCGTTATTTCAGAATAATAGTGTACAGAATATGAAATATTGCAAATATTGAAATGTAAATATTCTTTTGGGGTAAATAGGTTTGCTTAGGCAGTCACGTCTACATAAAGCCAGACATTTTTTATACGATATTCTTTGCATTCCAAAACAATTTGGTAAATATGGCATGGTCCCAGATCAGTCTGCTTACACTTGAAACCACTAAAACAGATTCCAAATGATGTAGTATAGATTGCGTTTGAATTCTGCCAAAGAGATCCATGAAGAAAAGAGAAGAAGACTTGAGCATGCACATAAACACAAGCATGTTGTCCGCCGTTGATGTTGCTGTTTTGTGACGCAACAATGTTTCTCAAGGGATGAGATCTAATATGGTTTCAAAAAATATACAGATTAGCTGTACATTCGAAAACGCAAGGGTACAATCGATATCAAATAAATGTGCAACATACTTTTTATCTGTATAGCTAAACGTTTTAGGGTGTTTGTGAATGACTGACTGATTGATTGATTGATTGATTGGTGGGTTGGTGGGTTGGTTGGTTGATTGGTTGGTTGGTGGGTGGGTTGGTGGGTTGGTGGGTTGGTGGGTTGGTTGGTTGGTTGGTTGGTTGATTGATTGATTGATTGGTGGGTTGGTGGGTTGGTTGATTGGTTGGTGGGTTGGTTGGTGGGTTGGTGGGTTGGTTGGTGGGTTGGTGGGTTGGTTGGTGGGTTGGTTGATTGGTTGGTTGATTGGTTGATTGATTATGAATGGGACCCAGCCCCCCAAACTCTACTATGTCTAAATAATAAAGATTTTGTTCACATAAGAAAGGTTGTTGGAACTACTCAATTTAACTAGATCAATTTTTCAACACATTTTAATAGTTTAATTTAATCATGTGAAACTGACGTGCATGATTAAATCAAGACGTTCCAACAACCCATTTATCCAGAGTGGAAAACTGTATATAAAATATATATATATTTAAATAAACTGTATATAAAACAAACAAAAACTGAACACTTACCCAGCTTTACAATACAGACCATCAACAGACAACGTAACAAGCTTGCAACAGTAAGTTTGCATTAACATTATTAATAACAGTTTGTTTTGTTTTTGAATGTTAACATTTGCAAGGCATAATGAGGCAGAACCACAGCTTTAACTCTTGTCTCTTCAACATTTAAGTATTTTGCGTCATTGCAATAACCCAATGACCGTTGTAATATTTAAGAAAAGCATTTTACTTGTGTTTTTACAGGTGCCTAAATACATACATTGTACAAATATTTAAGTGCAGTTCAGACTGCAAACGCCATTCTGTCTTTGAAAATCCAGGAAAAATTTTAGTCTTGCTACCTACAATCCTACTATGTTTAGATGACACTGTGTGTCTATTTACAGCTCACTGCAAATGAATTTAATTATTACATTTTAATTGTGAATACAATATGCAATATTGAACTCTTGTAAACAAGCCATGGTTCATTTGACATTCATGACTTATTCTCTGGAAAGAATGAAACGCATCACATTGTCGGTCAGGATCGTGCAGTTTTAAATGTCATTCTTAATTCACCAGTATTATGACTTTATATACACTTGTCACATAACGTATGGTGAACTGTTATGTCCATCCTTTCTCATCAGAGAGTTTTTATCCTCATGTTGCATTGGTTGTGTTTATTACCATATCAATGTCATTTCATGAGCGTGACAAAAAGCACATTTTCCATCTATGTGTTGCCTTGGGGACATTCATCTTTGAATTTTGTAGTTCTTCTGTCAATGCATCTCTGATATCGCTTCAAGTTGTTACCTGGACATTCCAAAGACATTCCTCAGAGTGTAACAACAGATAATTTCCTTGAGGGTTTTCCGCATCTCCTGACTTCTAAAAGCATAAATGAGCGGGTCGATTACAGAGTTGCACATGATGAGGATGAGGTACATGTTGAAATGGGACATGAAGCACATGCAGTAGAGGTTTCGAGGACAAGAGATCATGAGGATGAGGTGAAGAAAGAATGGAGCCCAGCAGACGATGAAGATGCCCAGGAGAATGGTTAAGGTGATGGCCGCCTTCATGCTGGCCCTCTGGTGAATGGAGTTGTAACCCGGCAGGGCGGCAATGCGCTTGACGTGAGAGCGCGCCAACATAAACATGTGACTGTAAAGTGACGCCATGAGCGCTAACATGATGAAGAACATTGAAATCAAGCACACGATGACAGACGTGTTGTCGGAGTAGATTATGAAGACGATGCCGCAGCCTGTACAGAAGGTCCAGATGCCTCCGATGATAAGGGCGGCCCGTCGCACCGTCATGATGTTGTGGTATCGCAAAGCGTAGAATATTGTGACGTAGCGATCCACGGCTATAGCTAGAAGGCTGCACATGGACGCCACCACCGAGATGCATATCATGGAGTCAAAGACGTTGTCCATCTGTCTGATGAAATGATCTTCCACTATCAGCTGTCGGTTGGTGAGCAGGTAGATGACAATGGTTTCCCAGGCATTGGAGACGCTCACCAGCATGTCGGCCACAGCCAAGCTGCAGACGAAGAAGTACATGGGCGAGTGCAAGTTCTTGTTTTTCACAATGGCACAGATGACCAAGATGTTCTCCAGAAGACTGATGATGCCAAGGATGAGGAACACCTCAGTGGCGATGTTGAGTTGCTCACATGCTTTTGGCTTGGCGTGGGCCGGGGTGTCCGTGGTGTTGAGTGGGTATGGGACAGAGCTGAAGTTGATTGAAAAGGCCAAGAGAGATGGGGTGGCGAACTCTGAGAAGTTCATCTTGGGTGATGATTGAGAATGTCGTTGATGCTTCTTGAGGTCACTGGGTTGGTGGGAAGAGCATCTTTGACCTGTGTAAATAATTAACAAGGTTAGAGGTTAGCGCTGTGTCATTATTTTTTGCAGAGAAGAACATTAAATGGCAATATCGGAGGCATTCCCTGAGCCCAAAGAGATCATCTGCAGGTGCTGAACAAGAATTCAATCCCAAATTCAGATGATGCCTAAACACAGCAATGAATTATTCTTCTCATTCTATTCTCTTTTATTGCAGGACCTTAACAGAATATTTTCCTGCCCAAAGGTTTCAATTATACGCTCTTTAAAAATTCTCAGAAGCTTTTCATATGATCATCGGTTTCGTGACGGATGGCCAGTACAGATCTGAAACAAGCCCATTGTTCACTGAAATGCTCCTGCGAGCAGTTTGCCAGTGAATTACGTTTCTTGTAAAATGGGCATGTTTATTACGGATAGCATTGAGCTCAGGTCTCCAGATAAAGAATCTTTTATTTGAATATGTGCGTCAGGGGGTTTTGTGTTGTGAGAGTCCGCATGTGTGGTCTACTGTCTGCTGATAAACAGACAGCATATGAGTCACGAAAAGAACCGCCATACCACGAGATTTGACACGTTTCCTGCAGAAGAAAAGAACGAAAGTGAGAACTCCACACATTCAAGCACAGTATTGGCCAGGTGACCGGTGTGGAGCAAATCATGAGGTCCAAACCAGAGAAATGACACATACATCTTAGACTAAAGACATGATAACACTGCCAGAAACTATAGTCTGGGGTCATGTCAGCTAAGGAGAGTCTTAACCTGGGAAAAGAAAGTAAACACTTCTATTGTTATCCTCAGTTTACCTTTGGTTCACTTTATAAACATGATATTTGACGGAACATACATATAAAGTGTTGATATTGTTCATTCTTCTCCCAAAGTGCATCACATGCTTTGTAACTGCAACGCAATAACTTGAGATCATTGTCCTCATCATCGTTTCTTACAATATCAAACCACAGAGTGGACAGAAAGTGTGTGATGTGCTAAACTTTAAAACTAAAGATTTCATTTTTTATATAATAGCTACTTTCTTTACGTCAGACTGTTCTTTCACTCCTTTTGCAACTCGAGCCATACATTTATCAGTATGTGTGTTGCCTGGGGATCAAACCCATGACTTCTGAACAAGCTGACCTTCATAAACACTGATGGAAAACTTGTTGAAATGTGCTTTTACTCTTGTGTGATCGGACTGCTGATTTTCTCTTGGTGATTGAAAATACAGGCAACCCTTTAAATAATATAAATAGAATTATATTAAATATTGAAATAATATATATTGAAATATTGAAATATTAAATAATATAAAAGCATTGTTAAATATGGAATCATGTCGTGTTTTTGAGCCGGAGGAGTTTGTGCAATTTATTATACGTAGTTCATTTCTCAATTAAAGGTTGAGTTCTGTGCCAGTGGCTGAACGAGAGCCGCGTTTCACTTCAGTTCATAATCCAGTTATTTCACAGACTTCGTTTCACATCGAGCAGTGATGAACAGAACATTTTGAAAGAAATCTTTGAGTCTAGTCACACATAAATGATTGCTGGTAACATTTCCTTCATTTGTTAATCCATCAATAGCTGTCAAAAAATCTGTAAATGCCTCACAAACATTTCTATCAGAAAGTGGCTTTGCATCTCGAATAAACATTTGGATAAAAACACATTATGTAAGATAAATATTTAATCAGAAAATTGTGTTATTTCTTATAATAATTACATCTAAGATTATAAGTCTTGCCCATGGCATGGCTACAGGATCTTCTTAACAGGACCCGTTTACAAAACAATGGTTAAACATCTCTGCATCATGATGCTGACTTCATGAAAAAGAAAGAAATGATAAATGTACAATATCCAATTCTCTCCAATTTACAATGTCGGTTTGGGTCCTTGATTCTGATTGGTTGAACAGAGACCCAAACTGTGAAGAAATACCCTATTTTATGAAGCCTTGCGACAGGGGACCCCAGGTTTACTTCTGGTCCATCCTTAGCAAGTGTCTGATAATGTACGTATAAATTTCATTCAATTGATGTCTATTTTAATTCATACAGTTTTGTTTTATTGTATAATCATTGTGCGAAACAAACGTTGAATGTTGAATGTTGCTGTTTGCTCATTGCTTACAATTAAAAACTTATTAAATGCGTCTTATCGCATATAAGGAAAGTCTATGATGCATCTAGTCATTGAGGATATAGATTTTGGAGAGGACATTGGAGAAATGTTTAGCCATGTGACAGTTCTTTTCAATTTCTGTTGTTTGTGATTTTATATAAAGTTAAGGGCGGTGCAAACCTTTAGTTCTCTGAAACATCACAAAAAATATAGAACATTTAATATGATGATGATATCGTGATAATGTCATATGGTTTAAATATTGTGCATGCTATTTTGACCAAAAAATAATCTCACACATTGGGAAATTTTTACAGATAGTACAATATGTTTGTTTCGTGCACTAGCAGAAGAGCGATAACAGCCTTCAAACTAAAGATATTTGCTCCGAAGGAAGAAGTGAAGGCAAGTGCAGTGGTGACTCATGCTCACATTATTAACAAACTGCTGAAAATGTCAAGAGTACAGCACCAGCATCTCTATTCAACAGGAACCAATGTCTTGAATATTCCAGGGTGCTCATTAAAGTAAATTTTCCACTGTAATTTTCATTTATTAAAGACAAGACGACAATCAAATTTGTATGCACGGACGGTTAGTATGCATATACATGTACTCAAACAATCCCTAAAAATCTTTAACTCAACTCAAACCGTTAAGACCTCATGCTAAGAATTACGATTCTTACGACAAACAAAAGACTGAAACCTGATGGATCAAAATCATGAGATGGAATCTGTGTTGCTTTAGTTGCTGCAATGCATATCAACGTACAACAATTTTTTAAAAAAGACATTATATAGCAAAAAAATCTATATAATCTCAATCAAAAATTGTAGTAGAAAATACTAAGTCAGCTATTATAACAGAAAGCTCCATGGGCCCAAAAATAAAGAGCTAGAAGATTATGATCTGACATTTCAAAGGATATCAAAGGATTGAGTTTTTCAGGATTTAATTCTTATCTTGAATCGGCCGTCACAATAAAAGCAAAGCCCAAACACACACACACACACACACACACACACACACACACACACACACACACACACACACACACACACACACACACACACACACACACACACACACACACACACACCATTACACTCAGAGGCATGATTTCTAATGCTATATTTATCTCCAATTGAGTTGTTAGTCAATCCTTTTCATACATTTTTGTCTTTGAAGACTAATCCACAGTACAGAATGATCTGATATTCAGCTATTCAGAGATTTATAAGCATTTGCAGTGAAGTTAATAAAAAACACGTCATATGATGTTAAAGATAAACTTGCTCAAATGGACAGATGGAAAGGTTTAATATGATCAAATGCACAGAAACTTCCAAAGTGTACTTCTATGAAACCAGAAAATAAACTAACTGTATGTGATAGTGATCGTTAAATGATTTCGATTGTATTTTAATAGCTTAGTGTTGATGTGAGAACAATGTGTGAGTCCTTGGAGAGCGTTTGTCTTCTTCAGTAATGACTGTTTGCTTCAAGAAATCGCTTCGGTATCTTCAAAAATGTTTTTATTCATATAAAACTGACAAACTATAAAGCCAATAGACGCGTGTGTAATGTGAAAGCATTAACTTTTCCGTAATGATCTTCTTTTCTAATTGTGAGTTTCATTATTGTCTGAACAATAACTCACATTATGAACTCTTTGTTCAGAAGCAGATTCTCACACTGTTCTTGTTTCTATTTTGTAACATTCTTAAAATTCTTAAAAAGCTTTAATGATCGATATGTACAGAAGATTAACGGCGGAATTATAATGCCATGAAGTTGATGCCAGAAGGTTGAAGCATAACGTGAAATAAAACGTTTTCTCCACGCTGCGTTGAAATATTAATACGAACTTTGCAGACATCAAGCATCTAAGAACACGTGACAGTTTGCTGACAACATCACGTTTCTGCTTCTAACATTGACGGATTTGTCATGATTGATGGCTTTGTAGTCACTTGAATCAAATGATATCAATACTTCTGAGGTTGACAGTTTCGTCCTTGACCTCTGATGGAAATGTGAATATCTTTTAAAAGCTTTGATGCCTGACACTGAAGATGAATGTGTCCTTGGCACAAATGCCTCAACAGTACATCAATAGTCTCATTTGAGCTTTGTCATATATGCAAATGAAAAAATCAAATGCTGCACATTTTAGCTCATGATCATCAGATTTGGCTTGATGAAACCTATTAAAAAATGGATGCAACAATTACAACTAAACTACAGCATTTATACCTTACACGCTTTAGATGTGCATGCAATAACATTTACATCTAAAGTAACAAATAACATTATTTTAGAAAGAAACATTTAATTACTTTTATTCTTACCTGGCTGAGGCTTGACTGGTATTTGGTATTGGCATTTTTTGTGTTACATAAAGTCAACATAACTTAAGCCAACATAAAGTCTCAGTACTGTGTATTGAGATAGTGAAGAATGTAATATTACAAGCTAGATGTTTGCCATTATGAAATAAGTTATGATCAAAAAAAGGACAGATTTTAAGTATGTACATGTATAGTAAATAGAAAAATAAGATACTAGTAGAGAAGTGGTCAGTTGTGTTCTGGTGGATAGAGAGTTGGACTTGTATTCAGAAGGTTGTTGGTTTGAATCTCAGTGTCATCAGATAATAACAGAAGTGTTCTTGAGTAAGACGTCTTACCCCTGTTTACTCTACAGCAATGACTGACGACTGCATAATACTGTAAGTCACTTTGAATAAAAGTGTCTGCCAAATGAATAAATGTCAACGTAAACATCATTGCTTCACGTGGTCTGAATATTCGTAACAGTTGATTGCACAAACCAAAACTACGAAAGGCCCTTAAACCTAAAACTCATCTTACATCTTTCAAAAGCAACTCAAATATCAAGCCACAACTGTATAAAGGAATGCATTACTTAACTAGTTATTTCACAAACCAACATTATTACTTAACAAACGTTACTTTTAATGCCTTACCCCAAACACGGGGGTATGAATCTTCACAAAAATAACTCGGGCTATTCCCTCTTTGGGCTAAATTGAAATATAACAGAAAGAAACTCGTATCCTTGAGTACGACCTATGTAGCTATGGATGTAAATAATACGTTTTTTTATTTGCCTTAATTTAGACCTGCACTAAAGTGGAGGGTTAAAAATAGCGGGCAGATTCACTGACTTCTCATGAATAACTCACAGTTTGACAGATGACAGGTTTTCTGCCCACTCTTCATATCCCCCGTCTCTCTCTCTCTCTCTCTCTCTCGATGTGAACTCGTTTTTTCTGCTTCACATACATAAGCACCATGTCATGCATTTTAGCTCGTGTTTTTCCTCGGGATAATGCTCGCACACATATTTGTGCATAGAACCATGATGGATGTATTGTTCTGTGTGTGCTGTAGAAGACCCGTACAGGTAAACCGCCTCTGGGACCGTCGACTGAAACTGATCTGCTGTGCAGTTTTAGTGTGAAGAATACAATTCTGAGAAGCCCGAGATCTCTTCCTCAGCTGATCATTATTGTGTAGTTATTTCATGTGTTTAACTTTAGTTTACAATTAACTTCCACCAATATATCTCTTAACTTGACAAATATGATTAATGATTCATGGTACACATATTCATCGCAGAAGATGGAAGGTTATATTTTGGAAAGACGTATTGGTAAACAGTAAAATAGTATTCATAATACAGTTTTTTTTGTTTTGATGAACAAAATAAGAAACGTAACACCCAGAATATCTCTCACTAAATTTCAGTTTCTCATTTTAGACACGGTGGGCAACTCTGCTGTTAAAATGATCGTGTACTTTTAACTTCGGGGTCAACATACGGGCGGCGTTTTGAGGTACGTTGTCGTATTGATGATATGGCATTGTAAAAATGAACATTGTTTCATTTTTCAAATGTTTTATACCATTTTCATGCGTGATAGAAGTACAGCGAGCCCTCCCTTCGGCCCTTTTAAAACAGACAGATAATTGTGTTTAGTGTTACCTTAATTTCATCATAATGCACATAGAAAGTGTCATGTGAAAATCGTTAATAATGGATCCGTGCGTCATCAGTGTGAAATCATCAGGTTCAGAGAATTAAGTGTGAATCAAAGCATAGAGGTCTCCTCACATTTATTTCAACATTCCTGCGGTGTGCGGCGCTGGAACACCAGCTGTCAACAATGAGCCCTTTTCTAGTGTCTCTTCATCTATTTATTCACGGAGAATGCCTTGTAAATGTATCTATTCCTGCTTTGATTCTTTCTTTCTTTATTTCGCCCTTCAATTGTAAAGTACATGGGTATAAACCGGCGGTTTGGAAATATCTTGATGCGACACATCATGAATAAAACATGTTTAAACCGAGAGAAAACACCCCGTGCTCTTCCAGCCTAATAATGCTGAGATCACCAGAACCCTTCCATGATAAACAGATGCCCTTACCCATCCTTCAAACCTCTGGTATACAATACATGTCTCATTTCATCATCATCATCATCATCATCATCATCATCATCATCATCATATGTTTATTTGATAAAAAAAACAAAAACCACTTTTGAACAAGCAGAATATACTCATGAAGGTTCATAACTAATGAGAATGACATGCAAAACTCATATCATAACGTCACTCTTATGCTTTATTAGTGTTTTACTAAGTTTCTTGATATTTTAATGATTTGCATGTTTGCCTGTTGTATACATTAGTGACGATGCCATGTTGAATTAAATGAAACATAAATGTTTAAGAAACCATTCTCAGAAAGCTTATTGATTCGATAAAATACTTTTCCTGGGCTGCTATATGAAATATATCTGCCATTTAGAATATCATACAGTCCTATGTGGCTATTGAACAGCTGTAGCACACAATACATTACGTGACATTTGAGTTTTGAAGCAGTCGTTTATAAACTTCCGTGTGCTCTCCCTTCATTCCCCAGGGCTCAATAAATCTGAACCAGGGCTTTGGATTTAAAGCCCACTCCAAATAAACATCTCTCTTATCCGTCTCTTGCTTATTGCTTTTCATAAACACGCGTGAGAGACCTTCATGACCCTCAGACGTATCTTTTGTTCCTAAAGTTTCCTGTACACGCAGCACTGCAGTGGACACACACACATGCAGACGTGGCATAATCTGCGCACACACACACACACACACACACACACACACACACACACACACACACACACACACACACCCACACAACTCTGACTCACACAAAACGTGCTCTGCAGATACAGACAGTGGTTGCATCTCAGTTGGGCATTGTATGTGTGTTCAGAGTTACCTGATCCAACCAAAACATTAATGCATCTGAATCATAAATCTTCAACAGATTTCAACGATTCACAGATCATTTACAAACCAGCGTTCTTGTTTCTATTTATGTGGTTTTTTCAACTGTAAAGCAGTTTTTGAGACCACCTGCATTTCTTTCTAACCTGAATGCAAATTCAGATCCTAAATTAAATTGCTGAATTTGTTAGTTTGAATGGCCACTAGATGCACTTGTGTTTTCAGTTGGGATGCGTGCTTACTAAAAGTTATAAAGAAGACATGTACAGAAAATAAGATTTGCCCGCAAAGATACAGCACGACAATGCAGCCAAGCTGTCCTTAGAGTTAAGTTTAAATGTTATTTAGGAAGAAAATTACAATAAGGTAAATATTAACATATGCATTAACTTACATAAGGTAACAATCAATAGTTTTTTAGAATCTGTTAATCCTTGTTAATGTTAGTTCACTTCATTTCTGTTATTCATGTTAGTTTATCGTACATGAACTAAAAGTAACAAGAAAAACCTTTGATTGTAATAATGTATTGGTAAATGCTTTAATTGAGATAAACTAAAATTAAAAAAACTCTGCAATAGATTAATTCTTTAATGTTGTTAGTTGATTTAAGTTAACGTAACTAATAGCAGTGAAGTGTTACCGTGTTATTAATGGTCTGTTTTCCCTGGATAAGACAGAGGACAGCTGATTGAAAAGTGCTGGGTGAGTATAGGTGAACTGGTTTACCGAAGGACTATGTGAGGTGGAAATCTTACTTGGTTCGCAGCGATTTGGCGACAATGCACCAGATTTGATTCGCTTTTGTGATGCTCTAAACCTATTCTTATGTAATGGCATCAAATGTCACACAACACACAGCATCAGGCAAAAACTGTTTGTAGCTTTGAATGCAAAAAACAAGAACATTCCTAAGTAAAAGAAGCAGCAATTTCAAACTGAACCAATGTGTTTCAGATTATACAGAAAAAAAAGAGTCACATGGTAATTCTATTAACACCATTAATCCTATTAATTCTATTGACAGATTCACTACTCCATCACTTAACAAATGACGGAGCATTTTCATTTGACCAAAACATTCATGTGTTAATATTTAACACATTTTATTCTGTCATGACCTCATTCTTTTCATTAATCTGTATATACTTAAGTATGTCATAAGACTCTTTATATGATATTATATCTCAGTCTTCCATTGAATAAAACATAAACATCATGTCATAATGAGAAGTTTGCATATGATAACATGTCACAAAACTCAATTCAACACCTAAAAACAAACTTTGCCAATCCATGTAAAGGATGTGGAGAAGATACAGAAGTTGGGTGTTACTCAGGAATGGTTTTACAAAAATGTAGTCTTTAAAACACTAAACACAATGAATGTAAAGTTAACAAGTTTCCAAAAGAACCAGCTCCAACACATCATCTCTTCTTAAGATACCCATTTTTAACACTTTACAAACGTCAAGATGTGCCTTATCATTTAATATAAAATATGCTTTCTTTCTCTTGACCCTTGACTCTTTAATCCTTCCTTTAGTTATTTAATGATTAAATGTAAAAACATTAAATCCCCCTGTAATGAAAGTTGAGTTGTGTGTTGAATTGAAGGTGATTTCAGCACCACAGCTGTCGGACAGCTACACATCAAGAAGAATCCGTATCATCTTCATTCATAATCATTTATATAGTTAAACATACATACACACATATGTTTAACAGTCTCAGAGAGAGAGAGAGAGAGAGAGAGAGACCAGAGAGAGAGAGAGAGAGAGAGAGAGAGAGAGAGAGAGAGAGAGAGACCAGAGACCAGAGACCAGAGAGAGAGACCAGAGAGAGAGAGACCAGAGAGAGAGAGAGAGAGCACGATCAAGCGCATCCACTAGAACATATCACACAAAAACCAATCTGCCAGAATAATGATACTGAAAGTAAAAGCTGAACATAATTTATTGACCAACAACAGCAAACACAATAGAAGTGACTCACCCGTCTCAGTACTCTGTGTTGAATCTGTGTGAATTGTTTCAGTCGTGTTTCTCTTTCCAGAGCTGCATGAAGACGTTTGAGATGTTCCTGAAGACTGATGAATATATAGAGCAACATCAGGACCAACCTCAGCTCCACCTCCATGAGCTTTCAGGGGATCCTCTCTTACACAAGAGCTAAAGAGAAGACAAGAACCACAGATCAGAGGATAGTGTTGATATGAACAGCCCACACACACTACTCTGTGTTTTTAACTTACATCACTGAAAAGAGAAGCAAGATTTTGAGATGTTAGTACGTCAGCAACTGAGATTTCCAGGGCACATCTGAATCCCATGGTAGTAAATTACTGTATGCTTTTGTTTTGTTCTGTTGAACACTGAAGATGATATTTGGTAGAATTTAGGAAACCAGCCTGTTTTTGTAATGTAGACTTGCATAAAAAAAACATTAAAACTGTTTAGTTACCAACATTCCACCAACAATCACAAGAGGGAGGGCAATCAATTCATATTATATAATTTAGAATCAGAATCAGAATTTCATTTAGAATCAGAATTAGAACCAGAATCTAATTTAGATTCAAAATCAGAATTTCATTTACAATCAGAATCAGAATCTAATTTAGAATCAGAATCAGAATCAGAATTTCATTTAGAATCAGAATCAGAATCAAAATCAGAATCTCATTTAGAATCCGAATCTCATTAAGAATCCGAATCTCATTTAGAATCATAATCAGAATTTCATTTAGAATCAGAATCAGAACCAGAATCTAACTTGGAATTTCATTTAGAATCAGAATCGGAATCTCATTTAGAAGCAGAATCAGAATCCCATTAAGAATCAGAATCTGAATCTAATTTACAATCAGAAACAGAATTTCATTTAGAATCAGAATTAGAATTTCATTTAGAATCAGAATCAGAATCTCATTTAGAATCAGAATCAGAATCTCATTAAGAGTCAGAATCTGAATCTAATTTACAATCAAAATCAGAATTTCATTTAGAATCAGAATCAGAATTTCATTTAGAATCAGAATCAGAATTTTATTTAGAATCAGAATCAGAATTTTATTTAGAATCAGAATCAGGGTTTCATTTAGAATCAGAATTAGAATCTGAATCTCATTTTTAAATCAGAATCAGAATCCAATTAAGAATCAGAATTTCATTTAGAATCAGAATTAGAAACAGAATCAGAATCTCCTTTAGAATCAGAATCAGAATCAGAATGTGATCTATAAATTTATATTTTTAGATATTTACAGAATTTGCATTTTCTTCATATAATTCCTATCAATATTTTTTAACCACATTATACAGACACTGGATAACACTGAAGAATCCCCTAAAAATAAGATTCAAACCGGCAGCTGCGATGCTGGAAAATACCGTAAAATTACAGTTTTTTACAGTCTATGTGTTACTAAACCCATGGTTTTGGTGTTGTAAGCGCCATGCTCCTACCACTCAACCACAGGAAATCTTAATTTCAGTATATAGAATTTGTTTGCATTTTATCTGAAATGCAAAAACACATTAACTATAAAACAACCGCCGAACCTGACTATAGTAGGTGTGATATGTATTCCGCTATGAGTTAGTCTACATGAACAAACAGAGCTGGATTTCCCACAGACACAGTGAAATCAGGACCAACACATGGCTTACTCCGTCACCCACATTACACAGTGAAAAAAGAACATTTCAAACATGTTTTCTTTGAAGAAGAAGAACTGTCTGGATATCTTGTGATCTCAGTAGACCTTTCTGAGATCCTCCTGGTTC
>CM065659.1:891006-963506 GCA_033220385.1 Triplophysa yarkandensis
ATGTGCATGTGTGTGTGCGTGTGTGTGTGTGTGTGCGCGTGTGTGTGTGTGTGCGCGTGTTCTCATCATTTCCTCGACTGTAGAGAAATAATCAGATGAGGGAGAAAGATGCTGTCATAATGTTGTGTGAAATCTGTCTGAAAGATTCTGCCGCTCCTAACAACTACACAACACAACCTGCTCTGATGTTTCTCTTTTACAGATCAAGACATTTGATGGAGCTCTTCGTTGAGTTGCATTTAAATATCAATGTAGTCTCAGATGTTCCTCTTAAAACTTCTTATGAAAAATGAAAAGCTGAAAATGACGTGACAAATGTTAAGAAGAGTATGGATGTGTAAATGATTGTAGGGGTAAAGTAATCTGGTTTTGAGTCAATCGTAGATGTCAGACAGACAGATGGGTGTTTTTTAAGTCGCCCTGAGTGGAAAGTAAATGAAGTTAGGATGTAAGGTTCATGTTGTGCCCTCGTGATTAATACATTCTTGAAGCCAATCCAGTTATTTCATGATGGGAGAGAAAAGCTCTAAAATTCATTTCATGTTTCTTGTTTTCTTTCCCGAAGCCACTCAATCACAGACAGACGAAATGAACTTCCTGGAAGGTTGAGGTAGAATTCAATTAGCCGTTTTCCTGCTTCCATCTGCGGTCCTGTGTGGCTTAGTGATCAATGACTATGGGAAATGCAACAGAGGGCAAAAGAGAGAGAGAGGGGAGAATATAAGAGAAAGAGAGGAGATGATGTGTATTAAAGTGGTCTTGAAAACGTTATCTTTATTTCTTTTCGCTTTAGGGGCTTCAAAATAGTCTTTCCTAACTAGTTCAAAGCCGTGAATGGAACCAAACAGCTCAGAGATGAATCTCAACATTGATGCGAACATAAAATGTATGATGATGTCATCAGCATGTTAAGAGTCCATTGTAAGAGCAGATGTGTGATTGACGGATCTCATTTGGGAATGATAAAAATATACGTCTGAAAATTAGTTCACACTCATCCCACAAAAGAACCATTTTTGGCTCCCCAAAAAAAGAGTAAAGAAAGATTAATATAAAAGATTTTAAAGGAAGTTTGCTGGAGAACCTTTATATTTATGGGTGTTGATCTGGAACTAAAGGAAGATGAACTAATGAGAAAAGCTCCGAAATGGTTTATATTGTTTCCTCCAAAAATATTTCTCAATGGAGAAAATGAAACGAACTTGCCCGACCTTATTCTCTCTTTTTTCCCAGCCTCTTGGCAGTCATGAGTGGAATTCTGAAGAGGAAGTTTGAGGAGGTGGAGGGGGCGTCTCCCTGTTCATCTCTAAGAGAATCAGAGGAAGAGGAGATCTCCAGCACCGAGAGCGGAGACAGCAGCGACAGCGTCAACCCGTCAGCTTCACACTTCAACCATTCTTCACCGGCATCTTCATCGTCCTCATCGCATCCACTGCAACGCACTGGTGAGGCAATCACACCACATATCTGAAATTTGTGGATGTCTGGATGTCAATAATAATAGTTCTGTCATCATTTACCCATCTTTACATTTCAAGCCTGTATGACTTTCTTTCTACTGCAGAACACAAAAGAAGATATTTTGAAGAATGATGGGTACCGTTACACATCCACTAGCATTTGTTTGTGTCCATGCGATAAAAGTGAATTGGCTACTTTTTGATTGCCAGCATTCTTCAAAATATTATATTTGTGTACTGCAGAAATAAAAATTTGTACAGACTTTAAATGAAGACCAGGTGAGTAAATGCACCAATAACTATTAAAATACAAACTGATTCTGGGTATCACCATGAGTTTGCAGAAAACTATCATTGCAGATGTATTATCGATCATTCGTGTGTAATGTTTAATCTAAAAGAAACAACTGTACACAAAACACAGATTATATTCCCACCTCAACTAGGATTATTCCGAGACACTTTACATCTGAAATAAACAGGTTTGCTAAACGATTGTCACTAAATAAGTTATTTTAAAACAATACCAGCTTGATGTTTCTACTTTTTAATACTGAGTTACACTTGTGCTCTGTTGTAAGTGTATGAACATAACTGCGGTTTTTGCATTTTAATGAACTTGATGAAATGTCCCAGGGGGAAACGCTACTTTTAGGAGAAAATAGAAAACGGCCCTTTGAAAGGAAAATTCATCACGGTGATTTGATATTGATCTGTGACGCGCTGTCTAAAGGACGCTTGAGAGAATATTAATCATGAGAATAAACGTGAAACATCTGGCCTGTTGCCTCTCATCATTAAGAGCGGTTTCAGCTTTTTATTCTCTTCATTTGACATCACAATGAGACGAGCGACATTGAAGAGTGCTTCACCTGAAAGCATCCGTCATCATTATGACCGTTAATGAGTGGGGCTGGTACTTTAATCCCACTTCAAGAGCCACATGTTCCTAAAAAAAGAAAGAAAAAAGTGTTGTGTTTGGATAATATAACATCGACACGGAAAGAAGCTGTGCTCATCGAGTCATTTCACGAGGTCTTTAAAACAATAATCTCTCTAATAAAACAATATTGGTAATCATAAAGCAAACAATAACCCATGAGGAGTGAGCTCAAGTTTTATCAACCATGTCAATCATTCCCGCTGCTCTTCAGTAAATCTCTTTTCCCAGAAGTCATTATTAAATCACAGTTCACCTCTCTGAGCTTTTCAGGGTTTTGTGGCGCTTGTCCACTTTGATTCTCTCATTAAAGAGTCATTAGAAGTTTATGTGGACCAGATGTGTGAGGATAACCCACAGGGCCATCAGAACTTCTGTTCATTTACATCTGTGAACTACAGGGCTGATTCAATAGACGTCCTGTTGCTCACTGACATCATCTGAAATCCATAGAGTCAATTCTGTTCCAAGATTCAAATATACAGTATAAGATGACATCAAGGTATTTAAGGTAATACACTTTGTTCTCACCAAAATAACAAGATAAGAATAAAAAGTTGTATAGCTTTGGAAACTATTGTGTTTAATTTTTCTGAATTGACTAGTTCTAGGGCATGTGTAAAGTAATTGAGCTTCATTTACTAAGCCTCTTGCGGTTTAAACGTGTATGAAAGAAAAGAATATATTTTCAGGAATGTTTGAAACTGGCACTCTTTCACTTCCATACAGTAGAAGTGAATGGGTGCTATGCTGTGCAATATTAGAATATTTCAAATTATCTTCTTTTGTGAGAAATAAAGTCATACAGGTTTGAAATGAGAAGAATCAATAATGACAGAATTTTCCCCGTCACATTTTAATGTTCTTTTTTTGTTTCACTTTTGCTAAAAAAAATGTTGCTAAATATTTCTTCTGATTTGCAGAAACTTAGAAGTAAACAAACTGGTAAAATAACACAAACATCTGCATTGTTTGCAGATTTGTACACTGCAGAAAAAAGTTCATGTTCATATAATGTCTTTCATGTAACTTTTGGGAGTCTTTAAGTCTTTAAGGTTCAGACACTGGACTGAAATTGCCAGATTCAGATTTAAAAAGTCATGCTCTTTGTGCAAAATATAGAATGCCTTTACTTTAGACATGTAAGTGTATGTGTGTGTTTGTAAGTGTGCGTGTGTGTTGTGTGTTGTGTGTGCGTGTGTGTGTGTGTGTGTGTGTGTGGTTCTGGGCGGGGGCCCGGCAGCAGCAGATGGTTCTTATTTGTTCTGTTTGTGTCAGACATGAAGAGAGCTGTGGGAGAGGATGGGGGAAACTCCACTCTCATGATGATCGTAACGAGACATTTATACAGAATTTATTCACCCTCCCCTCCTTTAAATGACTCAACACTGAGGGTCACCAGCACACCTCTCCATGAGACCCTTGAGGCGCACATGAGAAAAGAACTAAAATTTTAAGAATTGATTCCATAATAACGGGCATTTTAGAATCTTAGATTTATCCTTTCATTTCTATTATGTATCTCCTGTTTATTTATTGATCTTTAAATAAAATCATGTTCATAACAAACATACAATTCTATTAAAATATTTTGATTAGATTTATTAGAAATATTTTATAACAATGATCTTATGTTTTAAATGTTCTTAATATATAATTTCTATATTTTATATGATTTAAACTTTTTTGCAATAAATCAGTATATAAACTTAAATTATACTGAAATTCTTACAATATTCATATACAATGTGTATGTATAATAAATATAATATAATATATAAGAGGTCAATTTACTAGCACAAACCCATCACTCAGACATAATGCACTGTTACAGGAAAGACACATCAACGTCTTTCAAATTCAATAACCAAAGCGTAATTGTATTTTCCTTTAATTTAATGTTTCAGTGTCCATCCTGAAGCGAGAGAAACGCATGAGGACACGCAGAGTGCGCTTTGAGAAAGTGACGGTGTATTATTTCAGCCGGCGGCAGGGCTTCACCAGCGTGCCCAGTCAGGGTGGCAGTACGCTGGGCATGTCGAGCAGACACAGCTGTATCAGACAGTACACGCTGGGAGAGTTTGCCATGGAACAAGAGAAAATCCACAGGGATATGCTCCGAGACCACTTGAAAGAAGAGAAACTCAACTCCATGCGACTGCGGGTACGAAAGCCATTAACATTCCCCACTGTTATGGATACATTTGTGGTTGTGGATAAATTCTATTCAATTCATGTTATTGACAGGGTTCCTGTGGTCTTGAGAAATAAAAATCAATAGTTTAAGGGAATTGTTTATGTTACAATAAAATTAAATTATTATTTACCTATCTAAATATTTTTAAGAGCACTGATGAAAATGAAAGATTAAGCAAATTTTAATGGATTACATTACAAACCCCAATATAAACCATCAGCTGTCTGAATATGGTCTTCATGTGACATTCCAGTAGGATTTAAATGTCTTCTCTGATTCCCATTCACCATCCACAGAGACCATTTTCATCCAAACCAGTAGAATTCCCATTATAACCATCACATTCCTTTCTGTTATACTTTGTCAGCAGGGTTTGTCATGTCACACCAGTTCATAGTGATCAAGACTGTTATGTGTTTAATGAGAAGGAGATAACTGAACCTCACAAGCACTTTTCACATTTGTCACTCACAGTTGACGAAGAACGGTGCCGTGGAGTCAGAGGAGGCGAGTGCGCTCACGCTGGATGACATCTCTGATGATGACCTGGACATCGACAACACGGAGGTGGACGAATACTTTTTCCTCCAGCCGCTGACCACTAAGAAGCGTCGTGCTCTTCTGCGCTCCTCCGGCGTGAAGAAGATCGACGTGGAGGAGAAACACGAGCTCAGGACCATCAGGGTCTCTAGAGAAGACTGCGGCTGTGACTGTAGACTCTTCTGTGATCCTGAGACCTGCACCTGTAGTCTCGCTGGAATCAAGTGTCAGGTGCCATAAACACACGTCACAACTGTTCCTAAACTTCTTTATCTGCCGCCATTGAAGTCTACGCCAAACATCACCAGGTCGCATTACACTCTAGAATTAAAATAAAGAACAGAATTGAGATGATTTTGACATATATTCTGCTATGATTTACTCGCCCTCATTTTTTTAAACCCTTTTCATGATCTGGTCTTTGGTGGAACACAAACGAAGATATTTGGAAATGCAGAAGAAATCCAAAGAAGCTAAAAATATCATATTCATTAAAAATGCATTATTTTTTGTTTATTTTGGTGTGTTTCTATGAACTGTTTCTACTAAAGAAAGCCATTTGGCAACCAGTAGATTTGTTCCTCCCTCCTTTAACAGAACATTTAGACAAATTTTGTCAAGACACATTAACAAGCAGAAAGGATTTAAATGTCACCAAGAAGGAGAGATGGAGATAAAGCTGATTAAGATGTTAGAGAGCAGATGTAGATCAAACAGATACAACTCTAGGACATCACAGGACATCTTTAGATGAGATTACTCTCACCAAAACAGTTTTCTTCATGTTTAGTTTTATTTCTTTTTAACTTCACGGATAATCATGTAAGTATACTAACACTGATTCCACCACTACTTGAACTGGCCCGCTTTTAAATTCATAAAATTATACCTTTAAACAAAACATTGACAAATGAAGTCAACTTTGAGTTCACATCTTACATTTTTACAACCTTTCAATCGCCAAAAAAAACTAACCTGTTTTCATTTTTTGGATGTCGACAGGTGGACCGCATGTCGTTCCCTTGCGGATGCACCAAAGAGGGCTGCAGCAATGCTGCCGGCAGGATCGAGTTCAACCCCATCCGTGTCCGGACTCACTTTCTGCACACTATCATGAAGCTGGAGCTGGAGAAGAGCCGTGAACAGCAGCAGAATTCCGGCCCTGCCGTCACGGCAACCGGCAACGGTTTCCACGGTGACCCAAACGGTCACTGCAGTCCACTGACTACGGGCCAGCATGCGCTGGAATACGCCATGCAGGATTCAGTACCGCCCAGCACCATCATGCACCTGCAGACGAGCGACGACATGGACGACACACTAGAGGAGGAGGAAGATGAAGAAGACGAAGAAGAGGAAGATGAGGAAGAGGATGATGAGGATGAAGATGATGAAGATGAGAGCAGTAGCCTGTGTAGCCTGTCCGACTCTAGCACACAGAGTTTGGCGAATAGCGACTCAGAAGATGAAGACGACGATGATAAGACAGAAGAGTTTGATACCGGGTTGCAATCAGCAACGTCACAAGTGGAATCGGCTCCTCCTGTGATGTGTTACTCAGAGAACACGGTGACATCAGAAAACCAAACTAACGGCAATTCCTACTTCATGAGCTCTACCCCCGAGTACTATTCTATGGAAAATGTGGCTCCATCCACCCTGCTTGCCAACGCCAACCAAACTAGCGAGGTTTACAGAGGCGACCAGACCTCATATCAAGACAGGATTAATGACTCGAATAGGGTCATGTCTCAGGGTCCCTTTAATGTGACCGCGGACCAATACACAGACTACACCCAACAGAGCGACCAGACATACTCCACACACCACTTTACCACGCTCGCTAATGGATCCACGCCCGCCATCGGTTGTTGCACACCTGAGGCTGATAAAAGCGTCCAATCCAAAGGGACCTTCATTAGCCAATCGGGAGAGCTGAGCCAGATTGAACTCCAAAATTATCTGAACAACAACAACAACAGCACACAGGATGCTTACACTAGCAACGGGAACTGTTACGTAGCTGAACAGCCAAAGGAGATGCGTCACAATCTGCCGGACGTTTCGCTAGCGGACAACACCAAAGGCCCGTCTTTACTGGATGCTTTCCCTGAGCCTACTCCGGTTTAAAAGCGGCCTTCAAATGTCTCCACAACTATCGTGGTTGGACAGAAACGTTCATTTGTATTTTTACTGGACTTTGCAAGAACAAATGTTATTTAAACTGTAAATTCAGATCGTATAAGCTTTAGACCTGAACATACGCCGCTACGTTTGTACGACGGGACCGCGGCGTGGTCGTCTGCATACTTGCGTATAAAGTACGTTCCCGGCCTGAGGCTCGTGCAATGTTTCTTGCGATTTCAAAAGTTCTAGTTTTACTCAAAAGTGGAAGGAACTTTTCTATGTGTCTGTGTGTTAGTTGTGCGGAAAAAAAGTTTTAAATTCTTGCTGTCGGTGTTCCAGTACGTGTATATCTAAATGTTTGATAACAGCATGTTTTTTTAGCTTTCATGGCTGGTTTATGGTTTTGTAAGAGTTCGATGTACTGTAAAAGAGAAAATAATAACGTGGAGTTTTCGTACACATGTATCATGCTTTGAGAGTTAGTGGAAGCATGAAAACGGCTCTTGAAATACGTGCTGTTCATTTGCCTTTGCTTACGAAACCAAAATCATGTTATGTGTGTTGTCGTTACATTTCCCGAACGTTATCGCACTTTTCCATTGGCTGATGTTACACGGAGCGTAACCAATCGCTATCTGAGCACTGAGGGGGGCGGGGCTATCTCGTAGTGCCATGACTATTGGTTGTGTTTGAGGTAGAGTATTGACATACTATAGGTGTACAATACATCCGTACAGATCGAAGTATAGATTATATTTCTGATGCATCAATGCAGCATGTCAAATATCAGAATGATGTCGGTTTATCTGACATTCTCGAAGTCCTTATCCTTCATGTAATGCATTCTCGCCAATTCACACATTTCTTACAAACTTTTAGACTTTATATGTTTTTTACACTTTTTTTGCATTTGTGAGTCATTAAAAATCTAACTGTAAAGTAGACAAGTTGTATCTTAATACCATTAAATTAATCACAATTTTTAATTTGTTTAATTTATCGGCAAATTTTGATATTATATTGTATCGGGACAAACTGTCTGAATCATATCTCATAATAATGCTCTTTTGATTGCACTGAATAGTGCAGACAGTGCACTCAGTATTAAAGTGTACTAGGCAGAAATAGTACAAGTAGTATGTTCGTACACTATTCCAAACACAGCCTTTGATTGTACCATTTAATAACCGATTTGGTGGAGGCATGATTTTCCATAATACTGAAAACATTTGTGTGCATTTGCTTTAAAAGAGTAGATAGATAAAAGAATTAACCTCAGACTAAAAATCTTCACGAAAAACAGATGAAGATGAAAATGATTATCTTTGGGATTTAACAGGGATTTTCAGACAAAATGCACTTTGAAATGCATCGAGTTGCTGCCATTGGAGCGTTCCATTTCCATCAAGCTAAGAAGATTTTTAAAAGGATTTCATTTATAAAGAATGGACTACAATGGGATACTCACATTAGGGTTTGTAAAAGGTAAATCTATTGAATGGATGAAGTGCAGGAGGGTTTTTAAACTAGACGAACTTACACAAAAATGTTTATGGCATGACATTTATTTGCTAAAGATTTACAAATTAGAGTTATTTAATTTGTAAATAAACTAGGACTGAACAAATTGAAGATACGTTTGTTAAGTGCAATAGTTTATTTATTTAGTAAAGAGATGACTTTCCCTCTAGTCAGCTATGATACAGTTCTCCAAAATGAGATTTCATTTATTCACTCCGCTCATGTCTTTGCAAACATCTGCTGATCCAGTTAATCTCCACCGCAAGTTTTCCTTACCACGACTAAAAGAGAGTAAATGACGGGCATTAATATGTCATCTGGAAATATAAAACAGACATGAGGGAGAGTAAAACCACAGACATAAATTCAAGGTGAGCTTTTCCTTACTGACGGTTAAGAAATGAACGCACAAGCAAACACAACGACGTATCATTCGGTTTCTTTCTCCTCTTGAAAGAACGAGTCTTCATCAAACTGTCCCTAAATAAGCTCCAGACAGGACAATCAAACGCCTTTGTATGTCATCTATGAACCTCATGAGGTGTTACAGAAATATTGTCATTCTTTAAGGTGATGTGTCTTTTCTACACCATTGAATTTCAGTGTAAAGTCAATCTAAAAGTAATCTGTAACTTTTGGGAAGTGACAAAGCATTTCGATATCTGGTGAGGGGATTTAATAGGGGTTATGTCAATCACCCAGTAACCACTAACGCACCCTAGCAACCACAGAGCAACATCCAAAATCGTTCATAAGAAAGTTCCGGCATCAGAGAAGGAATTTTTGCACAGTAAAATAGTCTTTTCTCCATGTGTTGCAGAGGTAATACACTCCAACTTTACAGACATCTGGAAGATAAAATTGAAGCACTGAGTGTTTTAAAGAAAAGATTTGGCTCTGAACTACGGCCTTGGCTTTAGTAAGAGATGACTTGCCTAACAACAGAGAATGCCTTTATTTTGTCATTCATTTTTGCATTTGGTTTCTAGTCTTAGAAGACAAAATCTAATTCGATTTTTGCCTTTTAGGATTTCTCTACTGAATGTGTCTGTGATTCACCTCTATACACATCACTGGTCTGATAAAGCTCAGTCTTAAATGAAGTATGGAATATAAAACACAAGTGTACAAATGTAATATCAAGAAGAAATTGAACAGGAATTATCATGTCATGTTACCGGTTCTCCTGTTTTAAGTATTTCCTATGAATGATCTATTCTAATGTGTATTTATTGTGCGTTCATTAAATATATGTATTGAATAAAACTTCTCTTTGTTAAATCCACTTTTTGTTTAAAGCTTTACTAAGGACTTTCAAGTGTAAAGGTTTTATAGACCTTTCAATAATTCACATAGAAAACAAACAGATGGATCATTAACTTTACTGCAACTCTGAAACAAACTCCTTTAAAATCAAACCATTTTAACAAAAAATAAGCCACAAAAACTCGATCGATGAAATTAAACAGTGATTTCTGACAGATGTAAACACTTGAGTTAAAAAGAGATACACGTCACATAGAAATAAAACTCCTCTCGTCTTTCTAACCCTGTAAGACTTTCTTCTACAGAACACAAAGATATTTTGAAACATGTAACTATTTTTTCCTCCACTGATTTCTATACCATAAACGCAAAACTACTTTGGGACATTTCTAAATATGTTCTGTGTTAAATAGGATTTAAATTAAATGAATGAATTGAATGATTATTTTTGGGAGGACTGCAAAATATTCTACGCACAAAGACTTGGGAAGCAGTGACCCCTTCTGCTACTCTGTGACATTTACTGTGGGAGGCTCTGCACTTGCTTCATAAACCATTGGCACAGATAACAGAACAAGAAACTCAACACCATGTCAACATTTACAAAAAGAAAATATTAAAAAACAATATGAACATAATAAAATTCCCCACAGAATGAGTTATTGAACAGGGTCATTCTTACTATGCAGTACACAATAAGATATTAAATATATTTTCATCCTTTTGTGAAACATCTCACTGATGTTAATAAACATTTCCTATACACAGATATAAACAAATTCATTGCATCCTTCCATGATTGACAGGTTAAACAGGTCCTTATCATGGGAGGTCACAAACTATTGAATATTGGATATGGTAATATTGTAAATAAATCTGTACCCGTTTGTCATTTAGCGTTAAGAGTAATACATTGGCAGAAAAGAAATTAATTAAACGTTTTTTCACTGCATTATTTATAAAAATTGTATGAATTATTTTGGCAATTATAACAATGTAGTAAAAATCTGATATTATTAAGGCAATGAGTCGGAGTGACCCGTCTCACATCGGCCCACAAAAAGAAGCTCCGTTTTTAAAGAGGGAACGTAAAACAAATACTTTCAAGATGTCTTTGGTGTTGTAAACTCTTCATGCTGCATAACATGATTCTTTGAGAAGATAAGGCCTCTGGTTTTGTTACATGTCCGTGTGTATTTCACATTCAGAAACACACATGATATTGAGCACCGGTGTGGAAAAAAAGATTCCAGTTTGGATAAAAAAAGTAACAAGTCCTTCAGATACAATCTATAGTGTAAAAGAGAAAAATGAAACAGACAGAATAACACGGAGAAGGAAAAAATCTTCACTTCACTGCACTTTTCTTAGTGCCCAGTCTGAAGATACCTTGGCACTTTTATGCTGGAATGTGTGTGCATGTTGGTTCTTTAGTCATATTCCAACTTTCCAGCAGCAATATTTTCCACATAGAAAAATAAATTAAAATCCTATCTCTCTCAGATAGAAAACTCTGTTGTGTGTTTGAAGTTCTGTACAGTATGTTCAGGGTCCAAAATTAACACTATAACCAGGTACGCTTATAAAAACGTTCAAGTCGTACATGTTTAAGTTTTGAAACAAAGATATTTCTCCAGAACTTTATGTGGAAACGTTATCTAGGTATAAAATGTTTTTCACATCAAGCCACCAAACTGAATATTAAAATCCTTATCCCAAAATAAGGAAAAATAATTTGGTAATATTACATACATTTAAAAAAAAAGTCAAATATAGATTTCTGGTAATAAATATGAATGTAAATCTTTCAAAAACCAAAGTGAATTTTGGACCCCGTTTGTGTTCAGATGAAGACCCAGAGCTGGAATCTGTCGGCCGGGTTGCAGGGCACAAGAGATGGATTTTCATTAAGAGCGGTCAGACACTTTTGTGAGGCTTTGTTATAAAACAGCTGATCCTGGAACAGGGAATAAAATAACACAGAGGGATGTGTCAGCGCTTTACGATTCAGCCAAATCACAAAAGCAAGCATTAACAAGTGCTAGACAAACACACGGCCATGGAAACTGAAGCCGGGAGATTATTACCGCTCTTTGTCTTTGTTCATAAACACATGCTTTCCATCAGTCTGCCCAAAATCTAGTGAGCTACCTATCTAGGCAGTATATAAAGACATCACAAGAATATGATGGCAATGTGGGGAGCTTTGTTTATACTCCACATAAGTTCTTGTCTATGTCGTGTGCTTCCAATTGTTCACGAATGAGCCTATAGATGGAAATGGAGAGCACACCAGATTTTCAGATATTTGATGACAGAAATAAACAAGCAGGAGAAAAATCTCTGAGTTGTGGAGCAGCCTTGGGCTGTTTTGGAAATAAAGTGTTTATTGCAAAGATCAGTCAAAGAGAGCCAAAGAGCGAAAGAAAGAAATCATAAACCCAGTATTTTTCATCTTTCTCCTTAGTGTTGTTCATAGCTATGACACTTTTATACTTATATCTTATATTCTTTATTATCTGTTGTGATAATTTTTATTTCTCATTATCCATTGAGATATGTTTTATTTCTCATTATCTATTGATAAATGTTTTATTTCTCCTTATCTATTGATAAATGTTTTATTTCTCATTATCTGTTGAGATATGTTTTACTTTTAATTTTTTGTTGAGATATGTTTTACTTTATTATCTGTTGAGATATGTTTTATTTCTCATTATCTGTTGAGATATGTTTTATTTCTCATTATCTGTTGAGATATGTTTTACTTTTAATTTTTTGTTGAGATATGTTTTACTTTATTATCTGTTGAGATATGTTTTATTTCTCATTATCTATTGAGATATGTTTTACTTCTTATTTTTTGTTGAGATATGTTTTATTTCTCATTATCTATTCAGATATGTTTTACTTCTTATTTTTTGTTGAGATATGTTTTATTTCTCATTATCTATTGAGATATGTTTTATTTCTCATTATCTACTTATATATGTTTTACTTCTTATTTTTTATTGATATATGTTTTACTTCTTATGTTTTGTTGAGATATGTTTTATTTCTCATTATCTATTGAGATATGTTTTACTTCTTATTTTTTGTTGAGATATGTTTTATTTCTCATTATCTATTGAGATATGTTTTACTTCTTATTTTTTGTTGAGATATGTTTTATTTCTCATTATCTACTGATATATGTTTTACTTCTTATTTTTTGTTGAGATATGTTTTATTTCTTATTTTTTGTTGAGATATGTTTTATTTCTCATTATCTATTGAGATATGTTTTACTTCTTATTATCTATTGAGATATGTTTTACTTCTTATTTTTTGTTGAGATATGTTTTACTTCTTATTTTTTGTTGAGATATGTTTTACTTCTTATTTTTTGTTGAGATATGTTTTATTTCTTATTTTTTGTTGAGATATGTTTTATTTCTCATTATCTGTTGAGATATGTTTTACTTCTTATTTTTTGTTGAGATATGTTTTCACATAATCTGTTTATATATTTTTTCATTTCTCATCATCAGTCTTTCATTTCTCTTTATCTGTTGAGATATATTTTTATTTCAGATTTTTTGTTGAGATGTGTTTGTTCCCCATCATCTGTTGACATATGCTTTATATCTCTTTTTTGATATATGTTTTATTTCTAATAAAGAGATTGCCTTTAAAATGTTCTTGTACCTTTCTTATTTCCCATTTCTGCTGTGGTCCTGTTTTGCTGTCATGTCCTTTATACTGACACTCCTCTAATTTTACGACTCCATCAGCCTGTGCATGCAGACAGAGCTCCTTCTGAATGTTGTGTCGTATCTCATGATGGGTGGAAAACTCAAAATACTGTACAATCAGAAAAGAAACATGTCATTAAACACATAAATAAAGACTGAGATCATTTACAAACTCCTGAGTTTCAGTCTGACCTTTTTTATTTTCAGTCTTTCATGAAACACATAATGAGAGGTTGATATGCCTCGACTGGTTTTTCCCAACCATATTGTTTCTTTAAATAAAAGTGATTTTACAAACTAACTCTTTTTACTTTTCCTCATCATCCTCTTTAAAGTGCTTCATGGAAATAAGTTTCAACCTGATGTACGAAAGATTTCAGAGAGACCTTCGGTCTAAAGCGTTTTTTTATATTTCTGTACCTGGTTTCCTCCCATGCCATGGCAGGGATACATGATAAGAGACTTTCCTCCCTCATTATTCTCTCCAGCGTCCAGACATCCCTCCTTACCGATGTTTTTTATCTGGAAATGGAGAGGTATACAGAAAGAGAGAGAGAGGAAGGGAAAGAAATTGTTTTGAAACATGAAAGCTGTATAAACACAGAGTGATGTTTTCTTCAGGATCTTCTGCATGGTGAGAAACCACAGCAGTCACACACAACATGCTGAGTGATGTGTGTGTGTGTGTGTGTGTGTGTGTGTGTGTGTGTGTGTGTGTGTGTGTGTGTGTGTGTGTGTGTGTGTGTGTGTGTGTGTGTGTGTGTGTGTGTGTGTGTGTGTGTGTGTGTGTGTGTGAAACTATAACACAAACTCACTGCACCAAACTGTAGCGGATTGAGATCAGGCAGGAACACTTCTGGATAGACGTTCTTCAAAAACCAAGAAAAGCTCTTACATTGAAGCTTGTCTCTGAGAGCTACACGCTTGGAGATGTCTCCATAGGAGTGCTTTAGTAAAAGACAGAAAGAACCAGAACTGCTTTATTACACAAGCCATCCTTTAATCTCCCCACCGACAGTCTGAGGCACAGCTTTACCTCTGTATTGTTCTTTAATGTAAAGATATAAGATATTGCTGTGTGTTTTACCTCTTTGGCGATGTCTGCGGCCTGTTGGTTTCTCCTGTAGAAGATTTCTTTATAATCGTCCATCCAAACCTCGGCCAGTCGCACCTGATTTCGAGCGATGACCTGTGTGCCTTTAGGGAAGGTGTGTGGACTCTTTGTGCGAAACACATGACCGACAACAGAACAGGGAATGATTTCGAGCTGCCCGCCGCATTGCCACACCTAAACATCAGAAAAACATCACGACAATATGTGTGAGAATGAGTAGAAAAGTAAAAATATCTAATCATCATTAAAACAAGATCAACAGTCAACATCATTTGACCCACATATCTAATGTTAATATGTATTAGTTTAAATATATGAATAATATTTTAATATATAAATAATATGGCTAAACATTTAAAATTGTTATTAATAGGAATGATACAATAATTTTATAGTTACATCACTAATGTACAATTTATAGAGAGTGCAAATAAAAATGGGATTCGGTGGCGTGCGTGTGTGTGTGTGTGTGTGTGCGTGCGTGCGTGTGTGTCGTTCTTACCCTGAAGGACATTTCAATATTTTCACCTCCCCAAATCTCCATTTGTTCGTCATAGCTTCCGATGTGGTAGAAGTAATCTCTTGAAATGGAAAACAAGCCACCTGCAAAAGTGGGAGTCCTGCGAGGACAAATGTGATTACATTGTAAACGTTTGTGGGCTTTTAATATTTTTCTATTAGACTGAAAATAACTGTGTGTGGGAGAAACAAATGAATGAACAACAACATCTAATGAGCAATATAAAGTATATTTACTTTCTTATAATATAACTTATATGGCCTTAAACAGGGTCTTGGTTTCATTCTGGCAGGTAAGATCACATTTATTTTGGAATGAACTGTTAATCCAAGCTTTTTCTTACCTGATGGGGTAGGTCTCATCTTTACGTCTTTGTTTCTCGTGAGCCGGTAGTGTTTCCCAGCCGAAGGACAGGGCCCAGTCAAAATTCCCACGGTTGTGGTTTTGTCCGTACGGTGAGGGTTTCATGAACTCAAATGTGTTCAGGTCAATGGTAGTGATGTCTGGACTCACAACGGCTGTGGAGTTCTCCGCTATCCGAGCCAACAGAGGCTCCAGCCATCCGTGAAAACATTCGCCTGCAAACACACATTTAAAGAGATTCACTTTTTATTCTCTTGTAAAACCTTAATAATAAAACCAAAGAGAATCTTATTAAGATTTCATAGGAATTGTAAAATCTGGATTTGCTTGAAAGGCCATGCCACTGGGCATGGATTTTTTGTTTCGTTGAGTAAAACTGAAAAAATGTTGAAAAGAAACGAATAACATTAAGAAGGAAAGTTACTAATGCAAAAAAAAAGTCTTTATATCTAATCCTTTCTTATATATTATATATCTAATCCAAAGTTTTCAGTAAAACTGAAAAAATGTTGAAAAGAAACGAATAACATTAAGAAGGAAAGTTACTAATGCAAAAAAAAAGTCTTTATATCTAATCCTTTCTTATATATTATATATCTAATCCAAAGTTTTCAGTAAAACTGAAATTTTTTTGAAAAGAAACGAATAACATTAAGAAGGAAAGTTACTAATGCAAAAAAAAAATTCTTTATATCTAATCCTTTCTTATATATTATATATCTAATCCAAATACGTTTACCTGACAAACAAATAAATCTGAACTTATTTATTCAACTTTATTGAAGTTGTTTTCTGAAAAATGTAGATATGCATAAAACAAGAATAAAAATGCCATTCCTGCTTTCTACTTGAATGAAAAACGAGCATTAATAGATTATGTGAATTTGCTTTAATGCATCATGATTTAGAAATTGGAACTGAAACTTTATTTGCATGCAAACCAGCAGCTTTGATTTAGCACAACCAGAACGCATCTGATCACGATTAATATTGCAACAAATTTCTTAAGAAGTCAACAAAAGAAAACCAAGCAGAGAGCGCACCTGAGTCTGAATTCGTCTAAATGTCGTCTTTTGGGGAAGCTGAATTATAGCATGGAATATCAAGTACGATTTTCAAAACTTAAATCCAAACCAGACTGTAAATACAAACATGAAAGACGTGTTCAGAATTTGAACTGAAAGTTATTCTGGTTGAGCTTCATCACATCCACCTCTCTCAATACTGAACTCTACAAACATGCCCAAAAAACGCTGTGAATGTTTAACGGGCAGACATTCTTTCCTACAGAGAACAACTTTGACTGACCACAGGCGTGTTACAAAATGTTTTTATTACCCAGCGGTCACAGGGACATTCATGTGACGTTAGAGATGATGACTCACAGTGGGCGTCCAAGAAGGTGAGAGTGTCTCCTGTAGCCACCGAGGCTCCGAGGAGTCGAGCTGTGATCAGACCTTTCCTCTCCTGCTGACGGACCACGCGGACAATGTTCAACTGTTTCAGGAAGTCATCCAGTTCATTCTTCAGTCGATCTGCAAGAATCGGAAATGTCAGATGATGGTAAACTCGCTCAAATGCTCACGTCTAACTTTGACCTTTCCAATATGGTGAAGCGCATCGTATATCAACTCAAAGAAACATGCACTAATAAGGCATCTGGGTATATATTTCTCCAGTTTGTCCGACAGTTTAACCAAATGAATGTTAGAATGATATGATACGTATTATTCTTCTCTTTACAATCATTTAAAAGAATAACACAGGCCGGCTTGAAAGTAGTCCAAACCACGCATCAGGACGTGTTAAATGTTTTGGCTTTGATTCTGATTGTACACACATCACACACATCACACATATCACACACACCACACACACCACACACACACCATACTGTTCTCTCTCACCAGAAACTTGAACTGCATGAGTGAAATTAAAAGACGACAGAATGAGAAAGAGGATGCTGAAAGGAAATTCTCCAGGTTCTATTTCTAACATGGCCAGACGCCAGTGAGGAAAGGTCAGTGGGCTCCGGGACCGCCGATTCCTTCACGTACCGCAAACCAGGTGTTTCTAAACTACTGGGACGCTTAAAACGCTCAGGGATCTGATCTGATCTGATATGCCTGGGATTTCTAAACAAATTCATGCCATTTGATATTAAGGGAAATAAAAATCCTTTTTTAACTCATTTTACGCAAACCTCTACATGAGTCTACCACAAAAGACAAAGCAAATGAAGCTATTTTGAGAAATGTCTCAGTTTTGTGTTCAAAGTCAATGTGGTTCAGCATTTTTGGCTTCCAGCTTACTTCCAAATATCTTTATTTGTGTACTAAAGAAAGAAAGTCAAATAAACAGAATTTCCATTATGCAGTGAACGATCCTTTCATTTGAGTCATGATGTAACTCGTAATTCTGAACGAAAATATTATTTTGCATTTATAACAAAACCTGGTACAAATGATACGTATTATCCTTAAATCCTCAACAAACATTAAAGCCAATGGGAACTATGTTCTAGATCTCATCTCTTCCTCTCAGTCAGAGGTCTGCTTTTTAAGAGTCCACTGATAGCCCCCCAAACCTCAGGCAAACCCCTCAGAGAACCTTCTCAAACATTTCTGCTTCCTGTAGTAACCTTTTCACGAGCTCAGCCCTAAATCTGCAGGCCGAGAGGAATTCTGCGAGACGGAAGCGGACACCCATTAAAACGAGGGAATAGGTCAGGATGGGATTTACCGTCAGAGCTGGCATCATCCACAAGAATGATCTCCTTCAGCAGGAGAACAGGAGAGGTGTGCAGGACGCTGTAGACCGTTCGCAGTAAAGTGCTCCACGCTTCATTATGAAACACGATGATCACACTGGTGGTCGGCAGAGGCGGACAGCGCTTGAACGTCTGCTCGATGCATCTGTGAAAGCATGTGTGGCACAGAGAGATTCATTTATATAAAAGACCGGCTTTAGAATGTACAAAGGTTTTCACAGGCATGCCATTGAAGAACCATTGTTTGTTCCAGAACTAAAAAACATTTCTTGCTTTTTAATAATCTAAAGACCCCTTTGAACCTTGTGAGACCAACGTTCTTCTGTGACATTTCTGTGGTATCACTACAGTTGACACAATGATTTCACTGATTTTCTTTAAGAGTTTTTTATTCGTCCTCAACCCAAGAACAGTTTTATGAGTAAGCCGTCTGCCACCTGGTCCTAATGTACAGTTTATGAAATAGAGGACTATAATAAGCCCGCCGGTCACAGACCTTGTTCTCAATAATACTGTGTTTTATTTCTTGCATATATCCTATCTTTATAATCTGTAAACTCAAATAACATAAAACAAGATTTATATATTTATGATTGCTCCTATCTAAACTTGTGTCTCCCCGTTATAACCTCCATTTAAAACCTTTCACATGCCTTTCACATTTATCTTTAAATGTATCAGTCAAATACATCAAACTAACATTTCCCGCAAAATCCATCCCGGCAGTTCGGATTCTAAACCCTAATTATACATTTACATTGCAAATCACGGCTGAATTATAGATTACATATAAAACCTTTTTTTTCCATGTCGATAACTATATATCGATATCAACACCAAAAAGTACATTTGTGTTCTCTATAATGCCAGTCTGATGTTTTCTGTGAGGTGGCTTCCTCGTATCAATTTGTGAATCTCACAAAAACATATCAGACGAAAGCAAATCATACTGTAACATATGACTGAGATCATGCTGATGAAGCTCCAACGGTAAAACTCTAACTGCTTTACTTCATAGAACAATGAGGACAAGAATAAACGTGTTTGACTGAAGGAACTGTGCTGACCTTTCTCTAAGACTCCATAGATATAGAGACATGTTTAAATAGTGTGTCTAACAACAAACCCCACAGGAGAACAACAGAACAAATCTGGTTTCAGATTCTCAGATGGAAACGTTATCATTGTGATGGTGTGCTTCAACACACCTCGCATCAGATTCGCATTAAACCCTGTAAAAAACCTTTCTAATCCTGGTTACTCTCAAGAAGAGGCCCTTGACATCTCCAAAGCGCCTATAAGCTGATCTGAGATCATGCAATTAAACCCTGCTGTAAACTGAAAGCCAAACACAGTGATGTTTGTCGAGGTGGCCGGGTCAACATCAGGTAAGTAGAGCAAACACACACGGTACATACTCCGGAGGTCTGGTATCAGGTCCCAGGTCTCTGCTGAGCGAGATCCGATCGCTGGCGTACAAGTTAAAGCAATGCTTCTCCTCGCCCCTCTCTTTCTCTTTCTGCTCCGCTGGACTCAGGTTGTCCGTATGAAAAGCCTTCCCAGAAGCCCCTGGGTGACTGGGGTTCTGCGGGGGCCTTTCGAGAACAGGACGGAGTTCAGCGGCCGTGTAGTATCCGGGCAAACAGGCCGGTGCGCCTTCGTTTCCCTGCTGCTGCTGTCTCACAGGAGCTTTGATCTGCATCTTTGGCATTGCGTCCCGGAAGTTATTCACAGCTCCTATCACCATCCCGATGACGGCGTCCCGTTTCCCCGCGAGCCAAGGTTCATCCTGCGGGTTATGACTGACCACTTCTCTCTGCATCAGAAACAGGAATGTCAAGAAGACGAACGCCACCAAGGCGAGCTTCCACGGGTGCAGCCGTCTGCGCAGGAATCTGCGGGGCAATGGCATTCTTTTGCGGCGGGGCTGAAATGGGCCGGAGTTCAAAGTATCTGGAAAAAAACGTCACCTGGCACACACCCTGTGAGTAACATCGCCGGCTGTCAAACCTGTGAATGAGAGAGAGAGAGAGGTGATGACGAACAGATACACACAACACAAAAGAACACAACTCTAGCGGAGAACTCGGAACATTTTGAAAGACAAACACTCGCGACTGGTTTCACGAAGGAAAAATATTGAGACGCTTGAACTTCAGTTCCACGGCTGAACGTCCAACATAAACATTTTCTTTGATATTCAAGCCCAGTTTAGGTAGCTGGGAAATCATTCATCACATGAGAGAAGTCATTCTGTGAATTTAATTTCTGTAAAAACATCCACTTGGACTGAACTTTAAAAGCAACTTTCCAAATGATAATTGGTCCTTTGGACAAATGGAAAAGGATTGGTCATATTACAAATGTGTCGTGTTTTTGAATAATTTACTCGTAACATTTATTGTCAATGAATATTGATTTATTTTAATATTATTTACAAAAAAGAACAAAGTTATGTATAACTACTCTGGACCACATCAGAGTTTTTTATTTTTTTTATTTTATTTGGGATAAAACTATAGTTTAGGGTCGTGCAATTTTATTTCTTCCAGCAATAACAAAATAAAAATACATTTTCCTTTACATTATTTATTTGTTTCTTTGCATTAATTTTATAATGAATAATTTAATATACATCATGTTTATTTTTTAAATAAAGTTTTAAAAATATATTACCTTTGGAAAGTATTATTTATTATTTTTATACTATTTATTATTATTTATTTAATAACAAAAGTATGTAAACAAGTCCAGATGTTGTCTTATTATTAAATATTAATGTTGCAAGAGGATTCAAGAGTGATATAAATAAACACACAATTAACTTTATCACGCACGCACGCACGCACGCACGCACGCACGCACGCACGCACACACACACACACACACACACACGCGTCATTTTGATCCACGTATGCACTTTGTATAGTGTAAGCAGTACTACACAACACAACTTTTGACACACAAAAGTCTCTACACAACAATTTATTTTGTCATTTAATCACAAAACTTGTCACACATACCGCCAGCGCGTGTCAATCAATCACAAACATTCTCCGGAGCTTTCAGCGGCACGGCGAGCGACCCGAAGCCGAGCAGCAGCTTCCTTCAGCGGCGTCAATGTGGAAGAATCACCGCTCCGCTTCCGCACCTGGAGACACGCAGGCCCCGCCCATCAGGTGTGTTTCTCACCGGAAGAGGGCGTGGCCTGTGTGGCGCCAGGTGTGTTTGCGTCACGACAGGGCGAGGCGTGTGTGTGTGTGTGTGTGTGTGTGTGTGTGTGTGTGTGTGTGTGTGTGTGTGTGTGTGTGTGTGTGTGTGTGTGTGTGTGTGTGTGTTCTTATTTGGCTATATAATAATTATAAATTATAATAAATATAAAATATAACTTATAATATTTATTATTCATTATAAAAAAAGAATAAAGTCACCAGCATTGATTTTTAATTAAAAGTATTAGAGTTTGTAACAGGATTATTATGGGCATCCGCTCCGTTGCCTGGAGACGCGCAACGCGAGAACGCGCATCAGATCCCAAAGTGAAGTCCATACAGAATAAAATAAAGTTATTTTTTATTTTACACACATTTAAATATGTAAACATCATGATTTTATAGAGAGTGTTTTGTGTCTTATTTCCGTAGGATTCAGGCTAAAGTTGTTCATTCACATCCCATTAAAAATGTACCATAACATCTAATCAAATGATTGAACACATCAGTCAGAATAATAATAATAATAATAATAATAATAATAATAATAATAATCTAGAATCTATATTTTTTAGATTCTAGATGAAAGAAAGTTGCACTCACCAGACGAGCTCTCGGGCTTTATAAAGCGCGTGTGTGTGTGTGTGTGTGTGTGTGTGTGTGTGTGTGTGTGTGTGTGTGTGTGTGTGTGTGTGTGTGTGTGTGTGTGTGAGGAGCAAAGAAAAGAAACCGGACACAACCCGGACAAGAGAAGAATACCAGAGAGACTCCAAAGAGAATCAAGAGAGAATCCAAAGAGAATCAAGAGAGACTCCAAAGAGAATCAAGAGAGACTCCAAAGAGAATCAAGAGAGACTCCAAAGAGAATCAAGAGAGACTCCAAAGAGAATCAAGAGAGACTCCAAAGAGAATCCAAAGAGAATCAAGAGAGACTCCAAAGAGAATCCAAAGAGACTCCAAAGAGAATCAAGAGAGAATCAAAAGAGACTCCAAAGAGAATCAAGAGAGACTCCAAAGAGAATCCAAAGAGAATCAAGAGAGACTCCAAAGAGAATCAAGAGAGACTCCAAAGAGAATCCAAAGAGACTCCAAAGAGAATCAAGAGAGAATCAAAAGAGAATCAAGAGAGAATCAAGAGAGACTCCAAAGAGAATCAAGAGAGACTCCAAAGAGAATCAAGAGAGACTCCAAAGAGAATCCAGAGAGAATCCAAAGAGAATCAAGAGAGACTCCAAAGAGAATCCAGAGAGAATCCAAAGAGAATCAAGAGAGACTCCAAAGAGAATCAAGAGAGACTCCAAAGAGAATCCAAAGAGACTCCAAAGAGAATCAAGAGAGAATCAAAAGAGAATCAAGAGAGACTCCAAAGAGAATCAAGAGAATCAAGAGAGACTCCAAAGAGAATCAAGAGAATCAAGAGAGACTCCAAAGAGAATCAAGAGAGAATCAAGAGAGACTCCAAAGAGAATCAAGAGAGAATCAAAAGAGACTCCAAAGAGAATCAAGAGAGACTCCAAAGAGAATCCAAAGAGACTCCAAAGAGAATCAAGAGAGAATCAAAAGAGACTCCAAAGAGAATCAAGAGAGACTCCAAAGAGAATCCAAAGAGACTCCAAAGAGAATCAAAAGAGACTCCAAAGAGAATCAAGAGAGACTCCAAAGAGAATCAAGAGAGACTCCAAAGAGAATCAAGAGAGAATCAAAAGAAACTCCAAAGAGAATCAAGAGAGACTCCAAAGAGAATCCAAAGAGACTCCAAAGAGAATCAAGAGAGACTCCAAAGAGAATCCAAAGAGACTCCAAAGAGAATCAAGAGAGACTCCAAAGAGAATCAAGAGAATCAAGAGAGACTCCAAAGAGAATCCAAAGAGACTCCAAAGAGAATCAAGAGAATCAAGAGAGACTCCAAAGAGAATCCAAAGAGACTCCAAAGAGAATCAAGAGAGACTCCAAAGAGAATCAAGAGAGACTCCAAAGAGAATCCAAAGAGACTCCAAAGAGAATCAAGAGAGACTCCAAAGAGAATCAAGAGAGACTCCAAAGAGAATCAAGAGAGACTCCAAAGAGAATCAAGAGTGACTCCAAAGAGAATCAAGAGACTCCAAAGAGAATCAAGAGAGACTCCAAAGAGAATCCAAAGAGACTCCAAAGAGAATCAAGAGAGACTCCAAAGAGAATCAAGAGAGACTCCAAAGAGAATCAAGAGAGACTCCAAAGAGAATCCAAAGAGACTCCAAAGAGAATCAAGAGAGACTCCAAAGAGAATCAAGAGCGACTCCAAAGAGAATCAAGAGAATCAAGAGAGACTCCAAAGAGAATCCAAAGAGACTCCAAAGAGAATCAAGAGAGACTCCAAAAAGAATCCAGAGAGACTCCAAAGAGAATCAAGAGAGACTCCAAAGAGAATCAAGAGACTCCAAAGAGAATCAAGAGAGACTCCAAAGAGAATCCAAAGAGACTCCAAAGAGAATCAAGAGAGACTCCAAAGAGAATCAAGAGACTCCAAAGAGACTCCAGAGAGACTCCAAAGAGAATCAAGAGAGACTCCAAAGAGAATCAAGAGACTCCAAAGAGACTCCAGAGAGACTCCAAAGAGAATCCAAAGAGAATCAAGAGAGACTTCAAAGAGAATCAAGAGAGACTCCAAAGAGACTCAAGAGACTCCAAAGAGAATCAAGAGAGACTCCAAAGAGAATCCAAAGAGCATCAAGAGAGACTCCAGAGAGAATCAAGAGAGACTCCAAAGAGAATCAAGAGAGACTCCAAAGAGAATCCAAAGAGAATCAAGAGAGACTCCAAAGAGAATCCAGAGAGACTCCAAAGAGAATCCAGAGAGACTCCAAAGAGAATCAAGAGAGAATCAAGAGAGACTCCAAAGAGAATCAAGAGAGACTCCAACGAGAATCCAAAGAGAATCAAGAGAGACTCCAAAGAGAATCAAGAGAGACTCCAAAGAGACTCCAGAGAGACTCCAAAGAGAATCAAGAGAGAATCAAGAGAGACTCCAAAGAGAATCAAGAGAGACTCCAACGAGAATCAAGAGAGACTCCAACGAGAATCAAGAGAGACTCCAAAGAGAATCAAGAGAGACTCCAAAGAGAATCAAGAGAGACTCCAGAGGGAATCCAAAGAGACTCCAAAGAGAATCCAAAGAGACTCCAAAGAGAATCCAAAGAGACTCCAGAGAGAATCAAGAGAGACTCCAAAGAGAATCAAGAGAGACTCCAAAGAGAATCAAGAGAGACTCCAAAGAGAATCAAGAGAAACTCCAAAGAGAATCCAAAGAGAATCCAAAGAGACTCCAAAGAGAATCAAGAGAGACTCCAAAGAGAATCAAGAGAGACTCCAAAGAGAATCAAGAGAGACTCCAAAGAGAATCAAGAGAGACTCCAAAGAGAATCCAAAGAGAATCCAAAGAGACTCCAAAGAGAATCAAGAGAGACTCCAAAGAGAATCAAGAGAGACTCCAAAGAGAATCAAGAGAGACTCCAAAGAGAATCAAGAGAGACTCCAAAGAGAATCAAGAGAGACTCCAAAGAGAATCAAGACAGACTCCAAAGAGAATCAAGAGAGACTCCAAAGAGAATCAAGAGAGACTCCAGAGGGAATCCAAAGAGACTCCAAAGAGAATCCAAAGAGACTCCAAAGAGAATCCAAAGAGACTCCAAAGAGAATCCAAAGAGACTCCAAAGAGAATCCAAAGAGACTCCAGAGAGAATCAAGAGAGACTCCAAAGAGAATCAAGAGAGACTCCAAAGAGAATCAAGAGAGACTCCAAAGAGAATCAAGAGAGACTCCAAAAAGAATCCAGAGACACTCCAAAGAGAATCAAGAGAGACTCCAAAGAGAATCAAGAGAGACTCCAAAGAGAATCAAGAGAGACTCCAAAGAGAATCAAGAGAGACTCCAAAGAGAATCAAGAGAGACTCCAAAGAGAATCAAGAGAGACTCCAAAGAGAATCAAGAGAGACTCCAAAGAGAATCTAGAGAGAATCCAGAGGGAATCCAAAGAGACTCCAAAGAGAATCCAAAGAGACTCCAAAGAGAACCCAAAGAGACTCCAGAGAGAATCAAGAGAGACTCCAAAGAGAATCAAGAGAGACTCCAAAGAGAATCAAGAGAGACTCCAAAGAGAATCCAAAGAGAATCCAAAGAGACTCCAAAGAGAATCAAGAGAGACTCCAAAGAGAATCAAGAGAGACTCCAAAGAGAATCAAGAGAGACTCCAAAGAGAATCAAGAGAGACTCCAAAGAGAATCAAGAGAGACTCCAAAGAGAATCAAGAGAGAATCCAAAGAGACTCCAAAGAGAATCAAGAGAGACTCCAAAGAGAATCAAGAGAGACTCCAAAGAGAATCAAGAGAGACTCCAAAGAGAATCAAGAGAGACTCCAAAGAGAATCAAGAGACTCCAAAGAGAATCTAGAGACTCCAAAGAGAATCCAAAGAGACTCCAAAGAGAATCCAAAGAGACTCCAAAGAGAATCCAAAGAGACTCCAGAGAGAATCAAGAGAGACTCCAAAGAGAATCAAGAGAGACTCCAAAGAGAATCAAGAGAGACTCCAAAGAGAATCAAGAGAGACTCCAAAGAGAATCAAGAGAGACTCCAAAGAGAATCCAAAGAGAATCAAGAGAGACTCCAAAGAGAATCCAGAGAGACTCCAAAGAGAATCAAGAGAGACTCCAAAGAGATTCTCGTTCTCCAAAGAGAATCAAGAGAGACTCCAAAGAGAATCCAAAGAGACTCCAAAGAGAATCAAGAGAGACTCCAAAGAGAATCAAGAGAGACTCCAAAGAGAATCAAGAGAGACTCCAAAGAGAATCAAGAGACTCAAAAGAGACTCCAGAGAGACTCCAAAGAGAATCCAAAGAGAATCAAGAGAATCAAGAGAGACTCCAAAGAGAATCAAGAGAGACTCCAAAGAGACTCAAGAGACTCCAAAGAGAATCAAGAGAGACTCCAAAGAGAATCCAAAGAGAATCAAGAGAGACTCCAAAGAGAATCAAGAGAGACTCCAAAGAGAATCAAGAGAGACTCCAAAGAGAATCCAAAGAGAATCAAGAGAGACTCCAAAGAGAATCCAGAGAGACTCCAAAGAGAATCCAGAGAGACTCCAAAGAGAATCCAGAGAGACTCAAAGAGAATCAAGAGAGAATCAAGAGAGACTCCAAAGAGAATCAAGAGAGACTCCAACGAGAATCCAAAGAGAATCAAGAGAGACTCCAAAGAGAATCAAGAGAGACTCCAAAGAGACTCCAGAGAGACTCCAAAGAGAATCAAGAGAGACTCCAAAGAGAATCAAGAGAGACTCCAACGAGAATAAAGAGACTCCAAAGAGAATCAAGAGAGACTCCAAAGAGACTCAAGAGACTCCAGAGAGAATCAAGAGAGACTCCAAAGAGAATCCAAAGTGAGAATCAAGAGAGACTCCAAAGAGACTCAAAAGACTTCAAAGAGAATCAAGAGACTCCAAAGAGACTCCAGAGAGACTCCAAAGAGAATCAAGAGAGAATCAAGAGAGACTCCAAAGAGAATCCAAAGAGAATCAAGAGAGACTCCAAAGAGAATCAAGACAGACTCCAAAGAGAATCCAAAGAGACTCCAGAGAGAATCAAGAGAGACTCCAAAGAGAATCCAAAGAGAATCAAGAGAGACTCCAAAGAGAATCAAGAGAGACTCCAAAGAGAATCCAAAGAGACTCCAGAGAGACTCCAAAGAGAATCCAAAGAGAATCAAGTGAGACTCCAAAGAGAATCAAGAGAGACTCCAAAGAGAATCCAGAGACTCCTAAGAGACTCCAGAGAGACTCCAAAGAGAATCTAAAGAGAATCAAGAGAGACTCCAAGGAGACTCCAGAGAGACTCCAAAGAGAATCCAAAGAGAATCAAGAGAGACTTCAAAGAGAATCCAAAGAGACTCCAGAGAGAATCAAGAGAGACTCCAAAGAGAATCAAGAGGGACTCCAAAGAGAATCCAAAGAGACTCCAGAGAGAATCAAGAGAGACTCCAAAGAGAATCCAAAGAGAATCAAGAGAGACTCCAAAGAGAATCCAAAGAGAATCAAGAGAGACTCCAGAGAGAATCAAGAGAGATTCCAAAGAGAATCCAAAGAGAATCAAGAGAGACTCCAAAGAGAATCAAGAGACTCCAAAGAATATCAAGAGAGACTCCAGAGAGACTCCAAAGAGAATCAAGAGAGAATCAAGAGAGACTCCAAAGAGACTCCAAAGAGAATCAAGAGAGACTCCAAAGAGAATCAAGAGACTCCAAAGAGAATCCAAAGAGACTCCAAAGAGAATCAAGAGACTCCAAAGAGACTCCAGAGAGAACCAAGAGACTCCAAAGAGAATCAAGAGACTCCAAAGAGAATCAAGAGACTCCAAAGAGAATCAAGAGAGACTCCAGAGAGAATCAAGAGACTCCAAAGAGAATCAAGAGACTCCAAAGAGACTCCAGAGAGAATCAAGAGAGACTCCAGAGAGAATAAAGAGACTCCAAAGAGACTCCAGAGAGAACCAAGAGAGACTCCAATGAGTTTCCAAAGAGAATCCAAAGAGAATCAAGAGAGACTACAGAGAGAATCAAGAGAGACTCCAGATAGAATCAAGAGACTCCAAAGAGACTCCAGAGAGAACCAAGAGAGACTCCAATGAGACTCCAAAGAGAATCAAGAGAGACTCCAGAGAGACTTCAAAGTCTTCAGAAATGTTCCTTCCCTCTGACATTCATTGTGTTTAACTTCTATTTAACACACGAGATTATTCTTTTCATTTATAACTCATCAGAACTAAACGAGAACAATAATCCAATTCGAATTATGTTCTATGGTCATAGTTTTATTAAGCATATTATTGAGATGATTAATATACAACATTACAACACATATAGTTTTCATACTTTTTATTGTGTGTTGAACAGTGTTGATGAACACTGAAAGCAGTCATAAAAAATGAATATATTGACAATTATCAATCTGATATAATCATTCAACAATCACATTACACACACAAGCACACACACACACAAGCGCGCGCGCGCCCCGCACACACACACACACACACACACACACACACACACACACACAAAATCTCATGATCTTAAAGCCGCTCTTGCTTTATCCAGGATGTCTTTTCTTATCCGTGGATAGTTTGGATGTGCGTCCAAAACCTGGTATAAAACATCGACATATTAAATTTTAATTCAAAATTTTGTGAATTTTAAAGAAAACAGTAACAGCCCAATCATTATATCCTATGATAAATACATTAAAACACCATTTATTTCTCTTTCCTAAACATTCTACACACATTAAAAATATAACATTTAAGCCACTATGATTGAACCATCTATACTGTATAAAACAGCTTTTAAATAATTGGTATTTTACTTTTAAACCCTCTATATTAGTGTTTCTTAAAGTGCAGGACCCTCAGAAGAAAAGGAAAATTAAATAGTGATCAGCCAAAAGATGTAGAGTAAATAAATTAAAAATGGCATTCATTTTTCATTATGTGTAGTGAAATAATTTGGCAGTTTGAAATGAGGTAAAGGTTGGCGGGGCGTCAGTCTAAGAACCACTGTGCAATACAATCTTTACTGGAGATTTCACATACTCACTTTATGACACACATCTATAGCATCCACATGTCTTTTAGCCTTCAGGTAATTAAATGCTAGCTTATATCCTGGTAAAGACACACAAACAGATGATTACACACAGACAGTGCCACATAAGAACAAAACAGAAGGTCAGGTGATTCTACCTCATACCTATTGTGGGGTTAGTTTGATTGCTGAACTTCCAGGCCATTTCATAATTCATGGCAGCGTCTCTAAAGGACTGCTCCTTCTCCATTATATATCCCATGTACTCGTACGCTTTACAACAAGACTGTCATGAAAACAAATAAAAAATCCTTTCATTATATACACCTTCATATCAAAATCTTTAATGAATATATTATAACCTTGTTGTGGCGCAGACATCTCTTTAGTAGATCTCCGGCCATGTCGTATTTCCCTGACTGAGTGTAGATGTCAGCCAAAAGTAACCAGCTTTTCTCAAACTCATCCGCATCGATGATGTTCCAGTTCATTTTGGAGATGCGTTTGAGTTGGTTTCGAGCTCGAGGAGTCTGTTTCAGGATCATATAGGCAGTGGCCATGGCCAACAGTGCAGGAACATAATCTTTCTGTTGAGAACAAACTTCAAACATTCACTGCCATCTCTTAGTGTTGTGGGTTGAAGGTCGTGTAATGCCGCTCACCTCATTGTTTGCGATCTCAATAAACACATTGAGTGCTTTCTCTATGCTGGCTTTCTGTTTGGTGGCCAGATAGCAGTAATTCTCCAGTATGCGCAACTGCACATGACCTGCAGGCGTTTGCGGCTTCAGCTCCTTTAGAAGCTTCTCAGCTGTTCTCACGGCTAGCTGTTCTGACTCCTGCTTCTCTGTGGAGTTACTGAATCAAACAAAGCGCATCATAACTCACTCCATACTTAATCAACTAAATACAAATACAGAGAGATAAGATCCTTTTAATATCTCCTGGAGAACAGAGTTTTAATGGAGACTCTCCTGAAAAGAGGAGCCAGAATCTCTCAAACGAGTGCATCAGGACCCACCCCATGTCTCCGTCCAAGTGTTCAAACACCTCTCCTCCAACGGTCTCATTGTCGGGATTCAAACAGATCTCGATCATGTTATAAACTGCATTCTGACCCCAGTCGTTGTCCTTGCGGGCTTTGTTAAAGTGTCGTAAGCCATCATTGGGTTCACCGGTATACCTTACAAAAACATGACATCAACAATACATTTGAGAAACAACTTTGAATGCACTTTTAATCATCTTGGATAAACAAAGAAATAAACACTCACCACAGATACAATCCTTTGCAATAGTTGAATCCCGGCTCAAACTTGGCTCTCTGCGAGTGTTTTTCTGCCATCTCAAGGAACCTCGGGACGTCCTCCAGTTTGCCGGCTCGGCGTAGCAGATCAATGAGGCGGGACAGTGTTGGGTAGTTGTCTAGAGAGGAAATAGATTAAGTCGTTGTGGTTTCTTCAGGAGATCTGAGGGAGGTTTAAGGGTTCTGGAGATAAATGACAAACCTGGTTTTCTCTCCAGAAGTTGCTGAAAGTGATAGACAGCTTGTTCATATTCCTGCTTTCTGAACATCAGGTCTGCCATCATCTGATGACACATAGAGACACTTGAAGTCACTTGAAGTGACAAGAACTTAAAGTGATGGTTGACCCAAAAGTGAAAATTACGTCATAACTTACTCCCCTCTTGACATTTCAAACCTGTATGACTTTCTGTCATCCACAAGAGAAGATATTTTGAAGAATGTGAGCAGAAAGTAAATAAGGATATTTTGTGTGATGAAGTACTGTACCAGGGTGGCAGCCTCGTTCACAGGATCATTCTTCAGGATGGCAGTGCATTGCTGCTGACACGCATCAACAGCATCCAGAGTAAGATATAACTGAGCCAACTCCAACATCACCTGTACCAGCACGTACCCACACACCCACACACACATCAAACAGAACAAGTTTTCTTTTCTTTTATTATTTGTATTTTGTGTCAATTGAATGTAATGTTTGAATGAGTGTCCAGCTGCAGGGATAGAAACACACTGACCTTGCTGTCACCGTCGCAGTACACAAGCGCCTCTTTGTAGAACTTGACGGCTCTCTCGTAGCCGCGTTGGCTGCTACAGTGTTTGGCGATTTCAGAGCAGATGTCTGCGGCGAGCTGCTTCTGCACCGGCACAGAGTCAGGCTGCTCCAGCTGCACACGCTTCAGGACCTTTGCCTGCACGTCTCTCGCCTGCAGGGGAAAAGATTTATTAACAGAGAAAACTGCCAAGCTTAGGAATTATAATTATTATTTCATAGAGTTGAAAGTTATGTGTGTTGTTTATGGGATGCTAAAATCCTGCGTCCTGTCCAAAACTAATATGCACACGGCTGTAAGTGAAGCATTCATACTGTCAGTTAATTCAGTCGTAAGTGCCAACACTGTGGTTCTACTCAAACATTGCTTTGTTTGTTTGAGCATCCGTACTAGTCGTCATAGCAACACTGGATTAACCAATGGCATGAGATGGTGGCAAGACTAACCAATGAAACGAAGAGTGTTCACAAAACTACCCTTCTGTGAGGATTGTGACTTCATGTGAAAAAACCTAAAAATCATTTACAGAGGACATCTCTTAATCTGTAAATCGTTTCTTGTGCACACCAATGAGATTATATGGAGAGCATAGAGACTTTTGCTAAAAGTCATCTGTCTTTCAGATATTTCTCGTGACGAGTCAGAAATCTGACTCAAACTGAGTTCAGATTTGTTTTCCAAATCAGTTTACAGTCTAAAATGTATTTTATTTTTTAGAAATCAGTTATCTTAGATTTGAATTTTGTATATATATATTTGGATATATTTGCTGTTATTACGCCAAAACCTGTAGACTGGACTTACTCTTTCTAAAGACATTAATGCTTCATCATTTTTATTGACTTTGCTCTGGACTCTGGCGAGAAGCACAAAATGTCGGCATTCTTCGGTGAGCAGCACAAGTTCATTCCCTGTAAAACACAGACAGAAAGCATTCATGTCGGTTTTATTTGTGTATTTTAAATAAGTTTGTTTAATATAAACACTAAAAAACTTCTCAGTAGAATGTTGCTAAGACTAAAGGATGAACTGTCACTGATATGTTGAAGCTAATAAACAATAGTTATTAACGATCCAGTTTGTTTTCATCATCATTTCCACACCCTGTTCTCTTATGTCACACCTAAAAGTTTTGTTTCTGGTGTACTTCTTGACAAAATAACAGGTAACTGGAAACACAGCTATATAACAGTAATGCCACTATCCTGATAAATGTGACATGAAGAGCAGACATGCAACATGTGTCTTTATTTCTTCAGTAGAAGCTAAAACTTAAAATAAATGAAAAGTTATTAAAAGTGTTGTATATTGTTACCAGGATCGTGTGAGAGAGCCTCCAGCAGAACGCTCTCACAGCGTTCATACTGTCTGAGCTTCATGAGCAGATCTGCCAGATCATATCTTAGAAAGTTCTGCTGACCGTTGTTTAGAGCCGTTTCGTAATAATTAATCGCCTGGAGAAACAATGAGACACTTAGAGATTCATATTGCAAAACAGAAAAGAATCCATTCTATATAGACTCCATGAGCTCTTCTCACCTTCACATAGTTGTGCGTCTTCACAAGTGCTTTCCCGATCTTACTGGCCACCGCTCCATCTTTAGGGGTTTTCTTCAGGGCCTGTTCATACACCTCGATGGCTAACTCTGGCTGTCGGCAGAAAACATCAAATTCATACGCAAACAAATGGATGATGTGCTTGTCTGATCACCTCCTAAGAGACAAACACTGACAAGAATATATCGAGGGTCTGTTTCCAGGTGAAATGATTTTTTTATTGTAATAAGAATCTAACTAGAATCACTTTTGAGTGAAATAAGAATACAATTTTTTTTTTCAAATATAGCTTAGATGAATGGGGAGCAAAAACTGTGAGAGTTGTTTTTTGACAAATAAATTTCTGCCTTGTATTTTAAAATACAAAATACATCAAATTAACACTTCCAGATATATTATTATATAGTATTAATCGCATATGTAATTTTAGCTAATTTAACATCAATAGTAAGATCAGTTTTTTATTTCATTATATTATTTTATAAAAATAACCTGTTTATAAAATAAAAAATATTCAACAGTAAAATTAATTAATAAATTATTAGAAAATCATATGCCTGCATTTAGCAATTTATCCAAATATATCCACTATCCAAATATCCATTTTTTTGTGCAAAATATAAAAAAAGATATTTATGCCACATTTGTTATGTCTGACCATAACATCCCCGAAATCGTCTCTGTATGCGAACCACAATTGTTTTTCTTTTACATTATGTTTAAAAATGTTATCTGGATGTCTGAATGATAAGACCCTGTGCTATAAATATTTGTGGAGTTTGCAAAAGTTCATAAACAAAACACAAATTCAGTTACTTCATTCAAAGACTAAACATTGATAAACATCCGGGATGAATCTCACCTCCTGAATGTTCATGTATGCGTCACCAAGCAACAGATAGCAATGACCGGCGGGCAATTTCTCCACCAATTCTCTGAGAAAACCCCCCATAAATAAATAATTAAACATAAGAAGCTCTTGTGTTAAACATTTTAATTCATACAATAACTTAACTTGTAGTATTACCTGTAACAGCTGACATAAAGGCGCTTATCTTTCCTGTGGTTCAGGTAGATGTCTGCCATTTTCTCTTTGGCTTGAATATAGTAGGGTTGTTCTGGTGTGATGTTTCTGAGCATGCTCAGTGCAAGCTCTGTGTCTCCACGCATCAGTGCCAGCTCAGCGTTGGCAATAGTGACCCGCAGCTCCTCTGGTGTGCCCGTGAACTCATTGATGGCATCTTGCATGACTTTAGCTGCCTCATGCTGGAACGCAACACAAGATTTAAATAAACCCTCATCCGATTTCTAAGTATAAATCCCACACACAGATTTTCACTGACCTGCTCTCCATTGAGCCACAGAGCTTCAGCCAGCTCCAGAAACACTGAGACGCAGTCTGCCGAGCTCAGCTCTGTCTTCTTGTTTTGTCTTTTAGCCGAGGAGCCCATTCTCCTCACGCCACACAGACTCATGGCCATCTGCAACGTCTGAATGGAGTCCTGAAGCTGACCCATCTTCCTCTGAGTCTGAGCCTTGATCAGGTGATACAGTGGATGCTCGCGTATCTGAGTAATAGAGACGGATCAGTCTGGATGCTGGAAGACATGAGTTTAATGCGATTTAAACACATAGATAAGACCTCACCTCAAAGTTATGACTGAGACAGAGCTCCAGAGACTGTGATGAGAGCTTGAAGTTTCCCTGTGTGAGATGAATCTGAGCCATGAGGAGATGAGCATCAGCGTATGATGGATTATGATCGAGAAGGTGTTGAAGGCCACTTCGAGCCGTCTCTATATGGCCTTTAAGAGAACAAACAATTTTACACCAATAGAACAGCAATAACACTCAAGTCTTAATCTTGTTTTACAATCCCTTAAACAAAAAATAAAACAAATAAGAGTTACTCAAAAAACCAAATATTAAAAATAATTTGAAAAATAATTGTCTTCCTTTTTGGAATTTTTTTGTGGAATGATATTTTAATGGAAAAAAAATCAGGATTATTTCACACCCACTGGCAAACTGATTTGTTCTTATTATAAGCATAAATGTTCTTGTTTTTCAAGTGAATATATTTAGTTGGGGATAAGATACAACACAAAATCAAATTACAAATAAAAATTTTCAGAGAAGATGTTATATTTTAAAAGGAGTGAAACGAATTTAAAAACGCTTAAATGTAACAATGTTTTTGAGGAATACCGCCTTAACAATTGAGAGTGAAAATAAATTCAACCTTAATTAAACTAAAATAGTTAAATTAAAATAAATATTTCAAAAAGTAATCAAACATTTCACAGAAAAATACAATCACAAAGCACAAAACAACATTTCTTAAAACTAAATTACTTAAAAATTATTAAGACCAGAATAAAAGTACATAGCAAAGTAGGAACAAAGCAGTCCACGAAACTATGTCTGGCTGTTTTATTAGATTTTTTCATTACTTTATTTAGCAGAAGCAACTCAATTCCATGATGCATTTCAACTATCTCTAAAAGGGACTAATATTCAGAAAAATAAATCACGTGAGTTTATGAGAACAACACACCAGACTGGAAGCGAACTTTGGCCATGAGAAATATGGCCTGTTGAAGACCAGGTACCACCTTCACCACAGTCTCCAGAACAGAAGAACAATGCAGAAGCTGAGGAGACGGAGTCTGACCTGGACCTGGAGCCTGAAAACAAAACATCATCATTCACTCAAACACAAACCAGACATTCTGATGTTCTGTGGTTTATACAGATGACAAGACCTTAGCAGGTGACAGAGCTAAATATTCTTTAGAGATCTCCAGGAGAAAGTCAGGGTTGAGTTTTTCAAAGTACTCGACACTGAGCGGCAGTCCCTGTAGAGATGAGAAGTGTGTATCTACAGCATCATTTAACAGATTTGTCGTCTCATCTGGAGATTGACGCTTTTTAACTGCCAACAGGGCCCGCAGATACAACAGCTCCTGAGAGGAACACACAAAAAAATATCACAAGTTACTTCTAAAATTCTGCATCATTTTCTCTTGCACAATATTATAATAACATTTTATTCCTATTTCCCAAAATATTTTTATTTGCAGTTTAAAAACTTCTGAGTATATCAAATCATGTATCAGGGAATAGAAAACTATTACTATTTACTTTAAGTTAATAAAAAATCAAATAGATAAATATTATTTGAAAAACAAACTAAATGAAAATTAAATATATTGCCTTAAGAATAAAGTGGATCAAATTTAAGTTAAGGGCCTACAAATTTGAATATATTATAATATGTAAAATAAAATATGAATAGATAAAAACAAAATGTGAAATAACATGTAATTTAAAATAGAATTAATAAAAAAGTAAGTGTAAATTTTACGACAAAAAAAATGACAATGCATAAATTTGAAACTAACCTAAAACAATAACAGCATAACTCAATGAATAATCTGAACTTTGGCTTTAAATTCCAGGTTTTTGATATTTGAGGTCTCAGCCTGTACTATTGAAATTTTAATGAAATATTTAACATTTATTCATTTAGCAAATGTTTTCATTTGAAATGTATACAAATAGATAAAAAGCCCATTTAGAGTTTTTTAACTACGATTAAGTTACATAAAATCCTCTTGTGTTTTACAACATTCAGTTTGACGCTTTTCTTAAGCAAAAGTGATAATAAAAAACGTTTGTTTTAATAACAAACGTTTATCCATGACACACAACGGCTGTATTAAGCTAAACAGACGTGTGTGTCTCTGCAAGTGTGCTCAGAATCGGCTTCAGTTTGTGTAAACAGGTTCTGCTACACCATAAACCTCCTCTATATTTAGTGGAAATAAAACTCTTACCGCCGATTTTCCGATGGACTGTTGAATCTCTGTTAGGAATTCCAGCTGTTGTTCTGCATCCTCGATGTGTCCTTCCATCAGCTGACATCTGATGATACCTTCATTAAAACACAACACAGACACATGTTTAAAGACGAAGCACACACTCAAAAAACGTTCCCGTCATGAATCTGTGATGTTTCACCTATTAAAGCCGAGATGCTGCTCTCATCCAGAGTCATTGCTGTTTTATACCACTTCATGGCATCTTTCACCCTGCCCAAGAGAACCAGCTGATATCCCATCTCTGTTGCAAGCTCTGAGTCAGCCGAGGCCTGTGTGAACGCCCGCTCTACCATCCTGTGAGTGTGCTGAAGAATCTTCTCTGATCTTCCACACTAATGGGGTTTAAGTCCGTTACATTGTCATTCATTGTCAGACAATATTCATATAAGATTCTTATTCTGAGTACATATTAAAGTTTATAATAGAATAAGGTAACATATTACTTATATAGTGCTTTAAAAGAGTAAAAAGGCAAAAACTATAATAGTAACATAATAAAAAAGTTAAATTCCTACTAAGAAGCATGTGAGGTAAATGCCTTTAAAAAATATTAGTTACTAATGTCCCTGACAAGATTCTTAAAATGAATTACATTTGAGTACTTTCTGATATATAAATCAGTTTTTAAAGAAAATACTTGTTGACCCAATACACATTTACAGTGCAACATGTGGGGTCACTTATTTATTTCTCTTTCACATTTAAGAAATATAGAATAAAATTATAGTAGAATCAAAAAAATCTGTGTTTATTGAGAATGTAAAGAGTTACCACTCGAGTGAAAGCTAAAGACATTCTGTAGAAGAGATCCGGATTGTTGGGCTCCTGAATGTCCAGATTACTGATGAGATTTGACAGCTGGTTTGCAGACTGTAAAGATTTAAGAATGCTTTGCAGATGAGAAAAAAGTACACATTTAACCTGTAAGGCTGATTTGTGCTGACCTCTTCAATGTTTCCTTCCCTACAGAGAGAATACAGAGCCAACATCCTCACCGCCTCCAGATTATTTCTGTCTCTCTGAAGAAGCCTGAGGACACGAAAATCAACCCACAGATGACATGAATCGACCATCTTTTCTCTTTCTAGTCCTTTGATCCGAAATAAAAACTTTTAAAGTATTAATATATAGTGTCATAAAAATAATATAATCTGCATTGCTCAACTCTAAACCTTGATTTTTAAGTTATGAATCAGGAAGGTGTGATTTATTGTGTGATCTTTAACTGGTCCTTGAGGAATGTTTCTAAAATCAGATAAAATTGTTGTACAGTATAAAAGTCTTTATGTCTATTGAAAGTCTTTGTAACATAGTTTACACAGCATTGTTAAATACAATCAATCACCACCATAAAGAACTGGTTTCACACACATCCATTCCATTTGTCCAGCTCTATTGCTCAACCTAAAGCCTCTTTTTATTCTGTCCCTCACTGGCCTTCATCCAACACAGACTGAAAGATCAAGTCAATAGATCATGAATGGAGCAGTTGACCTCTGACCCTTAAACATTAACAAAACATCTCACTTACTTAAAACAAGAGTTCCCACTAACCATCATTTCATTTTAAACCTGTATAACTTGAAAAACCTCTATAATACAAAAGGAGATTGATGGCATAAAGTGACATTTGTCAGAAAAAAACTGACATATGACAGTGAAATAAGATATAAAAGGTATAAGATTTGGTTTTAACCTGTGTGCTGCATCCACAGTTTGTTCCCAGTCTTGTAAAGTTAACAGCAGCTTCATCTTTTTCACAAGAGCGGGTAGAAAGGACGGGTAACTCACGATAACCTGATTAATAGTCTCTAAAGCACCAGAATAATTCTGACGAAATTCATAATATTGTGTCTGTAAGAAAGAACATGACATTATTCAAACAATTCGTCATTTTATATTTTTTTATCAGGCCATTTTTATTAGAATTGGACAGAACAACTTCTAGTAAAGTGCTCACCTTCCCCATCAGAGCAAATACATCACTTTTCTCCTTCAGGTATTCATCAAAGTATTTTCCAGACTTCTTAATGTACGACTCTTTATTAGATCTGAGATCTATCCAGCCTTTCAGCACAAGTCCCTAAAAACACACAACACAACAAATATTGACAGCTTAATAAAATGCATCTGAACACAAGATGGATTTGAAATTATAATACTTTAAATTGAAAGTTCAACCCAAATTATCTTTATTTATACTCACTATTTCTTTGTTCCAAACCTGTTGAAATGTCTTTGTTTGGTTGAATACAGAGAAAGATATTTGGAAGAATGCTTGTAACTAGTTTTTGGACCCCACTGACTACCATAGTATGAAAAATGACAATCAGAGTCAACAGTGTTACACAACCCATTGCTGTCCAACATTCTTCAAATGATCTTATTATGTGTTTAACATAATATGAATACTAGGGTGGTCACTGGGGTCCAAGAACAGTTTGGTTATAAAAATTCTTCCAAATATCTTTCTCTTTGTTTATCAGAAGATAATGATGACATCATTTTTATATTTAGGGTGAAATATCCCTTTAAAAGATCTCAACCCACCCAGTGAGATCCACTTTTAATAAAATATAAATTGTGAGAAATGATTATTAAGTGATGATAATTTTGATTTCACATTATAAATATTTACTTGATTTTAGAAGAAGTTGATTCAAAGAATTCAGACCATTAGAATTGAATTAACTGAGTTAAGACAAATTTATTCTGAATATATATAAGCACTGTCAGATAGATGATATTAATAAATGAAATAGAAGGGCAACTCGATCTGTCGGTTTCCCATCATGAAAAGCTCGAGCAGCAGACGCATTAGTTCACCTCTTTAGAGCCGTTGGAGATCTTGATCATTCTGTCCACATACTCTCTGGCTTTATCATTCCGACCCACAAGCCACAGCAGCATCCCAGCATAATACAGAGCCCTCGGTCCTGAGGTCTTCCTCTCTTCCTTCACCCGTACATCCAGCTCCTGAATGATGTCACGATCTACAGATGGGTGCACAAAGACACAACTCATAGTGATTTCACTATGGTTAAACTGAATCGGGTGTTTGTAAGACATCAAAGTTTCTTAAAAAAATTCTATCCCTTTATTCATTAACAACATGCTAGGTTTCATAATCCAGGGGATGGATTTCTCATACCAGGGTTTGGTCTTCTCTTCTGGGCATAAACCAGAGCCATGAGCGCACAGAGAGAAATATCCTTTCTATCTTTCAACAGCTCCAACTCCCGGATGGCTTCTAACACTTGATCTATCAAAAATAAAGAATACATTTAAAGAGCGGTTAAATGAATAATCATGATCCATTGTAAGCTTGTGTTTACATATGTATGTGAATTGGGCATATAAATGTTAGTCCACATACATATGTATACATATAACATCTAGAATTATTTATGTGTAATATTTATTTAGATTTTAAATGACATAAACATGTATTCACATTTTTATGATCTTTTATTATGCTTAAGTTCTTACGTATGTTAATGTACACAAATGCACATTCTATTTTATGTAAACGCACAACTTTATTCTGACTTTGATTCATCACAGTTGTCTGTTTAAAAGTTGAACAAAGACACTTTAAAACCATCAAACAAATTAATGCAATTAGTAAGGAATTTTATAAAACATGCACAAAAAACCTTAGGTAAAAAACATCATATGATTTCCAATTTTCCTCATGCAACACATACTCATTCGGAGTATTTTGGGATGTTTCCTCACCTTGCATGAGCAGTCCAAACGCATGTAGAAATGTAAAGATGGGATCATGGCTGAACTTGTGTTGAGCTTCACTGGAAACCACAACAACATGACTGAAGAACTTCTCCTGACAGTAATATAAGATCAAAGCCTGAAACACAAGAACAACAAACACGAGTGTCATTCTATAACATCAGATATAAACAAACACGAGTGTCATTCTATAACATCAGAAATAAACAAACACGAGTGTCATTCTATAACATCAGAAATAAACAAACACAAGTGTCATTCTATAACATCAGAAATAAACAAGCACAAGTGTCATTCTATAACATCAGAAATAAACAAACACAAGTGTCATTCTATAACATCAGAAATAAACAAACACAAGTGTCATTCTATAACATCAGATATAAACAAACACGAGTGTCATTCTATAACATCAGATATAAACAAACACAAGTGTCATTCTATAACATCAGAAATAAACAAACACGAGTGTCATTCTATAACATCAGAAATAAACAAACACAAGTGTCATTCTATAACATCAGAAATAAACAAACACGAGTGTCATTCTATAACATCAGATATAAACAAACACGAGTGTCATTCTATAACATCAGATATAAACAAACACGAGTGTCATTCTATAACATCAGATATAAACAAACACGAGTGTCATTCTATAACATCAGATATAAACAAACACAAGTGTCATTCTATAACATCAGAAATAAACAAACACGAGTGTCATTCTATAACATCAGATATAAACAAACACAAGTGTCATTCTATAACATCAGATATAAACAAACACAAGTGTCATTCTATAACATCAGAAATAAACAAACACGAGTGTCATTCTATAACATCAGATATAAACAAACACGAGTGTCATTCTATAACATCAGATATAAACAAACACGAGTGTCATTCTATAACATCAGAAATAAACAAACACGAGTGTCATTCTATAACATCAGAAATAAACAAACACGAGTGTCATTCTATAACATCAGATATAAACAAACACAAGTGTCATTCTATAACATCAGATATAAACAAACACGAGTGTCATTCTATAACATCAGATATAAACAAACACAAGTGTCATTCTATAACATCAGATATAAACAAGCACAAGTGTCATTCTATAACATCAGATATAAACAAACACAAGTGTCATTCTATAACATCAGAAATAAACAAACACGAGTGTCATTCTATAACATCAGAAATAAACAAACACAAGTGTCATTCTATAACATCAGATATAAACAAACACAAGTGTCATTCTATAACATCAGATATAAACAAACACAAGTGTCATTCTATAACATCAGATATAAACAAACACAAGTGTCATTCTATAACATCAGATATAAACAAACACAAGTGTCATTCTATAACATCAGAAATAAACAAACACAAGTGTCATTCTATAACATCAGATATAAACAAACACAAGTGTCATTCTATAACATCAGATATAAACAAACACAAGTGTCATTCTATAACATCAGATATAAACAAACACAAGTGTCATTCTATAACATCAGATATAAACAAACACAAGTGTCATTCTATAACATCAGAAATAAACAAACACAAGTGTCATTCTATAACATCAGATATAAACAAACACAAGTGTCATTCTATAACATCAGAAATAAACAAACACAAGTGTCATTCTATAACATCAGATATAAACAAACACAAGTGTCATTCTATAACATCAGAAATAAACAAACACAAGTGTCATTCTATAACATCAGATATAAACAAACACAAGTGTCATTCTATAACATCAGATATAAACAAACACAAGTGTCATTCTATAACATCAGAAATAAACAAACACGAGTGTCATTCTATAACATCAGATATAAACAAACACAAGTGTCATTCTATAACATCAGAAATCAACAAACACAAGTGTCATTCTATAACATCAGAAATAAACAAACACGAGTGTCATTCTATAACATCAGATATAAACAAACACGAGTGTCATTCTATAACATCAGAAATAAACAAACACGAGTGTCATTCTATAACATCAGATATAAACAAACACGAGTGTCATTCTATAACATCAGATATAAACAAACACGAGTGTCATTCTATAACATCAGAAATAAACAAACACGAGTGTCATTCTATAACATCAGATATAAACAAACACGAGTGTCATTCTATAACATCAGATATAAACAAACACGAGTGTCATTCTATAACATCAGATATAAACAAACACGAGTGTCATTCTATAACATCAGATATAAACAAACACAAGTGTCATTCTATAACATCAGAAATAAACAAACACGAGTGTCATTCTATAACATCAGAAATAAACAAACACGAGTGTCATTCTATAACATCAGATATAAACAAACACGAGTGTCATTCTAAAACATCAGATATAAACAAACACAAGTGTCATTCTATAACATCAGAAATAAACAAACACGAGTGTCATTCTATAACATCAGAAATAAACAAACACAAGTGTCATTCTATAACATCAGAAATAAACAAACACGAGTGTCATTCTATAACATCAGATATAAACAAACACGAGTGTCATTCTATAACATCAGATATAAACAAACACGAGTGTCATTCTATAACATCAGATATAAACAAACACAAGTGTCATTCTATAACATCAGATATAAACAAACACGAGTGTCATTCTATAACATCAGAAATAAACAAACACGAGTGTCATTCTATAACATCAGATATAAACAAACACGAGTGTCATTCTATAACATCAGATATAAACAAACACGAGTGTCATTCTATAACATCAGAAATAAACAAACACGAGTGTCATTCTATAACATCAGATATAAACAAACACGAGTGTCATTCTATAACATCAGATATAAACAATCACGAGTATCATTCTATAACATCAGAAATAAACAAACACGAGTATCATTCTATAACATCAGATATAAACAAACACGAGTGTCATTCTATAACATCAGAAATAAACAAACACGAGTGTCATTCTATAACATCAGAAATAAACAAACACGAGTGTCATTCTATAACATCAGATATAAACACGTTTTCAATATAAAGTCACATTATTCATATAAGAACACAGGGAAATATAAAATGTTTTAATAACTTTTACTCTATGATAAATTCACAATCATTTTACATCACTTCAGTGTGGGAAATCCCTATTCTGGTCAAAAGAACACTTCTGCTGTCCTGCATTCTTCAAAATATCTCCTTTTTGTTCGACAGACTTAAAAACCATCAGATCATGTTTCCTATTTTATTTATTCTTTCATTTGTTCATTAAAGAGTAAGTAAGTAAATGATGAAGAATTAAAGTATAAAAGAGTCCTAAACATTAATATTGAGGAACCAAAAACAACAATAACATCAGAACATTAAATATATTGGGATTAATAATAAAACATCATCAAGTGCTTCATATGATTATTATAACACATCACAATATTATAAATATTTTATTTAATATTTTTTTATATTTCTCATGTATGTATGTTAGATGTTTGTATTTTTATTAATAAAATGATTGTTTATTTTATTTCACTCACGAGCGTTGATTCTTCCTCCTCAGCGCGTGACATTCTGTCAACATAAAACAATAATAATATTTTAATGTTTATTTATTATTTTATTCCTCTTTTATTGTATTTAAACATCGAGGAAGCAGCTTAGCAACGAAACAAACTCCGCTAGTTCCTGTTGGCAACCAGGATATGACGTCACCAACTGTCCGGCGTAAAAGCACGTGTGCAGTTTTCTTTATAATCACACGATGGAGCCAAAAATACATTTATATAAATGAGTCTTTACTATTTATTTTAATAAAAATATATCAGAATTATTCTTAATTTTTATGCAATATTTTATGTGATTTTTGTTTGTGTAAAATGCGAATAAGTGCATTTATTTTAAACAACACCAGATGTCGTCACACTCTTTTAAATGTGTATTTACATTTATTTAATGTTCTTTAAATTAATAAACATTTTATCATTTTATAACAAAGATGTCAATAATTGTGCTTAAAAAGATATCAAATTATGCAGATTAAAATCTATACATTTATGACTGATTTAAAACGTGTTTATTAATGACGAAAAGTAAGTTTTTATTCTTATAATTGTGGACATTGTTTTCATTACAGATTCAATTATGTGCAAGTTATTTATATAAATATTTCTGTTTTATTTTATGTTACTCATTTCTGAAAAGTACACACAATTTTAGTTTTTTAACATCTTTCCTGGTTCTAATTATTTGCATTAAAACCAACGAAACAAAAACTTGTGTGATATTTTATATATTTTATATATAAATATATATAAATGTAAATTCTTTTATATATAAAAAATTTGACAATATTCTTATCATGGACACCTGTATCATTGTCCATCTATGAGACACTTGTCATAAATCAGTTATCTATTTTTGTGTCAAAGGTAAAATAATGAGAGTTTCGTGATAACATGATAGTGCTGCAGAACTTTTCTATCAATATATTAATTTAATAAAACCATTGATTTGTCGTCTAATGCTGTCCTTTCTCCAGAAAGTTCTTGAAAGAGTGAAATAAGTGGTGAAATGATCAACAACACTTGTGTCTTTTTGCATGATTCTGTATGTAAAAATAAGGTTGGGCAGTTTTGCATAGATGCAAAAGATCCTCTTGTCCGGATGTTTCTGAATCACGGTCAGAATAAACCTCTCACATGACTGTACTGTGATCATAAGCTTCTTTCACCACCGCTTGTATCTCACTGGTTACATAAATCATGAATGTAGTCATCTGCTTTCTCTACTCTAACACAGATTTTCTCAAATCAAATAAAAACCAACTTTTCACTGAACTTATGTTAATGCAAAATACAAACAAAATACACAAAAGCATGCATTTGTCATCTGGTTATATTTATTGTAAGTTAATGGCATTCAATACCGCCTGTTTATTTTGGCATCTACCACAAAACAACACACCGCCAGTATTGGGTTACTTTGTCATAATTGAGTTAAATAAAATCAGAAAGATAAATGGCTAATTATTTCTCCTTGATATCAATGAGATTAAATAAAGTGCAAATGGAAACTTTTGCTTAAGTCTCATCTGTGTCTCCTTAGAAAATAATCAGAAATCTCACAAATGTGTCCATACGAGTTAGAGATCTCAATAATATCTCCAACTTTTGTAATGTCTGCGATCACAAATCAATAATTGTGAAGATCCCAACATGCACTCAAACATTTCTGATCAATGTATCCAAACTTACAGCTACAATCTACATTTATCAACACTTAAAACTCTTCTCCTAAGCAATCACAGAGAGGGCCTGAGAGTAAGTTAATATTTAAATAAAACAGTAGAAAACTTCACTGAAAGGTCAAATGTTGGAATCTGTGGTCATGTCCTCGGTGTCCTCATCAGTGTTAATAAAGATCCTTTCAGATCATTGATTGTGAAATCCGATCCGGTTTGTTTAGAGTAACTGGGAACAGTGGTGTGATCCGGAGGTCAGGTCCCTGTATCCGCCTGTCCGATATCATTCCATATACACACGCTGACAGATAATCATTACAAGAGCATCATCAGGGCAGGGTTTGTGATGGCATCACACAACAGGATCTCAAAGACTTTTTATTTATTAGTGCAAATCAAAACAATAACTAAAATAAAAACAAATCATTACATATAGATATGACATGAAGAAAAAACAGCAGGGCTTTGCATCTGATGAAATGATGGATTACATCTGTTCTCATGTACATAAAATAGAATGAGAAACTAAAGATTCAAATGTGCTGTCAATCTTGAGTCCTTCGAAAGTTTGATATTAGGTTTGATAAATATAAAAATGTATGTTTATAGTTGTACAAAACATTCTCTGTGTTAAAAGTGTTTCATGGAAATGTATTTTACATGAAACTTAATGGATCTATGGGAAATATGCTAAGTTAAATATTTAAAATAAATAACGGTTTGTTATTTTTAATTGATCAAAAACAAGAGCAAAATTGACACTGCAAAATGATCGACAGGCAAACAAATCTTCTGACTGAGCACAATGTGATTTCTTAGGAAAGCTGTGACAGTTAATAGGAAAGTCCATCTTCGAGTCTTCTTTGAGGATGTTGGGTGTTTTCTTATCCGTGGCGTTCAGAGGGTTTGCGTATGAAAGAAAAGCTTAAGAGTGTTTTATGGCATCAGTGTCAAAAGCACTTTAAACACGTTTAGGCCAAGATATGCAATTACTCGGGCAGCCCGGGGCCTGATCAATATCACTGTGAGTGCTTTTAGAAATTTACAACAACTCATTAAAGAACATTTTTCAAATCTTCTCATGCGTCTGGTGGTCAGAAGCACCTCGCCGTGGGAACCGTGGCTCCATTTGCTGGATGCTGCTTCTCCATTGCGGTTTTCCTGTAGTTACTCTAATCGATTAATCTGGTAACCTCCACACAACACATTGTAAACCCGCCGAAGAGTATCTCCTTTAGACGGTTCAAAACACTATATCAATATCACTTGGAGTCTAAAGAGTTCATATAGATGTTTTAATAAGACGTCATAAGTCAATGTCAGCCTTGAGATGGATAGTTTGATATGCACAATGAAATATTCAGGACTAACATTTGACAATGACGTTGACGTCTTGTGTGCAAGATTAAAGGTAGGTTTCAAATGAACTTTTTCTTAAAAAATTATTCTGACCAAAAGTACACATACAGATCTTAAATCTACTGTACATAAATTTAGCACTGCCCTGTAACATGACCTGATGTTACGTTGCTAAGCAACAGCCCAAGAGTCGGTTCAGCATCACTTTGATTTTAGTGTCTCGGACCAGAGCTTCAGCCAATCACGAAGCGATAACAAGAGCTATGGGCTTCTGCAAACATGCCGACCGGCCTTTCAACACCATCTGCTCTCACAGTCACTGTTGAACGGAAAGATTGTATGGAAACGTCTTGCTTAATTGTGTTTTCTTAAATGATTAAATTATTGTCATGCTAATGGGGTCACAAAAGGGATGGCCTGCGAATCTAATTGAGTTATTCTACATTATGCCAAATGACTTGTAGTGGAAAATGGAAATAAACACAACAAATGACATGTGGATGGAGCCAGTTGAAAATGATAATGCTGACAGACGTTAATTAAATAAGTAGAAAATGGCCGATACTTGTGCTGTTTGTCAGGCTGGAGATTAAAGCTCAGAATAATAATTCATTTGATATTAAGAGATTCAAACCTTGCGTCTCTTATTCACTTATTCACTTAGACACAGGGATTGTGTTGATCATCCGTTTGGATGTAGTTGAAGTTATAAGTTTCACTTTTAAGAAATAAGGAATAATTCCATAACAGTCTGAACTACTTCTGAATCTCTAATCTTTGGTCAAATGCTAGCAAATTATTAAAGCATAAAACTTCTTTGTACAAAATGTCACGTTATCTTTCTTCCATTAAAACACACAAAATGCTGTAATGAAGATCTTTATATCAAGAAGCATCCATGTTAACTTTGTGGGCACCTCTTTCCTTTTTCATTAAGTCTTTACACTACGGAAATGCAGAATATTTGCACTAATGGACACACACCCATGACATATTCTTCAAATGAAGCATTAGAATATTATGTGTGGTCAGACAGAGATCTCAGAGGAAAGGCAAAAGTAACATTTACATTTAAAAGCTCATTATCAGAGAAACGAGGGTTTTCTCCGGATGTGGATCAGAACTAATGCTGCCCGCGGTGGAGATGTTGAAGTTACGGGCAGCTCTAATGTTCTCCTAATTACAGCCGACATGAAAATCTCTGGAGACCAGGGCAGTGTCCATAAAACCTTTGCTCAGAAACACTCATGTATACATTATTGCATGTTAAAAACTCATAAAACACGCTGCTCATTTTAAATGCATGGGCAAATTTATGACAGCCAAAAAAAAACATGCATGTTTCAGTTTTTATAAACTTCATCCCAAAGAAAATCTGTAAAACAAGTCAGTAATGCTTAAGTCTAACAACATCAGAAAATGCACAGACATCTCACAGATAGGAGGTATGTGATGAGTTTATTCTTTGGACTTTAAGAACAGACCCAATATCTCGCATGCAGGCTACAAGCACAATGCATAAAAAAGCTACTGATTTTTGCCGTATGTTACTTTGGTATTTGTTTTATATAAATTCACAATATACCTATAATTCATTTTCTCAATACATGACATGGACACATTCACATGGAGCGCATAAACCTTACGACTGTTGTATGACAGTGAACGTATATTCCGACTTCTTCAGAAAACAAAACTGATAAATTCATGATTATAAAAATGTAAACAAATGCAGAAATGGCCAACCAACTATCAACTCAAGTCAATGTATAGAATTGCATTGAGTTTAACAGTCTTTTGACCTCTCTCGCACCTTCAGACACAAAAGTGCATAGACACAAAAACAAAATGCATAATACAAATCAAACAGTTATATTTGACAACAACATTTCAGCATAAACATAAATCAAATATAAATTCCCATATAATGTTGTTGTTACATACGGTATTTTGGTCAGTTGTAAATGATCTTAATGCATAACCTTTAACCTTTCACATTCTTCATATAGATTATAATCCATGATTTATAGAAATGATACAACTGCATATCCCTACAAAATATTTACACATCATTCATTAAGAGAAAAGTTTTAGAGGATTAAAGTAAAATACGAAAGTTTTGGTTTAGAATAGCTGCACCACACTGGGAGCTCCGAATGATTCATTAAAGCTTTTGCATGAGCAATATCCTCTTGAAAGTGAGAGAGTATGAAATAAGATCTCAAGGTTCAGTACGAGACATGTCTCTGGAGGTTTCAATGTGGGGTGTTTGCAGTAAGTTCTGACCGACGCAGATTGACGGAAGGCACATGAACGAATGGCTTTCTATCACGTCTGAAGACACCTGAGAGGCATTGAACCATTCTGAAGGGGATTACAGATAAACATTCATGCAGTTATATGACAGGACAAGGAACTGGAATTCTGACGCCATTCATCTAATCATGTCATTGACGCCCATGTGCACTGCCAAATCAGGCAGGTTTTAACCCTCACGGGCTTTACAACCCCTCAAAGGAAAAGCCCAAGCCGCCGTGCATCACGGCCTCTCTCACTTGCAGAAAACTCATTTCATGGACAATATAAGCTCTTCCTAGCACAAGGTAAAGCCAGAGCTGAGTGCATTCCAAGCTCTCGTGTGCATGTTTGCAAGATACGCAACATTCATTGGCCAACAGCAATCTATCGTTTGAGTAATCTGCTTTCGTCAAAATGTCTGACAATTGCAACCAACCCCAGACTGAATTTAGTTTGAGCTTGGGCAACACAATAAGCTTCAGAAGTTGCATGAAAAAAACATGACTGAATACAAAACTTGTTAAAAAAAACTTGTCGAACTAGAGATGCAAGACACTGGGTGTAACCCTGAAACGCACTAAACATAAAACTTTTCAACAGCATTTGGTCCATTGCCGTATGTAGCCGGTGAGTGAAACGAACTCACACTCACAGCTCAGATTATAGGCACAAAGTTCAAGTATGCTCAGGCAAAATGGCATAGAAACACAAGCCCAAAGGCAACCGCCATCACAAATCGTCTCCAAACATCAAGAAGCTCAATCAGTCTTCTTGCTATTGTCCTTACCCTTGACTTCCTTTTCGCGCTTATCCTTCTCGTATTTGTTTTTGTCCTCCGGCGTCGCGCTGTCGTACGATGGTGGAGAGGACGTCGAAGGCGTCAGGTCTGAATTTTCTGCATTATCGTTAAATTTCGTGTTGTGCTTCGACTCATTTTGTAAGACCTTTCCATTTTGATGTTTTGTCTCTCTGTGAACATTGCCGTCCTTCTTCCTACCGCGCCTGAACTTGTGCTTTCTGAAGGCTCTTTGGATCACAGAGGCCGACATGTCCTCATGCTTTCTGCGGAGGGTCGTTGTGATGGGTTCGTAAGAGACCTTGGAGGGGTTGGAGGCCATGAAGCGTTCTTCCATTTGTCCACGAAGAATGTCCATTTCACCCCCTTCACCGAGAACACGTTTGGTGAACGCAAACAAAACATCCAGACAGTGGATTCGTTCTCCGCTCACCATTGGTAAATCCATACACATCAGCTGCAGTCTGTTGGGTTTGGGAATGCGCAAAGGAGGGTCCAGCGCATCCGCAAAATCAGACAAATTGCAATACTCCACAAACTGGGTGGCTTTGGGATCAAATTTCTCCCAAACCTCATAGAACCGGTCAAAGTCATCTTCGCTTAAGGGATCTGCACTCTCCTCGGTGGCCACGCTGAAGTTTTCCAGAATCACAGCGATGTACATGTTCACCACAATCAAGAAACATATAATGATGTAGCTGACGAAGAAGAAAATGCCCACCGGGGGGTTCCCGCAGTCGCCCACGACCGCACTGCCCGAAAAGTTTTTCTTTGGGTCGCAGTCAGGTGGCTGGCTGTTGAGCATTGGTGCCAAAAGACCATCCCAGCCCGCCGACGTAGTGATTTGAAACAAACACAACATGCTGTTGCCAAATGTCTCGAAGTTAAACATATCGTCGATGCCATCCGATTTCTTGACGTAGGCAAAGCTCGACATGCCGAAGATGGAGTAGATGAACATGACAAGGAAGAGCAGAAGTCCGATGTTGAACAGAGCCGGAAGTGACATCATCAGAGCAAATAAAAGGGTTCGTATTCCCTTGGCAGCTTTGATAAGACGTAGCACGCGTCCAATCCTGGCGAGGCGTACTACACGAAACAAGGTTGGTGAGACAAAGTACTTTTGGATGAGATTTGCAAGAGATATTCCTGCAATGACAAATAATTGTTGTTAAAAACTAAAGTATACACAAACCCAATATGACCCAGATATCCAAAGTATGTTATATTGAAAGGTCAATGCCAAGTTCTACTTACCAGCTATAGACAGAATGACTACGACAAAGTCAAAGACATTCCAGCCAATGGTAAAGTAGTAATGTCGTAGCGAGATCATCTTGAGCACACACTCACCGGTGAACAGCACTATAAATATCACATTAATAGATTTCAGTACTCTAGTTTTTTGTTCGGATTGACCATCTGCTTCAACCATCATGGTGACCATGTTGAGACATATAAGAACCATGATGAAAATGTCAAAAGCCTGATTGGTCACAATGTCAAAGATGAATCCTTGAATCTTGTTCTGGAATACATGTGACAGCAGATGAGCAATGGATTGAGTATGAAGGATCAAATAAAGAAATGTAGGATCAAATAAAGACCAAAACAGTCGCTTACCGTTGGTCTTGGTATGGGTTTTTGAGGTTTCTTGGAGCCAAGCTTTTTCATGGCATTGTAATATTTCTTCTGTTCTTCTGTCATGAAAATATCCTGACCTCCAAAGTGAAGAAACAAAACATAAACGTCATTTTGGAAGTATAAATAGTTTTCCTTTATTGGTTTTAATGAGATTTTTTTTATAATAATAATACACATAAAAAAAAGAAAAGTTTGTATAAATTTCATAACTGAAATCAAATAATCGAATAAATCTTGTGTTCAAACAATACATGCAATAGAGCTGAAATGGTCATAGAGTTGCTTGAATTTATCTAATGTATTACTTATTTGAAAGTATCGAGATTAAAAAAAGACCTCTAATTTATCTATAATCTGACATGCTCGATCCAGTCAAAAGTCATGCTCACATGGACAAACCAACATCACTTCCAAACATTTAAATGCCTACATCCCAAGCACCAAAACAGTAAAAAGAGATGCTTGTGAAGATACTTATCTTTTTCTTTTGCTGGTTGAAGTTGTCAATAATGACACCAATGAAGAGGTTTAATGTGAAAAATGCCCCCAGGATGATAAAAATGACGAAATACAGGTACATAAACAAACTGATTTCATAATCCGGTTGCTCTCCAACCTACAGGAAGAAAATCAATCACAATTAATATGTCTCTATAAAACACACCTGTGGTCAAATACATTATATTTGATGGATGTGTTTTCCAAAAATTAGCCAAAAAACACTTACACCCCGTGAGTCTACAGCCGCATACATAATGGGCATCCAGCCTTTAAAAGTGGCCTTAAACAAATCATAAAAATAGTTTTAGATTTTCTATTCAGTTGTACAAAATTTGCAATTCATAAACATTGAGATGAAATTGGATCAGTCATTAGTAAGGGTCATAAGGTCATAAGTGATTTTATTATACTCATCTGTTGTGTATCATATAGTGTAAAGATCACGTACCACCTGCAGAAGGGCTAGATATCCGTTTCCTACGTTGTCAAAGTTAATCTTTACATTTCTCCAGATTATTTCACCTGTTGCATTCAATCGGTCACAGTCTGTTTTGTTGAGTACTTCTGAAAGAGGCAGCCGTAAACCTGAGGTTGTGTTTACACATTCATAAAATTTGCCAGCGAAGAAGTTGACTCCAACGATGCTAAAGATGAGCCAGAAGATGAGACACACCAGCAGAACATTCATGATGGAGGGGATGGCACCCAGCAAAGCGTTCACAACTACCTGAGTCCACAAAAACATCGCAAACTTTTTATATTATATGCATAATTTTTTATATTTTATATTTTAATTTATATTATTATATGCATAAGTGTGGCCTTCAAATCAATTTATAGTTATGATTTATATATTGGATTCATTTCAAAATTTTGCCCAACCCTGCACACTGTCTCTTTGAAAAGCTGTATAAAACTTGATAGTAATGGTTTTCATCCCTAAAATATCTAACTGAAGATTTTTTCACAAATACGTTTTTTTGTTATTCTGGAACTGGAAGACCCTCTGTAATGTTCATTTGACTTTAGACATTTTTATGTCGTGGGATCTTACCCTCATTCCCTCAAAGCGAGAGAGAGCTCGAAGTGGTCTGAAGGCCCGAAGGGTTCGGAGGGATTTGATGGCGCCTAACTCGGAGTATTCCAGGGCGTTGGCCACCAGACTGACGAGAGAAACCTACACACACACACACACACACACACCCACACCCACACCCACACCCACACCCACACACACACACACACACACACACACACACACACACACACCCACACCCACACACACACACACACACACACACACACACACACGGACATACACACACACACACACACACACACACACACACACACACACACACACACACACACACCCACACCCACACACACACACACACACACACCCACACCCACACCCACACCCACACACACACACACACACACACACACACACACACCCACACCCACACCCACACCCACACCCACACACACACACACACACACACACACACACACACACACACACACACACACCCACACCCACACCCACACACACACACACACACGGACACACGGACACACGGACATACACACACACACACACACACACACACACACACACACACACACACACACACACACACACACACACACACACACACACACACACACACACACACACACACACACACACACACACAAGATGTGATTACTGTAGGAAAACATGGCATGTGTGCTCTCCTTCCGCACATTTCTTGTTGCGGTTTCTCTAGGGGAAAATGGCTTTTCCTAATGTACAAATGGCCAATTCACTCAGTCAATTTCTGTCAAACATTTTCTATGCAACACCACACACACTTTTCCGGCCTCTTTCACAAACGTACACACAGTATACAGATGCATTGCAACTTACTGCTTCAGCAAAAACAAAACACTGCAAAGGCAAAATAGCACCTTTAAAATGGTCTGATCTTTAGCACATTTATCCTGGTAAAATTAAAGGAGGGGTTATTCGCTTTTCTTACATTATAAATGCTTTAGATGGTTAAACATGTTGTCATGTTCAAGGAGGTTCATATGGTAAAAACAAAGTTTGGTGCATGTCGTAGTACACTCTGTGTTTAGTGTGTAATGTTTGGTGCTTAATGTATATATGTATTCAATGCGTTGAATGTTTAGACTGCTTTTGTCCAATAGTACACTGTGCGTACTGATTATATGTATGTGCATATTGCACACTGTCTTATGTTGAAGTCTGTATCATATGTTACATGTTATATGTTTACCGTACTGCAGTTTTTCTGCAGCAAGCTCCCAAGAATTTCACTCACCAGTGCACATGTGCCGTGGTGATGGGACAATAAAAGTGACTTTTGACTTTTTTGTGCTATTTCTGTACTCCCTCTTTTTTGTAATATTCAACCTATCACCACCATGAGGTTACAAGATATTTATTGGCCATTCTCCTGTAAATCCTGCCAACGTGCCAATCAGAGAGCACGGAAGAGCACGAGTATCAGCAGAAGTCCCCGTAAAGAGATTGGTCAAGAGTGCTGCTCACGGCCCGACGGCTGGAGCTCAACTTTACACAGAAACAATCATAAAGCTATCTGTTTTCTGTTAATGTGAGTAAACCAAAGGCTTAAATAGATCTAAAAAACACAAATCTACACTGCAGGAATTTAAGATTAAGAGTGGCAGAAACTGCCTGTGTCCCCTCCTTTAAAATATGTGAATGTTCTGTTACTGTACAGGAATATTGACATTTTTATTATGAGCTGTTAAATTGACAGATTATGTCATATTTATGAAAAAAAGCACCTACATCAACAATTATGAAGTCCAGCCAACACCAAGCGTTGGTGAAGTACTTGACAAATCCATACGCAACCCATTTCAACAACATCTCAAGAATGAAGATGTACGTGAAAACTTTATCTGCATATTCCAAAATGATCTTTACTCTTTTCCGTGAGTCGAGATAAATATCTTCAAATGCCTGCAACACACAAGCGAGATGTTACACAAAAGGACGTTGAGAAAACACAATCATTGACCCTTAATAATGTTGTGTAAAACTTTTACAAACTGAGAGCTATGACAGCTATATGTATATTGTTCTTTAAGCATGTCTCTTACCAGAGCGCCACTGCTGAGCAGAATCATGAACACAATAAAGGTCTCAAACCAGCTGTGTTCCACTATCCTGAAGCATGCTTGTCTCAGCATCCACCAGTTCTTCCAGAAGCCCTTTTCAACATTCACCTGACAGCACGGGCATCTCTGGACACATCCTTCAGAACAAAGCAACAAGGCCTTTCATAATGCAAATCTATTTACTCCGGTCAATTTTCATGGTATTATTTTATTGTATTATAAGATGAATAAACACAAACACAGGTTTGTGAATTAATTCAGAGCCTTTTTAAACCACAGTGAGTTTTAAACAAGATGGCCACACGGGCCCTAGTACAAGGAGTCTACGAGATGTCGGAAGTTCTGAAGATAAGATGAAACGCATCACCGGCTGTAAAACAGGCTTCTGGATCAGCAGTTGCATCTGGTTCCACTTCTAAAGAACCTTCTCCATCTTTAGCATGTCTAAAGAATCTGAGATCTATTGTGCTGCCCTCTGAAGAGCTCGCATCCAGGTCATCCAACTTCTGCAAAAGAATCACAGTAACATGTTTCAATAGCAACGTCTCCGCAGGGGACACAATATCATTCTATGAACAGGTTTTCTATTTGGAAAAAGGTAAATAAATCTGCGTAATGGATGTGACAAAACAAAAGATGACATAGATTTATGTGAATAAAAATGTACAAACCAGAAGCTATTACAACCAACACATGGCCAGGGGATTGATCTTTATAAAACATATAATATTTACTATATTTTTTTCAAGTGTCTGTTAATTGACAAATTTAGGGTTACAGATGCAGTTACTTGATAATTAAAAATCATGAACTAAAAATAAAAATATATCTATAAAAAGAGAGCCCTCGCACTGCTATCTGAAACATCAAATCTTAACACATGTGCAATAAGTATAGTAAAACTATACTTCGTAAAAACTATTTTCATGGTAAAAAAATAAGTTCATGGTAAGGTTAAGAATGAAACAGAATTAAAGTGTTGCATTTAAATCAAGACTCATACAGACATGCAGAGATCAAATCTGGTTAGCTTTAGTAAATATGAGAAAATCGTAAGGCTGATTTTTAAGACAAAACAATAGCACTCATATGTTTTTTGGATTAACGTGTGTTTTGGTTTAAACTGGTTTATATGCTTATGAGTCATTTAAATGTGTGAAGATGAATTTTAACATAGCACAGTCGCTGTCAATAAAAAACTAAAATTCTTGGAAAGCAAAGACTGTTCAAGACGTTTTTGCCGGTTTCCGAAGAATCATTTTCATGTCTATTTCCAACTAGGTTCGGTTTTGTAAATACAGAGTTAAAATTACTGTAATTACTGTAATTTAAACAGTTTAAGACAATGTTGTACAAATAGAAATCATCCGAAATTGAGATGTAAACTAGCAGCAATGAGCTCGCTGTTTTCTAGCAGAAAGTAAACACACACATTCACACTTAGGCCTTAAATGTCAGATAATGGGATCTCAAGACCGATTTCATTGCTTCTCTGACCCCTTTCCCATAAAGACTCCGAGAACATAAAGGTTGACGTAATCCACAAAGCACTTATTGTCAATTACCTCGACCTGAGAGAGACTCGATGCTGTGATATCACAAATCTTGGAGGCCCCTAATGATGTCATGAACGAGCATCTTTATCAGCAGTCAACCCATGTCATCACTGATGCAGACAAATAATGTTCTGCGCCCATTTTTATAGGCAATTAAAATTATGGGACTAATCAAATCTGCACTGGAGATTCAAATTTGCTTTGCTTTGTGAGTTCTCTTTGTGTCTCTTCAGACAATAATCTTTGCCTTACCTCTTTATCTTCCTCAAGGTCCGAAGAGAGACTGCTGAAGTCGTCGGTGTTCAGGCACTCAAAATCAGACTCCTCTTCTGCAATCGGAACACTGACGGTCAAGCTGGGGCTGCTGATGATATGTTCGGTTTCCTTGCCGATGTCAGTCAGCGAGTTCTTTTGAAGCAGCTCCAGCGCCGTGTGGTTGGAGCCATCGTTGAGTTCCCTGCTGCCGTTCCTGTGCACTTTCCCACCTTCTACTTTCTTTTGCTTCTTTCTTCTTACACAGCTGCTGCCGAAGAAACTCCGCAGACTAACTTTAACAAAGGCGAACGCTTTTTTGATTCGACCGACCGCTATCTGCAGGTTGTTTTTCTCTGCTTCATCTCCGGGGACGGCGAGATTGTCAGCGCTGAAGGAGCTAAGCAGCAGAGCGAGGAACAGGTTGAGAACCTGCAAGGAACACAGATGTGACGGAACACGATTCGTTTTGAGAAATAGCTGACCCGAAACATTTTTCCTGCATTAGTGTCTTCTGTCTGGAAATGTTTCAGTGATTATGTGCAAACAAAAGATGACGACGTTAAGTGAAACGAATGAGATTTAACAGAGATGTCAGTTAAAATGTTTCTTATCCAACGAAGAGCTAAATGACGGATAAACATCTTACTCATGCTCATATTCACAGAAGCAGACCATACTTACAACCAGATTTCCGATCACCATGACCAGTAGGAAAACGATTAAACACATGGGCTGACCCGCCACCTCCATGCAGTCCCACATAGTCTCAATCCACTCGCCGCACAGCACCCTGAAGACGATCAGGAACGAGTGAAAGAAATCCGACATGTGCCAGCGAGGAAGAGTGCAGTCCTTGGAAATCTTACACACACAGTCGCGATAGCTCTTCCCGAACAGCTGAGTGCCCACCACGGCGAAGATGAAGACGATGATGGCCAGGACGAGCGTCAGATTGCTGAGGGCGCCCAGCGAGTTGCCGATGATCTTGATGAGCATGTTAAGAGTGGGCCAGGACTTGGCTAGTTTAAAGACCCTCAACTGATACAACAAACAGGACGAAAAATGAAGTCTTTTATTGATCACAGGTTACTCTTTCATAGCTACTCAATCTGTTAAGAAGCAAAGGCGGACTTGAAAACGAAATACTTTTTAAATAAATGTACTCTGAAGCGAAACGATACATTGTCACGATAAAGCACAATTTCTATTAATGGTTTTGTTAACAGAAAACACTCACCAGTCGAAACGGCCTGAGAAATCCCACTCTCGCAAGACAAAGCTCAAGAAGACTCAGACTGACTATGATGCTGTCAAAGATATTCCAGCCTTCCTGAAAATATGTATATGGGTCCAAAGCAATGATCTTCAAAATCATTTCTGCAGTGAAGATACCTATAAACACCTGTAGTTAAGGAGAAAATCACAATTATCTTCTGAAACAATCGATTTCAATTCAGGTGTGAGATTGACAGCAGTATGAATAAAGGATGGAAAACACTTACCTGGTTTCCAATGACAAGGATGTTGGAAAATTCATTGTCCATGGGATAAAACTCCATGGCCATAAACACTGTGTTTATCACAATACAGATGGTGATGAAGAGGTCTGCAAAAGGGTCCATCACGACCGTGTGGACGATGTTTTTAATCCTCAGCCAAGCGGGACAGCAATCCCAGATCAGATAGTCCTCCGCAAAATCATAGCTCCAATCCACACATTTTTGCTTCCACACTTCCATAGCTGCCACAATTCAATACAAGAAAAGGATGTATGTAAATGCGGTGTCTATGCAGTTTTGACAAATTTAAGATCCCAAAACAGCAGCTCGTTTTTTTTAAAGTTATTCATTCATTTTTATTCAGCCTGCTTACTTTTCAAAGCTGCATGACATTATTTACTCAGGATAACACAAAAGAATATATTTTGAAAAATGCGGCTTGGTTACAAACTTTCTTCAAGATATCTTCTTTTGTGCTGTGTGGAAGAAGGAAAGTCCTATCGGTTTGAAATGTCATGAGACTGAGTAAATAATTATCCAATTTTTATTTTTGGATCACAACCAATTGAAGTCGATTTCAGTGTGATGACGAAGCATGCGTGGCTGCCTTACGGTCGGAGGGGTTGTTGGAGCCGCTGGCTACGCTCAGAGCTCTCTTTCGGACTGACTGTTCATGTAGATAAGCTCGTGAGATTCTCTGAGAGTTGCATCTCCCTCGGATTTCATCATCTGCGTCCGCCTATAAAAGCCAGACCAATCGAAATCAAGTTAATTTTTTACTATTTCAAGTCCAAGTTAGCTGCCTTAACAACGAGCAGAATTTTAAAGGCATTGTGTGTAAAGGCCATGCTGTCTCCTTATTCAAATCTTAAAGCATGGTTATTCAAATCTTGTCCTGAAGATCCACCCTCAGCCATTGAACACGCATTTAAGGCTTTTAAACCTTTTAGAACGACTGTAACCTGATTTATAAAGAGCAGTGTACATTTGATTTGCATTTAAATTGGAATAAAATGCTTTAAGTACATGCACCACTAAAACAGAACCTGAAACATCAAGTGCCTCGTCTTCTGTCACACTATGCGTCTTGTTGATTGTGTGCAGTTGTGTGCTTTTTATTCCACAACACATGCTTTACATGCAACTAAAGGGACTATAAATTATACTTTGATATATGACTGTATTATCAAAGAAGACCGCATCTCAAAAAAAATCCCAGAGAGAAACAGAAACATCTGTGAAATTCTGGCGGGCACAATCGTTCAAGTTGAATCTGCAGATTCCATCTGAGCTGTAAATAATAGAATTTTCAATATGAAAAAAGGGAAATAGAAAAAGGGAATGCGCAAGACCAAACAGACAGCGTGCAAAATAAAAGTTAACATGCCGTACACCACCAGCACACACGTTACGTCACATGGCAAGCTGTGCACAGACACATTTCCCCCTTACGCTGAAGTCTTCAAACATGGCTTTTTTTCTGGACATCTCTGGTGTTTGCAGTCCCGGAGAGTTGGGCATGGATGAGTCACCTGACATCATCACTATGCCGTTGCTGTCGACCACATAGCGTACTTTTCCGCTCGGGGGAAGCAGCAAACGTGGCGTCAGGCTGCCTTTGCTAACATTACTGTAGAGACGTTCAGAACGCAGCGGTAGGAAAGGTGAGTCTCTTCGGCTGTCTGTTTCCTCGCACACGCTCCGCTCGTCGTCCGCATAGTGGTTTTCAGAACGGATTCGGCCGCGGAAGCTGAAGATGCTAGATTTGCTGCCGCGGCGTGGAGTAAAGACCGAATCTTGGACGCTTAACGGGGACTGGAGAGATACACAGGCCTCAACACTTTAATATGTCATGCTGAATATTATATGGTGTATGGATTATTAACGATAGAGTACTGAAAGGGAACAAATCCACGGAATGGGCATAAAACCAGAAACGATTACAATTCCAATTTGTAGGTGAGGAGTAGGTGAGGATAAAGAATGAAGATTCACATCTCAAATGCTAAACCGGACACTCAAGTGAATTTGATACTATCTAAATATGGAAAACATAAGATGCATTAACTTTTGTGTCTATTGATAAATGTAAAACGAACCCATCTAACCTGGCGTGGAGATGTGCAAGCACGTTCGTAGGAGCGACGGTTGTTTCTGTCAGCTGGAATTTGGAAACTGGTCTTTTTAACGTTTCCATCTTTCTTTGCATCATCCTCTTTCTCCTCCTGGTGCTGCTTCTGTTTCCTGCGGTTGCGTCTCTCCTTTGCACTTTTGGAGCTCAGTTTGGAGTTGTTGGAGGAACTGTCCGTCGTCCCTCCGCTGAGCTCCTCAGACTTGGCTGCTGCCGCTGCCGCCTGTTACCAAACACAGAGAGGACCAACACTGCCCCTTAAACAGTAGCTCAGTTTAAATGTGCACTAAAAGAAATATGGTTCAAACTTCCCTTTAAACAGAGACGTGGGGAAAGAAATGATCATGTTTCGGCAAAGCGTTCTGTAAATCATACAACACACTTTACTAACACACCTCTTCTTCCTCTTCTTGTCTCATGATCTGCTCCATCATGGAATTAACCTCCTCCTCTTTCTTCAGACCCTCATCGATACTGGCTTGGTTCTGTTCATCGTATGCCATGGCAACAACAGCCAGAATCAGATTCACCAGGTAGAACGATCCCAGGAAGATAACAAGTACAAAAAAAATCATGTAGGTCTTCCCTGCGGCCCGAAGGGTCTGTAAGACAAACTTATGATTAGCTTTTATGTTTTGTGTTTCTGGGAAACACTTTAAGACATTCATAATAATATTAGAAGGATTTGCAGAAACAATTGTGCCAAAACGTTTAAGGAATGGTTCACACCAATAAATATTTTTATCTCATTTAAGTTGAGAGGTTTGTTAATACAAGTGAAGTAATGGGGACTTGACTTTTATTTTTTGTAAAAAGATTTAACATTTCAGCAAAAAGGACTTTAAACAAGACTCATGTCTTACCTGTTGGTAAAGATTCTCCCAGTAATCTTGAGTCATCAGTCTGAATAGGGAAAGAAAAGCCCAACCAAAGCTGTCAAAGCTGGTGTAACCATAATCTGGATTGGGACCCCCTTTATGGCAAAAAAATCCTTCGGGGCACTGCCTGAAATATGCACGAGACACACAAACTTAGTATTCGAAGTAAAATTTAAGCAAGTTCAGAAAGTTCCAAAACGTACCCAGAGTCATGACTGATTCCACAGATTAAAGCGTCCCTTTTTCCTGGTAGGAAATAAAAGTTACCTAGAGGAAGAAGAGGGGAATATGTTAGGGAATATGGCTGATCTTTTACCATAATCATGCTATACAACACTTGAACTCATAGATACAGTAAGTGAATTGTGATACAGGGGAGAGAACGTGTTCCGGAAACAAAGCCATCCCGTCCAAATGAGTTTAATGTAAAAATAGCATAGAGATTAGTCCATCCATTTCAATCATATTTCTTGCTAATTAAAAGTGATTAAGTACCTACTTCATATCTGCTAAAACTGTGCTTTGATGGTCCTACATCTACAATTTATTCTCCTGCCCCTAACAGTCTATCTAAAGTCTAATGTATGTACGACATAATTTAATAAAGAACACGAATACGTCTTGTTTTTAGCCTGCAGAAGATTTGCAGAAGGATATCATATTCTTCTCCTAAGGATCCTCTCAAGAGTCAGCAGGAATCTCTCCCTTCTGTTCTTTACTCTTAGAAAACAGTTTTCTGATCACCGATTGTAAATGTTTACAATCATAGTTATACAATTATACAATTATAGTTACAAACACTTATCTTTGTTATAATGGATTCAATATAAAAATATTAAATCAATTTAATGAAACAGAATAACAACCTTTTTTAAACTCATATATATATATATATATATATATATATATATATATATATATATATGTGAATAAAACGACACATGTTATAGTTTAAGCCATGTCAAATTGTAACATATTTGACATTGGTCAGTCTTTTTGATCATGCAGAAAAATATTTGATATCCAATCAATGCTCTGATTTAACCTGCATGTCAAACAAACTCATCCAACATATAAATACATTCAGTAATATAATGTACTACAGTCGAAAATGCATTGAAATCGGTTTGAAACTTTCTCATTTATTCAGATTTTATTTTATTTAAATATTCTGTTTTGTTGTCGAAAAATGTCGAACTTCCTTCATGTCGAAAATGTGATTCCATCACATGCGTCCAAATCATATTAAGCCAAGCAAGCGGCAAGTATTCCATCCGTTACACGTTCACTGTAATACTCGTAATAATCGAAACACTGGTGTGAACTTACTTTCATCATCATAATAATTCTGCTTGCAGACCTCACTTCCGTTACAAAACACATCCCAGTTAAATATCAGTTTCTTTGAGGCGTCCAGTGAGGAATTAGGAGGCATTCGCAAACATTTATGTCTTAAAGCACCCATGAAGAGCTGGAGTCCGACAAGAGCAAAGACGCTTAGGCAAAAAAGGGTCAAGATCATCACGTCAGAAAGTTTCTTCACTGACTGGATCAAAGCTCCGACGATTGTCTTCAGCCCTGTGGAGAACAGAGACAATGTGGTCACATTACCATAAAATATAGTTTAAGCATTCATTTGAATTGATTTGTAAAATAATAATATCATTTGACAAAAGGAATTAGTTTTCATGAATAGAAAGTATACAACAAAGGTGTATGAATACATGAAAGACACTTGATGCACACATGTGAAATTATAGCACGAAATGAAAGCCGAAACCAGTCTTTGATTTCATGGAGTTGTGTAATCGTGCGTTTTAAATTGTGAGCTCACGCAGTGTGTGTGCAACTCTTTCTGATGCTATACTACTTTGTTGGTTGTGAATCTGATGTTTTGGTTTGTGTCCCTCCATTTAAAAAGAAAGTACAATTGTTATATAGATTGTATATTACTCTAGAAGACATTCCAAAACTTCTGGACCGCCGTAAAGAACGCAGTGTGATCTACGGTAACATCGGCATCTAACGTCTCACCTGGGATTACTGATATAGTTTTCAGTGCTCGCAGAACTCTGAACGCTCTCAGGGCAGAGACCTTACCCAGATCCACAAACTCTGTAACATAGCTGAAACATCATATCATATAACATGTAAGACACAAAAAGGGAAAACAGTAGAGACATACGCCTCTACTCAAAACCAGAAGAGGAAAAAGATCACCCTTAATGCGGAGGCAAGGAACTTTTTTGTAACCTATTCCTGTCTGGGTTACAAGGTCACTAAAAGAATTGCTAAAATAGTTTAAAAGCTCTAAGCACCCTGAACAAACGTTCACATCCAAATGGACAGTTATAGAAAATGTTTGGCCTTTTCAACAAACTCACAGTGGATTTCAAGCATAGACACTAAATAAGAAGAAAAGTAACGCCATCGCGTTTTACAATGATCAGAAATGAGTGTACGATATGAAACCGATGATTACAATTATACTGAATGTATTATGTAGTATTACAGGTGAGCTGTGCGGCCACAAGACACATCAAATGTAGGGGAAAAACGATCCAATACCAGCCAACCTAACAGTTAGTCTGAAACCGATAAACAAATGATGGGACACTTGAAGAAAGCCAAGTTTAAATACTTGAAACGGTTAAAAAAGCTATTGGGATAAAAGAGACTTCAGCTTTAGGCAATAAAAATGTAATTGAATTTAGTTCAGTTTGTCTTCAACAGCAGGGCAACCTTACAAGCTGGCTGGTGTGGAGCATATAAAAGATTTGACCAAAACCTATTACAGGTCTACTTACGCCATGACTATCACAATAAAATCCAACCAGTTCCATGGGTCACGAAGGAATGTGAACTTGCCCACACAGAAGCCCCTGGCAACAATCTTTATGAGCGCTTCAAATGTGTATATCCCAGTGAAAGCATACCTGTTAAATCCAAAAGAGAATCGCTTTTACTGAACAGTATACTTTGTTGGTCCACATTGTACAAATTCAAGAAGAACTAGAGACCAACTTACTCTAGATTCTTGGCCCACTCGGGGGGTTGTGTGTAGGTCATGAAAGCGCAGTTGGCCAATATAGTGAACATTATAAACATGCTAAATAATGTGAAAGCTGTAGTCAAGGAAAGTGTGCTGGTGGCCAAATTTTTGAAATATGCTTCATTTTAAAGTATGACATGAATAAGAAAACAAGGCTAGATATATTCAAAGAACTTAATTTGGCTCGTTTGACCGAAACTATCAAATTGAATAAAGCAGTGGCTCTCAAATGAATTTGCTAAAATAATAATTCACATTATCGTGTATGGCCAATATATAAGAATTAACACAGTTGAAGAAGAGTAGGATTATGAATAGAGGGTTTACTATTTTACTATCCTCTCTAAAATTACGTTTGAACATGTTTCTCAAGACTGACCTGAAAGTGATTTAGAGCAAAACATATGAAACCCATCCAACATAGCAAGTGTTTTAATGCAAGCATGCATCACATCATATGAGTTTTGGTGAAGGATATGAATGCACCAAAATTTTGATTGATATTCTCCTTAAAAGGTTGAAGGGACTGAAGATGTACAAGGCAGGAGTGGCGTTGAAACGGTTGATGGCCTTTTGTTTGGTTACTACTATGAAAGTCTAAAGAAGAGGTTAAGATGACTGTGTTATGGCTGAAAGAGTTTAGTATCAAACATCGCACAATTAAATAACACAGAGTAAAACTCACAGTTTCATTGCTGTAAAACTGGTCCAGGTCCTCCAGGGGTGTGGAGACCATCCCTCTAGGAACTTCTCCATAAATAATCGGTAGTTTTTTGCCAGCCTCCAGGCCGCTGTTGGGTTTAGTTTTTGTTCCATCGTCGTTAATTCTCTCCTGCTTGCCTTTCGACTTCTTGCCGTTCTCATCTGCGATCCGGCTCTCGATGGCCTTGAGAGATTCCCGGGTGAACAATTTGAAACTTTTTGGTCCTGGTTGAGTAAACGTCTGCGCCATCTTTTCATCCTGAAGCTTCAGAGTGATTCTCTACACTTCTGCATGAGAAACGGCTGGCAGGACCGCAATGAGGAAGAAAAAGAGTGAGTGAGAAACTGGTTAATGTGTTGTGTATGGTAAAGCTTTCAACATAAGCCATCTAGAACCACAAACATAGAAGAGCATTTATGAAGTGATGGACACGCCTCTACTCAAAACCATAAGAGGAAAAAGATCGCTCTTAATGCGGCGTCGAGGAACTATTTTGTAACCTCTTCCCTCAAAAAAAGGTTTCAGTTTCTGGAGATCAGTTTTGGTCTGCTGGTTTTGGGTTCAAATCCCAATGCCGGAGTATAATAACGGAAGTGTTGTTGAGCAAGACATCTTGTCCCCGTTTGCTCTGCAGTGATAGATGTCCACTACACAATACTTGTAGTTTGAATTAAAGAATCTACCAAGTGAGTAAATGTAAAAAGCAAATGAATTAAACATTTCTATAGGAAAAATGCCAATGCTGGATTTGAATTTCCAAAATTCAAATTTCGTTAAAGTAAAAAAGTTACAAAATACAAAACAATTGTTTTAAGGAGACGATCATTTCTAAATTCATCACTGTATTTAGACTTAACATTCTGTCGAAACACACAGAAATGAGCGTGAATGCGATTAAAGGGTTTTGACGATTATTTAATTGTTTTACCCATAATTGTAATCCCAATTACATTTTCGAATAATTGTGCAGCCCTACAACATATGCTGGTCAACCAAAACCGATTTGACTACATGAAATAACTAAAACGCCCTTTAGCAAGACATCTTACCCCCGTTTGCTCTCTAGTGATAGTTGGCCACTGCACACTACTTGTAAGTCCCTTTGAATAAATGAATAAATGTAAACGTGCATTGTATATGGCTGATTAACTTTTCTTAGTCCTGTTAAAAGCGCGACCAGAATAAAAAATCTCACAAGCAATGCATGGACCCAAACAACCTTTTAACATGTCAGGGACACACTGGCAGACATGTGTCTACAAGGAATAATTGGCAGATATCATTTCCTAATTCTATTACCATGACACTATAATTTGTCATCAGGTCCCTGAAAAGGAGATATGATTTCCTTCACATATCAGACATTACAAATCACATTAAAAAAAGACAAATGGAGCCAGAAGAGAATCCTGCTGGAAAAACAGCACTATGGCTTAAGCGACGTTAAGCGAGCACTGCAATATAATATCACACACACAATTCACAATACACAGCCCATGCTTTTTATAGCAGAAGGAATATTACCCTGTTTGGTCTGCTGGTTTGGTCTACAGTTGATGAAAGAATATAGTGAAATTTAACAGGTTGTTAGGAACATACTGTACACCTACTGTTTATCTAAGACGGACAATACGAGACCAGTGTACTGTGACAAACAAAGAATTAAAACAGTGCATATAATACACACGCGCGCACACACACACACACACACACACACACACACACACACCCCACACACACACACACACACACACACACACACACACACACACACACACACACACACACACACACACACACACAAACACACACACACCCCACACACACACACACACACGGATATTATTTAAATATAAAATAACAATGCAAATTCTATAGCGATGTATGTCAGTTCCACCTAAAGTGTGTGCCAGCCTTTCTGATTCCAAGTTTATTTATTACTTATTTAGACAAATCAGTGAAAGCAAACCATTGCAAATTGCCTTCCACAGCCAATCAAATCTAATTTGAACACCTAACCGTACAATTTTATAGATCTTTAGACACTCGAACCTCTATTTGAAAAACATTACAATGATGCAAACACCCAAAACAGAGAAAAAGAGTGCAAACAGAGAACAATGATTAATGTTATCAAAAGACTAAAACCACCAGACACGTTCTTGCAACATCATCTGTTTGTGACATCCAACAGAACAGCACCGGACGTCAGGACTCTGATGCTAAGGATGTAATAAATCCAGATTATGAACCGTAGGCTTTGTCCTGAGAGAGATTAACAGGTTCTTGTACACATCTGTAGTCCCGGGTGATTCAGCCGTTCTTTTTAATTAGAGCGAGGAGCTGACCTGACCGGTCCAGATATCCAACATGATCCAAAATAAACTTGAAATAAAACCACAGGTCAACATTTAAAACTACGCTTAGGTTGCTTCAAAGCACAAATGATGCTCATCACACAATTACCATCGACGATGGAAACCTGACTCTATCTTAGAGGCTGACAAACGGACTCCTGTATGAGGCTTTTGAACAGAGGTAAATATTCCAGAAGCAAACACTGGAAAAACAACACCACGCGGCAGCTGTTTTGTCCTTCCATTCATTATAAGTCACTTTATAAAAAATGTCAATGTCATCACACCGAATCGTTCTCGTAGATTCGAGGTAACAAGTGCACTAGACCTGTTAAAATCATTTGCTCGATTACAGAATAAAGCTTTGTGTTTACATAACATATGTCTGTAAACTGTGCATTCCAATTTGTTAATAAACACATACATGCATACATACACGTTTATTTGTTTAGGAAATATTAGCAGGTATTTATCAATATCTAACAACATTTATTATTTTAACACAAACCTTTATTCTGCAACTCCCCACTTACGCTCCCCAGCTCTCGGTCCTCCTCCGTTCCTTTCTACAGTTTAAAACTGGAAAAAACATGCTTTTCCTAAGAAGTGAAGACACAACCACAAACACTTTCAATCAAAAGCCATTCCTGAAATGCAAAGGCACTTCCCATTGGTTCCTGTTACCTCATGAACTAGAACATTACATTTCCCGAGTGTGGCTGTGGACTGTTTACTAAAACCTTCCAAGAGCACTTAGCAGAATCCCTGTGAATCACAAACCATGCTCAATAATGGATCTTTCACACTGGGTTCATGTATGCCCATTGCCTGCTGACATGTTGTAATGCATTTATGTCGAAAAAATCGACCAAGTACGGTAGAAGAGGACCAAATAAGGCCAATATATAATTTTAACATATAAAGTTTGTTATCTATACTATAAATGTAAATAAGTGTGTTTTTTTAAATCAAAATCTGAAGTAGTGTTGTAAAGATACTGGATTAATATCAATTCCATTTTCGATACCACTTAGAAAAGCCTGTCATTATATTAATGAAGAAGAATTTTCATCTTTGGGTTTTAAAGTTTAATAGAACGAGACTGGAGAAAGAAGTATGTTTTTACATTATGTATTGCTTTTATATCTAATGTAAATTTTACCAGTACATTTACTATTTAAAATGAAAAGTTGTCTCTGTCAATATGAACCCAAATCTATCATAAAAGTTTTTGTAAGCTAACATAAAAACATTGAATTAACCTTAAACAAATAAATAATCACAATGTATTAGTTCTTCATTAATGTTAGTTAATACGTGTTTATAACGGCTGTTATTGAGGGCAAATTCATATTGATTGGGAAACATTTTGACATTGATATTAATATCACAATGTGTACCATTTATAATGATTTCACCCTTCATATATAAACATTGATCAGTGCAAGAGAGGAGACGGAAACGCAAGCGTACATCATACATAATGTTTCAGAGACATCTTTAACATGGGGGAAGTCTGACAGTAACAATGTTAACAGAAAGAGAGCGATACAGTATACACAAAAGTGCAGACGTGGGAATTACCTAACGTTAATGCACCATTATTTCTAGTCGTAACATTACGTCATTTACATATCATCTTAATGACATAACCGGTGCAAAGGTGTTCAGTTTGTGAGAGGATGCAGAGCTCTGTTGTGACAGCGCTCATGTGCATCAACTCGACGGATACAGAGATGCTGCTGATAGTGATCCAGTTGGACATCAGTATCGTATCGTTTGAAATTGTTCAGTATCGACACTTATCGATATTTACATTTACATTTACATTTAGTCATTTAGCAGACGCTTTTATCCAAAGCGACTTACAATAGTCGAGGAGACAATGAAGCGGTAAATAGCCCATACAACAATAGGTTAACAAGTGCTACAACAATGTTACCGAGTTACACAGAGAGAGAAGTTACAAAAGAATGTATTTTTTTTTTTTTTTGATTTGATAGAGTGAGCAGTTAGAAAAGAAGTGAGTTAGTGAGTTAGGTGTAGCCGGAAAATATATATATATAAATATATATATATATATATATATATATATTGATATAAAACAAAAGTAAAGCGAGGCCTTTATTTGAGATCCAGGAGCATGTTGGTAAAGTGAGAGTAAGTTATGGAAATAGAAGGAAGGGGGTTATCTTATCTTATTGGGAGTAGGACATTTGGCATTAAATAACTGTTTGCACATAATAGCAAAAACATGAAGCCGGCAATTGTGATAAATACGAACTTCCAGAAACTGTTGAGCATGTTGTGTTATGTATCGCATATGATAGGTAAAAAATCTGATGTTCAAAGAACTTGAACTGATGGGTATTAATGTTATATCTCTAAACACATTTTAAGGTTAGGTCATGCAATCCAGTGTATTTAAAGTGTTCAAATATTTAAAAAAGACAAGATCAATGGAAAGAGTATGAAGATGTGTATTATGTATTTGAGTATGAAATATCAGGATTATTTTATTTTTGATTTATCTTTATTATATAATAGTCGAGTAATTCACAAACGAACCATGTTTTATTCTCCAGACCAGAACGTGACGGACATGAAGCTTTAACGTTGGTTTGCCAATCCACCAAACAAACTCCAGAGAAGAAGAAAGTTTAGTCCAGTTTGGTCTTTTGACAAGACTGAACTGGACAATCATGTCCAAACATCCTCACTTTGATTCTCAAGTCAAGTCACCTTTATTTATGTAGCGCTTTAAACAAAATACATTGCGTCAAAGCAGCTGAGCGACATTGGTTAGTAAAACAGTGTGTCAATAATGCAAGATGAAAGTTAAAGTCAGTTAATCAGAATTTAGTGATGTCATCTCTGATCAGATTAAATAGTGTCTGTGCATTCATGTTCAATCAAGTCAACGATATATGAAGTGACCCCCAACTAAACAAGCCAGAAGCAACAGCGACAAGGAACCAAAACTCCATCGCTGACAGAATGGAGAACAAACGTTGGGAGAAACCAGACTCAGTTGGAGGACCAGTTCTCCTCCGACCAGACAAAACCAAGAAGAATCAACATATTCTATTGTAAACTGTGACAAGGAGGCGTTGCCCGGCAATTTTAACATGAAAAGTTTACGATGTGTCGAGTTTAAGTCATGTCTAAGGTCGGCGTTTGTTTGTTTACCAGCGAGACGCCGGACATTTGTCTCAGTGCTAGAGCTTCCCCTCATCCACCAAAGGCCAAAATATAAAACACATGTACTTCGAAAGATGGTTTTGTTCTCATTCTTGGTGGCATGTTTGACATCCGGCCTGTCAGCCCTGCCAATGCGGAGCAGAAATAATCCTTCAGATATTACATTTACATTTACTCATTTGGCAGACGCTTTTTATCCAAAGTGACTCACAGCCTTATGCTGTAGTTAATCATCACTAAAGAGTAAACAGGGGTAAGATGTCTTCAAGAACACTTCAGTCATTATCTGCTGACATTGGGATTTAACCCAACAACCTTCACCTTAAAAGTCCAACTCTCTGACCACCAGAACACAACTGGCTCAGATCGTCGGAGTGAAACGTTTCATAAATCTGGTTAAAAACATGTTACTCTTGGTTTTAGGGTTGTTTGATGATACAGAAATAACACACTTAAATGTTTTATCTTAGTTTGCTAACTTTGACCACTGAGGGCCACCGCCAAAATGCATCAGCCAATCCGCTGCCAGGAAACTCAACCGCGCATAATGACTAACAGCGGCTTTCGAAAACGTTTCCGCTCACCCATGACATTATTGACAGTGAGTAAGTGTGATTTTAGAACAGTTTCATAAATATCTGTCAGATAGTATGATGGTTTTTGACTTGCTACGTTCTATTAGTTCACTTCCAGCACTTTTAAGCCACTTGCTGCCCTTGGTCGACAGAAGAGAAATGGTGAATCTGTTTTAGAGCGGGTAATATAATCCACTGCATCATAAAGTGAGCTTCATTTCTCGTCTTATGCAACTGGTAAAAAACAGCTTAATATTATGACCGACTGCCTGAGGAAATATCTGATTTAATTTCAATTGGCGTCTGCTGGACTGTTGGATGGATAGAATGGTAGAAAACAGACTGAAGATAGATGGATGGATAAAAGAGTGAAGAGTTGCTTTGCTCGTGCAATATAAAAACAGTACAATCGGCATTATTTCTGTGTAGTATAATCGTGCTAAATAACACACATTTTACACTCACAACCTACATATGGGCGACTCGGAAAATGTCAACCTTGCCATGAACATATCGACTTTGTAGCAAAGGTTTTTATATACTCATTACACATATTTCAACATTTGTGGTTACTCATGTGACATCTCTCTTTAAGTTTTACAGCATTATTTTCTATTTTTAGTGCATGATTTTTCA